>WAAF01007269.1:95852-596436 GCA_013400475.1 Tricholaema leucomelas | reverse complement strand
AGGCTTTGTTGAAGTCCAGGTAGACTACATCCACAGCCTTCCCCACATTCACCAGGTGGGTAACCTGATCATAAAAGGAGATCAGGTTGGTGAGACAGGACCTGCCCTTCCTAAACCCATGCTGGCTGGGCCTGATCCCTTGGTCGTCCTGTAGGTGCTTTATGATGGCACTCAGGATGACCTTTTCCATGACCTTGCCTGGCACTGAGGTGAGGCTGACAGGTCTGTAGTTTTCTGGCTCCTCCTTTCAATCCTTCTTGTGGATGGGTATCACATTGGCCAGCTTCCAGTCTTTGGGGACCTCTCCAGTGACCCAGGACTGTTGATAAATGATGGAGAGTGGCTTGGCCAACTCATCTGCCAACTCTCTCAGCACCCTAGGATGGATCCCATCCTGTCCCATGGACTTGTGGGGATCCAAGTGGCTCAGCAGGTCCCTTACTGCTTCCTTATGGATTAGAGGGGGACTATACTGGTCCCTGACTCCATCTGCCACTTCAGGAGTCCAGTTGTCCTGGAGACAACCTGTCCCACCATTGAAGATTGAGGCAAAGAAGGTGTTAAGCACCTCTGCCTTTTCCTCGTCCTTTGTCACTGTATTCCCCTCTCTATCTAATAAGGACTGGAGGTTGTCCTTGCCCCTTCTCTTGCCATTAATATATTTATAGAAACATTTTTTATTCTCCTTAACAGCTGTGGCCAGCCTAAGTTCTAAATTGAGGGGACTCACTTCCCTTCAAACACAGGGATGAGTTAAACTGGAGTATTTCAAAACAGGGGGAATATCCTACTACTCATTTACTGGATAGAAAGATAATCACTGACACTGGCAATTTTGAGAGCCTCAGATCTTGTTTCTTTGGTGTTTGCTCCAAATATCAAGAAGTGCAATGTTTAAAATAGGATCAAATAATTTCACTGATATTTCTAGAGTTCTCTTTCTAATATTTCTCTTAGAAAGAAAAGTGTTGTTCTGGCCAATCTGATCCTAGGTTTTTATGTATCTTTCTCTCTTCTTGCTTTTCCTCTTCTTCTGTTTCTTCTTTTCCATCTAGAGCTGGGCAATAGCTTGCTTCAGGATACAGTTGAGTCTTCCTGGCAGCTGGCTTATGGTTGGACTAGATGACCTTCAAGGTCTTTTGCAACCTTAATGATTTTAAGGATTTTTTTTTCTTTTTCTTTTTCTTTTTTTTTTTTTTAAACTTGGTAATAAATCTAGAAATTCAATTTTTTAATATCACCTGGCTGTATGTGTCTGAATCTAGGGAAACTTAGGTCCATGACTCATATAGTCTGTAACAAAAGAATAAACTTGGCACTTGGATAACCTTTACTAAGTATGGTAACCCCCTAAATTACCTTTAATTCTTTAGCTGTTGTTCATAATATTTTTGTTTGCAAGTGAATTGTGGGTAAATATTCTGTTGCAAGTGATTTAGATACATTTCTACATAGCTTGGTGTAGAAGCCTTAGGCCTAATGTGTTGTATTAAATCACTGCTAGGTTCACCAGAAGGTGACAGTACATCTCTTTAGCTTGCACAATTATAGTGCCTTATTAGTTTTGTATACAGCAGCAATGGCAGTAATAAGTCCTGCTTAAAAAGGACAGATACCCATTATTTGTGTGTTTGGAGTCTTTATTGGCTAAAAAAAGGCTTTTCTGAGCTATGTTTTATGGGAAGTTAAGTTACTGGAAAATTTAAAAAGTCTTTTATTTTGGGACAATCATCAGTCGCATTCATCCTAAAGCACAGTTGTAATTCTTTGTTGACACACACACATTTCATTGCAGCCGAAGGCCTGAACCACAACCCAGTGAACTCAGTGAAAACCCTTAAATTAACATCAGTGGACTATGGATCAAGCTCTTAATGAATGATTATTCACTTTAAAGACCTTACTTAGCCGTACTTCCATCTTATTGACTTTTGTAATAGGCTTTCTTGACTTACCTGTCTTGACACTTAGAAAATATTTGTAATTACAGAGTGTAAAATAACAATATTATTCACTTTTTCCTGCTATTATTGGCCAGGAATTTAAAGGTTTGCTCTGTTTTGTTGTTCAGTTGTACATTATGACCACTGTAATTTGATATATGGAACAAGATACAGGCGTTGTGCACATAGCATGAATGCTTTTTTGTTTTGTGGTAAATACAATAATACAATAAAATTTGCTTCTGAAGTTCTTTTTTTAAAAAAAAATTGTATTTGAAGGTCTTCTAATGCAATTATTCTTCTGTATTTTTTAATATATGATCATTTTAGAAATCTAGAGAAGGAAACATAGAACTGCATGTACTTTAAATGTATTATTTTATGTTTCGTGCAAGTATCTGCTTTTTTTCAACTATTAAAAAATGCTAAGTTGAAAACATTTGTTTTATCCCTTGAAATCTTAAGCTTGTTATGGCACCAGGTCTGTACTCTGACAGAGGGCAATGAGACCTGTGGTTATGGCTAATAAGTGCTAATTAGTTTGTTTTTTTAAACCTAGGTGAAATGTCAACAAGAGAACCAAGCATTAAACTGAAAATTGACCCTCGAGATCTGCAGATCCAGACATTTACTGTGGAGAAATTATTGGAGCCGTTGATAATTCAGGTATTTTGGTATTGCAGAAAATAAATTAGATAAACATAGAGGGAAGAGAATAAAGCTGACGGATTTTGTCTAAGAACACTGTTAGGAAAGGTATACCCACAGCTCTCCTGTACTTGTGGTTTACTCTTGCTCAGATACTGTCCAGAGGTATCCATCTTCTTCCAGAATTGGCCATTCATTTAATCATTTCCATTTTTGACATTGACGTACGATACATCACAGCGAATGTGTCATATTCTAGCTAGTTTTTTGTACAGTATTATCTAATGGATGTTAAAATACATTGCAAATGGATTTCCAAAACATGGAAAGTTTCATGTTGTAAATGGTGCACTCAGTGGAAAAGAAGAGCCTTGAAATCTGTACATGAGTTTCTTTATCTGAATTTTGAAAAGAATTGCCTTCTGTTGCATTTTAGGAGAGATGCCCTTAGAACAGTGCAAGTGTGTTGCATATTGTGTAACTGTGTAATGTGTGTAACTGTAAAAAGATGTCTATAGCAATATGTTACAGGCTAAAGAACAGAAAGGACATTTTCTGTGTCCAAGAGAGAGCATTGGTGAAGAGAGCAAAACTAGACTGAATACTATCCCAGAGTACAGTATTCTATCTCTTTGCATGTTTATATAGGTGTAAGAACTTAGTAAAGAACATAAAGACATGTCTGCTCTTTTCTATAATTCCTGTGGGTTTTTTTCTATTTTTGTTTTCAATTTACTACTTTTCTTGTTACTGCAGGAATGTACTTCTGCTCTGATGATTTTTTTCTGCCTTCACCCTGGAAACCAGACTCTATGACAAAGAAAGTTGTATTTTCCACATCTAAAACTTCTGCTTCTCCCAAACTTGTCTAGTCTCTTGTATTTATTTTTCATTATAATATTCAAACCAAATATTTTTCCAAACAGGCGATTCTATTCAAGTGGCATTACCAGATTCTCTCTCTTCACTGCAATCTGCAGTTGACAGTGGTGGTCACTGAAACTGTGCAAAGAGCATGACAAGTTGTTTTGTGTAGAACTCTCTCTAAGGTGACAATTTCTCCCTCATTGAAATAAAACAATACTCTTTGATGACAGTGTTAGGGGGATTGTGGGGGCAACAGTCTCACAGTGTTTCCCCCTCTGCATCCCAAACAGTGGTGTGACCCAGATTGTTAAATTGAAATAGTGCTGTGCAGGGCTTGGCATTGATAGAAACTTGTATGTTGAAAGTGACATAACTGCCTCAGTGTAATTCTGTGTCCAGCTTCATAAACCACTCTCATGATGATGTTCTGCCAGCTGCTCTCTATTTCTGTCTATTGAAAAAACGTTTCTTTAGTGCTACCCAATCACCCTCCTTACCAAAAAGGTTTCTTCCCTCTGTGGACTTTATCTTATTCCAGATACTTTGAGAACATTAGTTTTGAAAATAAGACTTCTAGGTGAAGTTCCCTGTCAATGCATTTGGCAAATTAAAAATGATCGTTGTCAAAATTGACATCATTCAGCTGACAGCTGCCTTGTTGGCTGCGTGCTCAAACAATCTTAATTTTGGGCTTTTATGAGAGGTGCACTCTGTCATGGAGCAATTACTGTGAAGCAATCAGTCAATCATAAAGCATTTTCGTTCACACAGCTTGTGCTAGATCTACTCACCAAATATAACAATCAATGTAATGGAAAATATCTGCTTGTTTTCTCTCATTTTAAGACTGAAGTCTGTTTAATCTCTTTGCTCTACTGTGTAGTGATCACAGTTATGACAAGGAATAAATCTGGTATAAATTCGCTTCTGTAGCCAACTCTTACAAGAATTTATTCCCTTTTAAATGTACATACAAGTAAAAATTTTGCAAGATAGGATTAGTGGGATTCATAAGCTTTATTAATTCATGGAGAAAACACTTGATAATTGCCTTTACCATCATTGCAAGTCTTATAAGCTGTAAAATTGTATCTAAAGCTCTCTCTTTCTATTTATGTATACATGCACACTATATATGTGTTATGTGTCTGTACATATACATAAGCAAACATCTGTAAGATATTTTCCTTGCCAAAAATCTTACTTCCCTCTCTTTAAATTTTATACTTCTGCATGAGCTAAGGAAAGTTGGTGGCAGCAAGTAAGTTTTCCAGAATGTGTAGAAACTTTTCATGTATTTTATGATCTCTTACATAATTGATTAAAAAAAAAAAAAAAAAAAAGGAAATTGAAAGGCATTTATTCTCACCTGTCATCCACATGAATAAAAGTTTACTTACACAGAAAACTCTTGGTTCTAGTTCTGTGCATGGTGAGTTTATGCACACTGGAAGCAATTAATCAATTTTTGTATGTGCAATAATTGATTCTGATACAGTGCACAGGGAAGTTCTGCTTTTGTCATTAGATCACTGACATTATGTCTTATTTTTTCAAATGTCTAGAGATTGCAGTTAAATTTTAAACAAAGGAATGACTGATGATGATTGATGCTTTGAAATACTTTTCTACTGATATCAAAGGTGAACCAAATATTTTGATACTGGGGATACCACAACAACATCTTTCCTTAGTTACTGCAGTATTGAAATAGTGTCTGTAAGTGCTGAACTCAATTTCTGCACAATTCCTTAAGACTTGAATAGTTGGGATAACCACAACAAAAATTTTTGCCTCTTCAGCCTAATAAATAGTAGCAATAACAGGCAACAAGATGATTCAGCTTTGCAGCTGTGATAGCATATGGTCTTGAAAATCTCACTTGAAAAACCCTTGTGCCTCTAGCACAACTACAAAATAGACTGCTGACAATGATTTCCATTGATTGTGGGAGACCTGCTGTGTGTGGCAATAAGATATTAACTGGGAAATGCAGGCAGGCATGAGGGATATTTGTCTTTTTCTTATAGGGATATAATTTTGACTGTGTATTTTGCCACTGCTATAAACTGTGTTGACAGTGGATCAGAAGAGCACGTTGTGTTAGCTACTGTGTACTTAAACTCTTTCCATGTAGGATCTACATAAAGCTTTTGCTCTCCTTGGAATTTTGAATTAAAAGAACTCAGGGTAGTTTTTCTGTATTCTTGAATCTCCATGAGACAAGAACTATCAAATTTTGACTTGTATTGGAGATTGCAACCTGCCTCTGATATCTCTGATATTTCCTGACAGTGATGCTGTCTTACAGTCAAAAATTTTCACCTGCAGAAGGGATTATTTTTCCTATTATTTCTGTCCTTTCCTCTTCCTTCAAAATATATGAATGAACAGTATATAGAATGTTATTTCACATGTGAAGAAGACTGTAGTCTGGATGTGTTTAAGGGTTGTTTTGATGTGGGTGCTTAGGGATATGGTTTAAGATGAATCTTGTAGAGCTGGGTTATAGGTTGGACTTGGTGATCCTGAGGATTTTTTCCAACCTGGATGTTTCTGTAATTCTGTGAAATACCATTTAATAAAATGAAGTAATTATATATCTGTTATATGTGTTCATTGAACTCCAAGACTACATTCAGATGATGTCATTCTATCTGTGTTCTGACACAGATAACAGAATGGGATGATTAAAAAACATCATTGAACGTAATGAAAATATCTTTAAAAATATCTGTATGACACTTCTCTTTTAAAATATTTTAGGAGTCTTTCCGTAGTGTGACAGCTGAAGAAATGCCATGTAGAGTAGTCTGTTAGAAAGATTGAGTTGGCGTGTGGAGGCTGTGTTCAGATGCTGAGGAATGGGGAGTGGGATGCTTTATAAAAATAAGTTCTTTATGGATGTCCAAATGCATTGGTGCAAATGTACTGTGGGTAAATCTGCAGTAAACCTACATCCATAGTAAAACCATGCACAATTTTAATGTTGAGGGCCTCTCTGAGAATTATGGGGTGCTATGTTCTGAGCATTGTGATCCTTGTTTTTAAGAAGAGAAAGCATTTTGAAATGTGTCGATATATTTGGGGTGTTTCCTTCTGAGATAACTTGGGAGGTTTAAACTGAGGTGTGAGAAGGACTCAGCACTAATCATATTTCCTGCCTTGGCTGAAGCCTTCTTGGTTAGCATTAGTGTTTCTGTTTTTTCTTTTTTTTATCATGAAGAACTTTTAAAATAAACAGTATCAGGAGTTTGCATCAGGGTTAATATGGCAGTGAGATTTCTACTGACTTTGCTTTGATCGTACAGGAAGAGTACATATTATGTAGAACTGTCTGTCAAATTCCATGTAATGGTTTTGCCCATTCTCTGCCTGTGTGCTGACCTTGCCTGTCTTTCTCTAAAGCAGGGGAAATCTCATTGCTTATTCTCAATTTATAGATCTATTTATTAATTTATTTTTATGAATAATATGATTTCACTTACAAAACTTGCACCATGATGATTTTTTTAATTTCTTTTAATTATAGGTTACAACACTAGTGAACTGTCCACAGAATCCTTCTAGTAAGAAAAAGGGTCGTTCCAGGAGAGCTTGTGTTTTGCTAGCTTCTGTGGAAGAAGCCACTTGGAATCTCTTGGACAAGGGTGAAAAAATTGCAAAGGAAGCAATTGTGTTTAAAGAGGAACTTCATACAGCACTTGCTAATGTCCAGAAAGAGAGTAAGTATATGAAAAATAATTCAGGCAGCACAAGAAATTTCTTCAACCATTTTAGCATTGAAACCTAGGATATCCATGAGAAATATGTTTTGATGTTCAAATTACTGGACTTCTGTGTTGTCTAATTGGATGTTTTCAGACATCACTTATCAGGAGGTAAAGTGTGCAAGCTGAGCCTTGTTGTGAAAAACACTCTTCTATCAATGGAACTTTTGTTGTTTTTTTGTGTGTGGGGGTTTTGGTTGTTTTTTTTTTCCAGTGAAGACTGAATGCCCCTTATTAATTTTAGTGGCTTTAAGGCACTTTAAGCACAACAAATGTGTGTAAAAGATTAAACCCAGAAATTGTATCTCTTCTTAGTTAAGGACTTAATTTGGGAGTGTGGAGCAGTCCGGTTAGGAGGTATGTTTTGAGACTTAAGTAGGAGAAGGATGGATTCAAGAGTCATGCTCTCATGATAGAGCAGCTTGTCTATGGTGAGTTTTGCCATACTCTCATCACCTCTCTCCCTATTTGCATATAGATTCCCAGAACAGAACCAGGTTTTATGATCTTCTGAGAACTTTCTGTCAGGCTCTTCACTGCTTTTTCATTTTTAGTCTCCCCAGTGACAATAAGGGCCTAGTGAGTGAATATGAAGGCAAGGGTCAAATAAGCCAAATAACAGACACCCAAAATATGTTCTTGCAGAAATCAACCCTGAAAACTGATTCAGAAGAAGGCGTCAGAAACAAAAAAGGACAAAGGAGTAATGCTTTTAATGCCTTGTCATATGCTAGATATGTACTTTCATCAGTGCTCCACGAATTCTGTAAACAAGTGGTTCCCAAGGTTTCCTTGGAATCAGATTCAGAGGGACTGATGAAAACCTTCCCAAATAAGTGAGAGCAGACAAGCAGAAAGCAGTTGTCTGTACCATAAAGTTATTATCAGGCCACGTTATCAAATGAGTTAGCAACCAGGCTTGGTTTTATTAAGGTGCCAAGTGGGCTTCAGTTGCCTTTTCACTTCTGAGCAGCATATAGGGTATGTTCTTATGGCATGTGACAACTTGTGCCTGAAGGACTCGGTGTTACCTATTTAAATCAGATCTTTTTTATCACCCTGCTCTTACTGAAGTTGCAAGGCAGTCAGGATTCCTTTGTTGCTGCTTTTTTCTTTTATTTTGTCTTTCTCAGTGTGCAGCTAGTGTGGTTTCTGAGTCTTCACTGTTGTAAAGTGAGTGATTACTGCCTAGTGGCATCTACTGGAACCAGAGATGGCTGCATTTTAGAGTGTGATATATGCACATGATGTCTGAGATACCTTAAGGTCCTTTGTGATTAAAAGCCTTATGACCAGTAAATACCATTGTTATTTGTCACACTGAACAGCTGAAGCTTTAAAAAAAAAAATCATTCATTTTAGAGTACTCTTAAAATGTTAGCCCATCCGTTCCAAGCTGATAATGCAAGGCAAGAATAAAATATATAGGTTTATATTGATTTTTATACAGAGATAATGTAAAAATATTTCATATTTTCAATTTATTGATTGAGTCTCAGCCAAGACCAGAGATAGCTACAAAAATAAATAATACATAAAGGAGATTATATACACCTCATACATTTGGAAAGAAAGGTAAGTCCATGTTTTCATCTGCCGTTATGCAATGACAAACCATGTACTCACAGCTGATCTTCCTCCAAGGATTCGCCAAACTACACAAGTTAATTTTAAGAAGCAGTTTTTAAACTTTGCAGATATTTTTAGTTCTTTGAAATGGTGTATTACTTTTAATTTGTGGTATGCCATATCATATGTAATTTTATTGCCTGTTATTCATGTCGCATTCTGCTGCTGTAAAACGTCTCATATTATTTACTTCAAGCTCTTTGAGAGCATGTGGGTTACAAACTGTGCTTGCATGCAGTCACCTGCCATGCATGTCATAGAATATAGCATTTAATTTTCTGTGGGCATATCTTTGTGTGGTGAGTGGCAGGTATTTTTATTAATAGGCTCTTAAATTAGGATTATTTTTTTTGTGTGTGTATGTGTCTGGCTACTGCCTGTATTTGTTTTATAGTGGAGTTTTGAAACAATGTTCTAAATAATTTTGCATAGATTTGAGCCAAGCTGTTAGAGGCAGAGCTGCATGCCAGTGTCTGGGAAGAATAAATACTGTCTCACCTCTTCTGGTATTTTATCTTGTGTCACCTACTGTAACAGGAGAATGAAACACTTACTTCTTTTGAATGTAAATTGCCAGTATGAAAATGCTGCTTGGTTACTTTTGTAACTCATTCATCAGGGTTCCTTTTTGAGGAGCGATAGACTTTTTCAAGCTACTGCTGATAATCCTGTTCACAATAATGTGTTGGGGAATAAATGGACAAATTAATAGGAAAATGTGGCCAGTTGAGGCAGATTTGCCTTGTTTAATTCTTCTGATGCAGTTCTGGCTCATCTGAGGTGTTCAGAAATGGGGACATAGGTGTGTCTTCATTGGCTGCAGTTGTCCTTAACAAACACTGTCAGTAGATGAGATTTTTTTCATTTTATTTTCATTAAGATGTGATTGCTTGCAGTTTGCAGTTACACAGGCATAGCTAAAATGTTTGGTATTTATTACCATTGTTTGATGACTATATACGGTCAGAAACACAACAGTTGTTGTCTGTATTGTTTCTATCAATGTTTCATGCCTTTAGCTGTTATCATGCTCAAGTGTGTTCCTAGATAAGCCTTTCATCACACATAACAGGGAACTGAATGCTAATTACTTGCTGGAGTTAGGTTTTGAGCCTTCAGTCACTCTAAGAAGAAATTAGAAAAGAGAGAATTTGGTACTTTGTATATCCACATTTAATGTGTTTTGACATTAAGCAGAGGAGGTGAGACTTCAGCATGGCAGAAACTTCCACTCCCTGCAAGAAATGAGGCGAGTACTATAAGGATGTTTACTAAAGGACAAGGATAGCCATCTCATGTATGATGCTATATTTGTACATGTCTCTACCCCTAAATATTAAAAATAAGCTTAACTTTCTTGTTCTGCATTAAGAGTTACATGTGTATGCTCTGCATCTGAGGGACATTCATTCTGAGAAATAGAATTTGGATATTCAAGTGGCTTGAAATAATCTGAATAATCTGTGCCATGCCACTTTTGGATCAAACCAAGAACAGATCTCATGTAGAAAAGCTTCTGACATCACCATCACTGGATCGAGTAGCGCTGAGTGGGAAAAGAGGAATGAAGGGATGGATGTAAGGCATGAAGAGGGTGTATGGCGGCTCTGATTGCATATTAGGAAGAGCTGTATGAGATGTGGAAGTGGAACTTCCTGATATGCAGCAGTGAAATAATTGCAGTGCAACAGAGTGCAGTGGTATCTGAGTGGGGTTAAGAGACAGTGTGACAGGAGAAAAATACCTTGTAACATCTACAGAAATCTATTGTGAGAATTTAAGTTACCATGGTGTTGAATAGTAGGAACACAAAGGAAGTATCAGTCTGCTTTGCCCTGACAACTGTTAGTGTCACTTTCACAGACAGTGAAAGCAGAAGAGATTATATTTGTGAGTCTAGAACAGGTGATTCAACTAGTGAATAGTATTTGATCTTTTGGTTTTTGGAAAGTGTGCACTGATGTGGCATTGACTTCCAGCCTTCTCTGATTTTGCTTATGCGTTAGTTGAGGCCTGAGTAGCTTAAGACTACAAATACTAGGGTAAGTCAGAGTTTATACACTTTCTCTTAGTGGTATAAACACTTGGTTTGTTTCTTCTCTCAGGTTTGGGAATAGAATAGTTGAAGTCTTTTTACTGACTCTGGTATGTCTCTCCTTTGAAAGCCTGTTTCTCTGGAGCTGTAAATCCAGCAGCCTCTAAGGGTGCAGTCCACAGGAGTGGGCAGTGGAACTTTCTTGGCAACAATACCTCCTTGTGGGAGGACACAAGAATGGCACAAAATGCACTGCATTCCATGTGGATATTACACTGCTGCAGCTAAAAATGAAAACAGAGGAGAAAGCCAGATGTGAAAACAAATATAAGAAAGAAATGTGATGCATAGATAGATTTTCTTTCTCCTACTAAGTCCTATTTAAAGAAATTAGGGAAGAAAGCGTCATTTTCCTGGACTTGCCAAAACGATGAAGAACATTTACCTGTTGTTAGTGTGATGTTGAGCAGTCTCTGAGGGGTGCTCCCTTCTTGCAAGTGTTACTGCAAGTATCTGCCATGAGCTAGCAATGCAATATTAATGTGTACCTTTTGTCAGCTACTGGCCAAAAGGCTTACAGTTGACTTGTCCATAGATCATTGAACAAGGAGGCACTGTCTTCAAATTTACATCTCACTGCCTGGGTACACTGCTGGCTCGTATTCAGCTGCCTGTCTATGACAACTCCTAGACCCCTTTCTGCCAGGCAGCTCACTAGCCACGTTTCTCCAAGCCTGTAGCCATTGCTTGATGTTGTTGTGACCCAAGTGCAGGACCTGGCATGTGGCCTTATTGAAACTCATCCCATTAAATCTGGCCCATTATTCTAGCCTATCCAAGTCCCTCTGAAGAGCCTGTCTACCCACATTCACATCAACACTGCCACTTAACTTACTGTCATCTGCAAACTTAGTGATGACACTCTCTATGCCTGAATCAAGATTGTCAATAAAAAGAAGTGGTCTCAACACAGATCTCTGAGGAACACACTAGTGACTGGCTGCCAACTGGATTTAACTCCATTGGCCACCACTGTCTAGGCCTTCCTGTCCAGCCAGTGCTTTATCCAGAAGATAGTATGCTCATCCAACCCATGAGTAGCCAATTTGTCTGGAAGAATTTTGTCGGGAACAGTATCAAAGGCTTTTTGAAAGTTTGGGAACACATCAACAGCCTTTCTCTCATCCAGTAGCTGAGTGATCTTGTCATAGGAGATCAGGTTGGTCAGGCAGGACCTGCCCCTCATAAACCCATGCTGGCTTGGCCTTATCCCCTGGTTGTTGTCTATATGATGTATGATGGCATTTGAGATGACCTGCTCTATGACCTTCCCTGGTACGGAGGTCAGACTGACAGGTCTGTAGTTTCCCGAATCTTCCTTTCTGCCCTTCTTGTAGATAGCCATTACATTTGCTACCCTCTTACTAGCTCATGTACAAACCTTCAAGTTTGTTGTCTTGAACACAAGAAATTGATGGGGTTTATTTCAACTATTTTGTGATGTAGCAAGTGCTCAAATTAGTATGATCTTTAGTTATTGATGGAATTTACTAAACGTGTACTTCAAGATACATGATTTGAGCAAAACCTGTAGTTAAGAGAAAAACAGAAAGCACAATGAAAAGGAATGCTTCTGTAAAAGGTGATGTGTTTCGGTAAGTTGGAAGTGTTCAGTGTTCTGAGAATCAGGCCAGTCCTGTCTCAGGTCTCTGTAGTAACTGGTAGGTTTATTTCTATAACCTTTTCTCAGTACCTTTCTCAAAAGCAGTGTCTAGTAAGAGCAATAAAACTTTTTTTTTTTTTTCTTCTTTATCACTATGAAGTGGCAGAGCAGCCTGGCAAACTCTGGTGCTCTTGCATAGTTCTCATTCAGTTCTGACTGAGGAAGCACAGCAAAGTCTCTAATTATGGCAAATCCCTGCTGTTTGCATGCATTTCTATCAACAGGCATTAATTACTGACTGTATTTTGCACAAACTTTGTTGCTAAGTTTTTTCCTTGACTCCAAATGCATGTGTGGTTCAGACAATAGAACTTTTCATGACTTTGCTTTGATTTTATGACCGCATAGTCTGAAGCAGACATGCCAAAAGTCTTCCTGCATGGGGCCTGTCCAGACTTCTTGTCTTTGAGTGGAACTCTACTGTGCTAAGGGTACCATGAAATTTTATTTCAGCAGGCTTAGATTTGCAGAACAAAATGGAACAAAAATTACGTGTTCCTGCACTATCTCTTTCAATGTAGACAACCTCTGTGATACAAGTCACTGCTTAGAGTAAGGTACCCCATTCTTGTAACCAAATAGGTTATTTAAATATAGGTAGAAAGAATATTGCATAATAAACAAAGCATATAATTCTGGAGCAATCATTTTATTGAAAATACTGTATTTTTCTTTACTTTTGCATCCAAAATCCAGGACACTGTAAGACAGTTGCCAGCAATGAATATGTAATGTTTGAATTGCTGTATTTGCTGATGATGTTCCTGAATTTTAGTGCAGCTGAAACTGTTAATCTTTTGTAGTTTTAATCTGTCTTTGATTTCCAAGCTGATAGAAGGAATTCAATGGGTCAGACATTTATTTTAGCAGTTTCTGCTTGTGCAACAGGAGTTTTCCAGTGCCGTTTTGTGCAGAGTTCTCTCAGGGTTGTGCCATCCCTAGCAAAGCTCCCAGGTGATATTAGACTTTGAAATGCTTTTAGAAATTAGTAATGACTTTTTTTTTCTTTTTCCCCAGAGTATGTGTAGGTGACAGACCACTGAAAGTAAACTTAGAACTTTGTCATTGTTGACTTTGTTGTTCAACTATGATTGCAAAACCTCACGTTGAGGAGTAGTATTGTTGGCTATTGCCACAGTTACTAGCTCCATTGCATAGGTTTAATGTACTTCATGTCAGAGTCCAACTTACAAGTGTATGGGATTTCCATTCCATTAACTTAGATTTATAGTGAGAAGAACAGTATTTGATTCCCTTCTGTGATCTGGAATTATTTAACAGCATGGACAGCAAAGTGCACAGTAACACAAAAAAAAAGGTGACTAGAAAAGTTTAATACAGTGCCCCTAGGCTCACTGTGTACAGTTGAGAGTAATAGCGTGATTGCTCAGGGAGTTATTTCAGAATTAAATGATTCAGAAGAACAGAAGGGGAACATCATTCAAAAACGTGGAACATTCTGCATGATCTGTAGTAACTAACTTTCATTTCAAGGCATTAGGGCAGCAAAGCAATGCCAGAGTTGGTGATATTTGAGACTTGACAAATATGTGATGATTTTAGGTATTTTTTTCCCTGGATGTTGTGCCTAAGGGAATTTCTGGCTTAATTTTGCAGGTCAAGCCTTAAAGGTATCAGCAGAGGCCTTTACCAGCGATCCCTGCTATCTGCCTAAGAGGCAGGCTGTTGTCCAGGCAGCACGATCTCTACTTACAGCTGTCACAAGGCTTCTCATTCTGGCAGACATGGTTGATGTGGCGTACTTACTGGAACACCTAACTATGGTGAGTAGAATTTGATTTAGACTCCCTTTAGCTAGAGAAGTTTCTGCTGAGAGTTCTTTCTGCACTGAAAAATCTTTTTTTGCCTGGGTGTCGCAGATCTCATGCATGTAACACCTTGGCAATTGGTAGAAGTGTAGATTCTAGATGAGATTTGCAGAATGTACCAAACCCAGAAAAAGTCTTCTACTTTAACTCAACATATTTGATCTGGGGAAGCAGATGGCTGTCTGTACAATTGCATTTTAACTTTGTTTTGTTTTTGTTTTCTCTCTTCTTTGAATTGTACTTGTATAGCTCTTTACGCATGAAACCTACTTGAATTCTGTGGCAGTACCAGGGAATAATTTATTTGGGGAGAATCTTAACAGTGAATTTTTATGTGGATATTGCCAGAAGGAAAGACCTGAGTAGGTAAAGGTCTGTCTCTGTTGAAGTTACACTCTAGTTTGTGAGAGACATCAACTAAAAGGAGACAGAGAATATGTGTGAGAGGAGCCTCTGGTGACTCCCCAGTTCCAGTTATATATATGTACACCACAGACAGAAAACCAGAAAATCCTAATGTTGGTAAAGCTTTAAAAATGGTGCAGTAGAAAATATTCTCCAAATGGCACTTAACTTTTTCACTCAAGGGAGTAGAGAGTTTTGGAAGTACTGTTTATGTTAGTGATATGTTTTAGGTAATCTTTTTTTTGTTCTTTCTTCCCCACGTGGCTCTCTTTGTACAGAAGCGATGGCTTCATTCCTCTATTCCCATATAAAACTAACCAGTGGCTGTGTCGCTGTTGCTAAATTAGGTGAATGTCCACAGTTCTGTTCTTCAACATCAAAGTAATTTCCTGTCTATATAAACTTGAGCTCATTTCAGGTCAGCCGTAGTGTCTCATGTGAGCAGTCTTCCTTCTGTTATTGGAACAGTGTGACTTTGATCTTTCCAGCATCATGTGTCTGACCACAAAAAATGTGTTTACTGAGGAGTTCTCTGTCTGCTTACTTCATTTAATGTGATGTGCGTCTTTGCTGGGGAGTGCAAGGAATTGTTCTATTTTTGTTTCCTTTTTTCTCCCTAACATACTTAATAGTGTCTGACAGACTGATACAAATTTGAAGTCCTGTTGACTTCTCAATGTTTCAGGGCAGAGGTGAACAGTCAGTGCCACCTCTAATAATGCCTCATGACACAAGAGGACCCACTGACTTAAAAGGGACCGTTTTGAAGCAGGTTCAGTTTGAGGAGGACAAAGGAATGAAAATTTTGCTGCTAATCAGAGTAGCAACAGTGTTTTGGAATAAAACAATGTTGTGTGGGTTTCAGTGTTGTGTTTGAAACATCCCACATTGACAGTTGTTGGAGGTGTTGTACAGGCTAAATGAACACTGCAGAAGCTTTTTTGTTGTTACATAGATATGAAATTTGTCAGCTCTAGGAGGAGTGGTCTATGGATTTTGTATTACTTGTGGAAAATGTTCTTAAATCATATTTTCCACTGGTAACCTATTACTTTATGTAGGTATTTTTATGATCCTAGAGGCAACCTTCTAAAGTGGTTTCAGAATGTTTTACATGAGGGAACTAGAAGTGGGTAATTTTCTTCCCTAGAGCTCCAGTATTTCTATGAAACCTTACAATTCACTTCATGATTTCAATTTGAAAATGAAGAACAATAACTGAAAATCATAAAAGAATGCATAGAATCATGCAGGAAAAATTCCAGCACTGCAGAGTGCAATTAGGTTATAATCTTCTTCCATACTTCAATTTAGTTCTCTTCATAGGAATAACTGAATTCTTCAATTAACTCTTAGAATAAATTAGTGTGGCATAATGCTCTCCAAAATGCTCCAAAAGGTCTTAGAGGGAAGCGGAGTACATTTCTCACATTTATTTAGTCTCTGTCCGAACTGTCGAACTTGCCAACAGTGCCATTAGCTGTTGTGGCATATTTCTATGTTGACATCTAATCAGGAAATCAACCTAGAGATATTTTAACGTGTTACTGAACAACCTTCAAATCCAAACAACTTATTCATGACTAACTGAGCCAGATCTAAATGCAATTACATAGTTTAATGAATCTCTGCTTTGCTCTTTACAAAGTCCTTAACTTCAATTATTGTACTTTAAAACTCCCTTTAGGAGTTTTAAATATTTAGGAGTTTTAATATTCTCAATGCTTGCAAGTTCATGTGATTTGAAAATTGAGTATTTTTAAAAAGAATGTGCAGTTTTTTCTTTGAAATTGCTCTAAAATTTTAGCATTTTAACTATTTCATCACCTCCTTCATAATGACACAGATGTTACAGCTGTCATTAATCATTTAAGAGATGAGCAATCTCATTTATCTTTATTTCCATAACTCTGAGCTCTATAGATGTCATATAATAAAATGAAGAAATTTAAAGGACTGAGCAAAAAATAATTTTAAAAATGAAGAAAAAAAAGTAATTGTAGAATAAATGAAATAAAAATTCTAACAAAGGAAATTTTCCTGTTAATATGTATAAAGTGAAAGAGGTCCAGCATTGTCAAAGATCCCTGTAGAGAATTAAACAGATCTCATTCACTGTGGAATTATCTATTTATGTATTTAATATTTTTCAAACCCATTTGTCAAAGAGTGCTGACAGCTCACTCAGTAAAACTGGTTAATTCCAGCACCATGACATGCAAAGCACTTGAAACCATACTTCCACTGACAGAATACAGTCTGGATCATTAAACATTAAATATCTCTCTAATCTGTGAATAAAAATAGCAAGGAGACAATGTGAGTAGCTGTCACGTACAGCCATGTGCAGTGTTACCTGTCACATCTGTCATTCTAAGATGAACCTCAGGTACCTGCTTCCTGCTTACACAACCCGTAAGAGTATTGTTTTATGTACGTGTTGATGTCTGTGTAATAAAATCTTTATGGAAAATGTATTGCTAGAAAAAACAAATACTTTTGCCATGAAAATAATGAAACATAACTTTTAAACCAGAAATAACAGATTAATCTGTTTGGAAGAATTTGATAAACCTGGTAGGAACTTTACTCCAAATGGCCAAACCCCTGCATTTGCTGACATGGGATTAGAATTTTTTGAAATATCAGTAATGAAGTGGAAGGAAATTTGGTTGTTTTATAGATTGTGTTTCTTCACCCAGCAAAGTGTGTATCGAATAAGGCATATTAGAAGCTACTACAGATTCTCAGTACCTGCTCTTCTAGCCATTTTTGGAATTTGCAGCCTTATAAGAGTATGATGGTGCAATGAAAACACCAAGCTCATTTTAGAGCTGACTGAGAAGTAACTGAGACTGCTAAGAAAGATTTTGCTTCCTTAAATAACTGATTTTATTATTATTTTTTAATAAGGGAAGACTTTAAATAAATAGCTGTCCGTGTGTTAGTTTTCATATTTATTTTAGAGTTGGAAGTCTAATCGTAAAACTGAGTTGTGAGAAATGTAGTTTAAAAAAGGGCTATCTAATGTATTGCACTCTTTGATTTAAAGCCTCATTCATTAGGATTAGTAATGCTCAATGTTATTTAAGTGAATTAACAGACTAATGGAATTGCTTGAATTTATTGATCAGAAGAGAACAGCAAGAAGGTAACGAGTTCTGAAAATTTCATTCAAAGACCATTGGCAATCTGTTTTTCTCTAATCTATTTTGGATCATGCTGAGCCAACATGTTTTTTCTGCCTTTTTTCATTTCTTCCTAAGCTTGTAGATTTACTGTTTAAACTTTCATATTCTTTGTGAATGCCTCTATGTGATCTTTTTAAAATGCTTGCTTAGGGTTATAGAAAAACTGTTGTCAAGAATTAGAAAAAAAAAAAAAAAAGAAGCTACAGCTATGAGGCAGCTTGTGGACCTAGGCCCTGTGGGCACAGTGCTCTCTGTTACTCCCTACCCTGCAGAGTATTCATTGTCATTAAGTGTATTTTAAGCAGGAGAAAATCTGTACGTTTACATAAAAGAGGAGATGTAAGTCATCTCAGGTTCACCTGTGCCTCAGGTTTACATATTTGGCTTGACTCATGTAGCTGTACCTAAACTGGAATTTGACTTGCTTTCAGCATTACCTTCTGACTGTTTTGGTGTTGTGGTGTCTTGCAGTAAAACATCAAAAAGTTGCTCCTGGGGAAATTCCAGTTGGACCTGAGAGGAAAACTTTTCACTGTAAGCACAATTAGTCATTGGAATAATCTTTATGGGGAATTACTGAATTCCCCAGCATTAGACACCTTCGAGGTTCATCTGGACAGGTTGCTGGGTCATCTTGTCTAGGCCATGATTTTGCCAAGAAGGGTTGGAGCAGATAACCCTTGAGGTCCACTCTAGTCTGGAATTTTGTGAGCCTTTTTTTGCCAGTCAAAAACATGTCTTTGAAGGGACCTTAACTGGCCAGTTTCAGGTATTACTGTCCAGAATTTCTTTGAAGTGAGCAAGCCTGAAGGCTCCTGAACCTCTGTTTTATTACAGCAGAAGAAAATCAAATGGAACACAGAGGCTGTACATGAAAGAGAAAAAAAATGCAATTGCTGAGTTAAAAAGGTCAAACAGCTGATGTGTGTCTGCAGTAGACTCTTCAGTGTCATATTTATGTGTATTGGAAACTTATCTTTGCTGTCACATCGAAGACTTAGGTGTGGGTCAGCTCCCTGTTCTCTGGAATTTCCTAGTTTTAATTCTGCTACGGGCACCTTGTCTGCTGTCTCTCAGTTTCCTGCCTGACATAGTATCCTTAAAGGGTCTCCATAAGCAAAGCATACTTGATAGATATGAGAGAGGATCATTTCCATTTCTTCCAGAGTGTCTGCATGATTTCGAGTACAGTGGGATCAGACACTCACACTTGATGGCAGGGTTCATAAATACATAGCCTTTCTCCCTGCTGTTCGGTCACTGCCTATCTAACAGTCTTGTGTCCCAATGGCAAAGGAAAATCATTCCCATCTACTACTGTAGTGGGGGGACAAAAGAGAAAGCAACAGGAGGGAATTTTTGACCCTGCTAAAACTTCTACATATCCTGAAAACTTTGCACACAGGATTGTAGAGACAGGCCTAGAAAGGGAGGAAATAAAATTTTTTTGTGTTATGAATTAAGAAAAAGTTACAGAAAGATGCCAAAAGCTGTGAAAGGCTGACAAAGACAAGTGGTATCTGTTTGTGCCTCTGAAATGATGAGAGAGAATACAATCAGTGACTTGTCAGTTACACAGACCAGAAACAAACAGTGATGAGAGCAAATTTGTCTGGTCTCATTTGGTCCTAAGCTTTATGCAGTTTGCACAACCCAGGAATAAGAGTAAGGAAAGAAGTAGGGCTAATTTTGAATGGAGAAGGGTTTCTTTAGGGTGAATTTTTCTTCTGGTTTGGTTTAACATACACTGTGTGAAAGATTATATACTATCTTTCAGTGAAAAATAAACAATTGTTAAGTTGTGAGGTACTTTCCAGATGAAGTTGGTTGTAAGTGTAAAGCTTAGGGAGCTTTATGATACAAAGGTGTCTTGTAGCATAGATTAACATGGAAAGCATGAAGTTTCCAGAATTACATCTGAGTTTGAGAAATCTCAAATAATTTGTCTGGTTATTGAGTTTGAAATTTATTTTGGGAGAGCTGGAGGATAGAATACTGGGAAAAAAGACACTTCTTTTACATTCTTATTTGGACTGTGTGAATATTTGAATGTTCTGATCAGTGACTAGGACTCCATTGCAGCATATTCCCATTGAACCTGTCAGGGAAAAAAAGAGCATTGCTAATTTCCTTCCGAGTAGTTATTACTGTGTTTTACTTCTACAGCAACACTTACTTAACACTGAAGTGTAGTGCTTATCAGAGAATAATATGGAAGTGACACACTGAAATGTCCTTCCGTGATTGCTAATCTTGGAAAGCAAATTCTAGGTGAGTAAAATAACCTTGGAAAATCAGTCTCTCTTGGCAGCTTATTTATTAGTAGCATAGTAATGAAGTCAGTGTAATGCAGAGTGGCTTGTCTGCTCAACAATTATTTGTATCTCAAGCATGCACAGATCATTCTGATCTAGAGTAATTTATTTTATGACTTGCCTTTGCTTTGGGAGGTAAAAATGAACAAATGCATGCAAAACAAGTAATCTGCTGTATCATCAAAATGCATGTTTTCAGGCATTCATAAAATGAAAGTAAATTCATCTGGTATTTCCTGAATGGAAAAAGCTGTGTGACCTACTCCCTATAAGCCTCTCCGAAGAGGCATGTTGCCCATTTCATTACAGCAAAATATTGGAAGTGCAACTGTTTCTTCATAGGTATGTGTGTTCATTAATTGAAATCTGAGGGGTTTGGAATGTGCAGCCATATCTCCTGGGGATTTAAAATACTACATTTATTAAAATTTAGTCTTTCAAAGAAGCAATATGTTGTTAAAGGTATAAATGACATTTTTCTAATGGATGGCTTCCTTATGCCACAAAGGAAATAAAATTTGCTTCTTGTTCTTACTAATCCATATGAAAATCAAAAGCAACATTTCACAAGTGGGTAGTATAGTTGAGTGCTATTTTGCCACCCTGTACAGTGGAAGATGATAATGGTGTTCTGAAAGACAAATGCTCTTTGACTTGTGGAGCTCTAGACAAACCAGAGAAGAGCCATGTTACCTTATTCCATAATAACAGAGTAGCTTCTTGCAACGTTGGCCCTAAACCTAATGCAAGTATGAAGAAATAAAGCAAGTAAAGGGGGTGCAGCAGAATTGTGTCACCCTAAGTTAGGAAGCAAGGCAGGTGACATTAAAGCTCTGTGGTTTGTTAAACAGAATCATTCACAAACTGGAGAATCTGCACATTACATACCTCTTTCTCTTTATATGAAGATTGCAATGTTCTTACTAGGAATAAGACTTTGTGCTCCATATTCAGTGATGTCTTCTCCCACATCTTGGAATTGCAAGCAATGAAGTACTTTGCACTGCGTATTTATATTCTGGTATTTTTGTGGCCTGGCCTTCTCTTTAATTCACAAGCTGTTAATTTTTGTAACCCATATTGAGGTTCCCAAACTCATCAAGGGAGTCTCATAAAACTTGGAGAGAATTTTGTCCATCTCAGACCAAACAAGCTCAAGCACAAGCCCAAGAAATTCCAATTTATGGAATTCCAGAAAGAATTCCTTGGAGTGCAGCTGCAACTGGAATGTAATAATTAGACTTTAATAATTAGAGAGTAACAGCCTTCAATATCATTACTTATTCCATAGACACTTATATTATGGATCAATTTGCTTGCATGATTTAACATGGTGGTAACAGTGACCAATGACAATAGCCTTTTAAAGAAAGATGCAGAGCTAAGATGTAACATGAAGAGACTTTTAAGTCTTTATTAAGTTGAATATAAATTAACTTGAACTTAAGTAGTATAAAAATTCTAGTATAATTTCATGTTGAATGCAACCACTCTGTTTATTACTCAGTCTCTTCTCTTAGAACTCATTGCCTCATTTCTGTTACGTGTGGCAGAAGAGAACAAGTTCCAAGGTTCATAAAAATAGGTAGATGGATAGTGGAGAAAAAAATAAGAAGGCTACCTTAGGCTTAGCATTTCATATCTATCACCTACACTGTTAGAAAATTGACTGAGGTATACTGAGTGTGAAAACTTTCTTTTATTTTTTGGTAGCAAACATTTCAAATGCATCTAAAAATTCTTCAGTCTGTCTCTAGAGGTGCTAAGTGACTTAACAGTAAGGTGCATTAGAAATAGATGTAAACACTACCTTAACTTGCTTCTTGGTTATGAGTGCAGCAAGACTGAAATAAAGGCTGCAAGGAGGCAAAGAAGAAGTGCTAATCTGCTTAAGGATTCCAGAAGTATCTGTAAATCACCCCTAAAGAGGGAATACCTAGTGGCTGATCCAACAGCATGCAGCATTTGGGCTTGACCTCTGTCAGATGCCCACAGCACTAGCTGTCAGGTATATTGTTGGCTCTTAAAAAGGTTGAAGATAAGCGGAAGTTTTTATTCTTGTGCTCCTATGGCCCATTTTTCCAGTGCAGTGACTGTAGTTCTAGTGAAGATAAAGAGAAATGTGTACCTATTTTTCCAGAACTTCTGCTCTTTTGCCTAATTTGCTGATTATCAGTACCACATGGAAGTTTACAGTAGGTACTTCACCTCCATGGCCTGTAACTCTAGCAAGATAAGTGAATATGCTGTGAATGATAACAATAAATGTTTTTATAAATATATTAATGACAAAAAGAGGGGCAAGGACAACCTCCACTCTTTATTGGACAAGGAGGGGAGCGTAGTGACTACAGATGAAGAAAAGGCAGAGGTGCTTAACACCTTCTTCACCTCAATTTTCAATAGTAAGGTTGTCCTCAGAACAGCTGCCTCCTGAGCTGGTAGGTGGGGTCAGGGAGCAGAACAGCCCCCTTGTAATCCAGGAGGAAGCAGTTAGGGACCTCTTGAGCCTCTTGGATCCTCACAAGTCGTTGGGACCAGAGGGGATCCGTCCTAGGGGGATGTGAGAGCTGGCAGGTGGGCTCACCAAGCCACTCTCCATCATTTATCAACAGTGTGGTGCCCATTCACAAGAAGGGTTGGAAAGAGTACCCAGGAAATTACAGACCTGTCTGCCTCACCTCAGTGCCATGCCAGATAATGGAACAGATCATCCTGAGTGCAATCACAGGGCACCTACAGGATGGCCAGGGCATCAGACCCAGCCAGCCCAGATTTAGTGCTTGACCAACCTGATCTGTTTTTGTGACCAGGTGACCCACCTGGTGGACGTGGGGAAGGCTGTGGATATAGTCTACCTGGACTTCAGCAAGGTCTTCGACACTGTCTGCCATAGCAAACTCCTGGCCAAGCTGGCAGCCCATGGCTTGGGCAGGGGCACTCTGTGCTAAGAACTGGTAGAATGGCTGGGCCCAGAGAGTGGTGGTGAATGGAGCCACATCCAGTTGGCAGCCAGTCACTAGTGGTGTGCCCCAGAGATCCAGGGATCAGTGCTGGGCCCAGTCTTATTTAATATCTTCACTGATGATCTGAATGAGAGGGTTGAGTGCACCATCAGTAAGTTTGCAGGTGACACCTAGTTGGGATCATGTGTTGATCTGTTAGAGGGCAGGAGGGCTCTGCAGAGGGACCTGGGCAGGCTGGATAGATGGGCACAGACCAGTGCCGTGAGTTTGAACAAATCCAAGTGCCAGGTTCTGCAATTTGGCCTCAACAACCCCATGCAGCACTGCAGGCTGTGGACAGAATGGCTGGAGAGCAGCCAAGCAGAGAGGGACCTGGTGGTACCTGTTGACAGGCGACTGAACATAAGCCAGCAGTGTGCCCAGGTGGCCAAGAAGGCCAATAGCATCCTGGCCTGTATTAGGAATAGTGTGACCAGCAGGACCAGGGAGGTCATTCTGCCCCTGTACTCAGCACTGATCAGACCACACCTTGAGTACTGTGTCTAGTTCTGAGCCCGTCAATTTAAAAAAGATGTTGAGGTGCTTGAATGTGTCCAGAGAAGGGCAACAAGGCTGGTGAGGGGGCTGGAGCACAGCCCTACGAGGAGTGGCTGAGGAAGCTGTGATTGTTCATCCTGGAGAATAGGTGGCTCAGAGGAGGCCTTATCACTCTCTACAACCATCTGAAGGGAG
This sequence comes from Tricholaema leucomelas, assembly GCA_013400475.1. Taxonomy (NCBI): domain Eukaryota; kingdom Metazoa; phylum Chordata; class Aves; order Piciformes; family Lybiidae; genus Tricholaema lacrymosa; species Tricholaema leucomelas. Next base: position 572,383 of record WAAF01007269.1, on the reverse strand, counting down.
GTTGTAGCCAGGAAGGGGTGTCTCTTCTCCCAGGCACCCAGTGACAGAACAATAGGACACAGTCTCAAACTGCACCAGGGTGAGTTTAGGCTGGATATTAGAAAGAAGTTTTTCACAGAAAGAGTGATTGGCACTGGAAGGGGCTGCCTGGGGAGGTGGTGGAATCACGATCCTTGGAGGTGTTTAAGAGGAGGCTAGATGAGGCACTTAGTGACATGGTTTAATTAATTGGAAAGGTTAGGTGATAGGTTGGACTCAGTGATCTCAGAGGTCTTTTCCAACCTGGTTAATTCTGTGATTCTGATAATATTTTGGATAGATTTAGGAGACAAGTAGTTCTTCCTAATTATGTCGGTGTAAATAAATATTTTTAGACTGGCTTCTGGTGGTAATCACCGTGATAACAAAATATTTCTAAATTACTTACAGTTTTACAGCTGTCACATGCTTGAGAGGTAAAGAACAACAGACTGAGAAATGGGGCTAGTCAGAGTAGATTCATAGTTTCTTGAAGGTAGCAGTGATACTGTATCTCCTGTTCTCCTTTCACACAACCTTGGCCTTTCTGTTAGAGTTTCCTACATCTCTTCATCTCTTTGAATAATACAAATACTGTTTTTAAAAATAGAGTATGCATGAAAGAAGCTTTAAATTTAGAAGTAAAGTTGTAAAGAATTACAATTACCATTGTCTCAACTTTCATACAGAATATAAGTATAGTGCTCAAGGTGAGTGTCTAGCCTTGCAAATCACTTCTAAGTAAATTAAAGTGATGTGTCTCTCGTTCTATGTACTGATAGAATGAAGAATTCATGGCTTGTATGAAGTTGCATATGCTTCTGTAGGCTGAAAAATGAAATCTATGTGAATATGTTCTGTCCTGTGTCATGGCACAGAGACAGAACTAACCTCCAGAAATGGTGTTGATTGTTGGTGTTTTGTCTCATACAAGTCTGAGCTATGGAGCTGGAAGATTTAATTTAATTAAACAGGGTGTGTGGAATGTGCTTGGAATTCCGTGATTGATTTAAAAAAAAAATTGTATATTCAAGAAGTGACATAACTTCATGTTTAGTAGAGAAAAAAACTAATGCATTATGAAATACTGTGTGAATGATAGTATTTGTTCCTTTTGCCATCACAGTTTCAAAGGACATTTGAATCACTAAGAAATGTATCCAGTAAGTCCGAGCTGCAGAAAACCTACCAGAAGTTTCAAAAAGATCTGGAAAATCTTGATTATTTGGCATACAAACGGCAGCAGGTAAGAGCATAGAATCTTGGTAGAAAGAGAGAGAATGCTGGACATAAACATGATGGGTGGTAAAACGGATAGGTTTAATAATTATTGTTTTCTAAGGAGAGTTTTATGCTTTATGGAATGCCATCAGGTAAGGCTTCAGAAGGGGCACCAATTCTGTTTACTGCTTATCATGGTAGACTGATTGGGTTTTGATTTCTCAACAGAAGTGTAGACTTAGTAGACTTAAAATTCGCAGTAATGCGATTTTTGTTAGTTAGATGGCATAAAAGAACTGTTGAGATTTTGTGACTTGAAAAATTAAGTCTATATAAGTTAATGGAAGCAGATATTGACCATGCATGCAAACAACATGTTTTTCTTCTTTAGAAATAAATTGTCAAGGCTAGATTGTGTAAAACTTTGAAATGCAAGAGGTCTTTAACTCAAACTTCCAAGATTATAAGATTTCTAAGTGGAGTTGTTGTGATTTTTGTCTTTCTGAATTCTGTCACTTGGTGTCAGTGTTGTCAAAGCCTTCAGTTGCTTGAGGGCAGCTCACAATCGTCTATATCAGGTAATTGCTTAGTTAAAAATTAGAAAAGCATTCAGGGACAGATGGTATCTGAACACATGAATATTTGATTCTTGAGATAGGGAGGTCAGGGAGCAATTGGCTTGCGTGAATTTCAGTGTAGTGGGAGTTGTTACTCTTGTAGCACTATAGCATAGTTCTTTGTGCCCTTTTACGCGAGGTTGCCAGCAACCAAAAGAAAGTGTCTTAACTAGCAACGAATGCAGGCTTATGTTATTTGATCTCATGATTATGTCAAACACAAAAGATGTCACATCTGCAAGGGCTTGGAGAGAGTTTCTGAACCAGAGAAGTGTAAATGCTATAATTACTTCTCAGGCTATCATTAAACCTTTATTGGAAATATCTTTAGTCTGAATTCTCATTCTTGGCTTTCAAAAATTCTTCATTGTTTCAAGTGATACATGTGTGGTTCTTTAGCAAACGCTGAATATACTTCAATAAATATACTCCACCTTGAGCAGGATATATTTTTTCCTGTTCCCAGATATTCGCTACTTTTCCCATCTCAATACTTTGCACTTTCATGTAATTTGGAGAATCTCAGCATCCTTGTTTAATATCAGGCATGCATAAATTTCCCTGTGCTCTGTGTTAATCTGTATTGACAGAAGCATTTGGTACTAAAGATGTACTAGGTGTAAAATCACTTTGTGCTTCCAATCACAGAAGACAGACTGTTCTGTGTTCTATTCTGTAATGTAATATTTCTAAAATGTCTTACAGTGCTGTTAAGGAAATAAACTAGGCAAGGGCTGAAATTATTAAAAGAAAACCAACCCCCAAACCAAAACCAAATGATGGAGACTTAGAGATGTTCTAGGTCTCAAGTAATTTTAATCGGATACCTGATAAGTAGTTTTATGGGTTTATTGAGTAATATTTTACCTGCTTTTGCTTCATCTCAGTAGAACTTGCTGGAAAATATTCAGTAAGGGATTTGAAAAGCTGTCTTATCTATGTGTTGTAGAAGGTGCTTTGAATTGTGTCAGATTTTGAAAAGAAGGTGATCTCTCTTTGAAAAGATTAAGATGTGGTTTGGTTAGTGCACAAGAATCACAGCCTGGCTTGGCACTGGTGCTGTTCTGAATTGGTGACGTTTGTATCTGTTTGGGGTGTGTGTTTAATTGATAGTAACTTCTGTGCTCTCTTATGAAATTAAGGGTATATTCATAGCTCTGCTGGCAAAGTGTTGAGTCATTACCATCTGTTTGGAGACAAGCAGTTGTACGCAATATGAATGTGAATCCGTTCATGGGCAAGTGACTGTTGTACGTAATCAAAGTAACCATAGAATGATTTAGGTTGGAAAAGACTATAGAGATCATCTAGTTCCAGCCCCACTCCATGGGCAAGGACACCTCCCCCTAGAACAGATTGCTCAAGGCATCATCCAACTTAGCCTTGAACACCTCCAGGGAGGGAGCATCCACAAGCTCCCTAGGCAACCTGTTCCAGTATCTCACCACCCTCACTGTAAAGAACTTCTTCCTAACATCTAGTCTAAATCTCCCTTCTTCCAGTTTAAACCCATTACTCCTTGTCCTATCATTACAAGTCCTTGTAAATAGTCCCTCCCCAGCCTTCTTGTAAGCCCTCTTCAGATACTCGAAGGCCACTACAAGGTCTCCTTGAAGCCTTTTCTCCAGGCTGAAGAGCCCAAACTCTTGTAGCCTGTTCTCATAGCAGAGGTGCTCCAGCCCTCTGATCATCTTCATGGCCCTCCTCTGGACTCGCTCCAACAATTTTATGTACTTCTTGTGTTGGGGGCTCCAGAACTGTACACAGTACTCCAGGTGGGGTCTGATGAGAGAAGAGTAAAGGGAGAGAATCACCTCCCTCACCCTGCTGGCCAAGCTTCTCTTGATGCAGTCCAGAACACGGTTGTGATCTGGACCGTGTGCACACACTGTTGGCTCATGTTGAGCTTTTCATCAACCCAGACCTCCAGGTCCTTTTACTCAGGGCTGCTTTCCAGCCATTCATCACCCAGCCTGTATTTGTGTTTGGGATTGTGCAGGACCTCATATTTGGCCTTGTTAAATTTCATGAGGTTGGCGTGAGCCCACCTCTCCAGCCTGTCCGGGTCCCTTTGGATGGCATCCCTTCCCTCTAGCAAGTTGACTGTGTCACACAGCTTGGTGTCATCTGCAAGCTTGCTGAGGGTGCACTTGATTCCACTGTCCACATCACTGACAAAGAAGTGAAACAGCATTGGTCCCAGTAATGAATATTGCTATTGAATTACATATTGTTTTCTGCTTCTGTCCTTACTTTTCAGATGTGAGACATCAGATGTGATACAGCAGTGTAATTCTTTGGTGGTGAAGTTTACAGGATGGGTGGGAAATAAAAACTGTGCTTTTTAAAGGATGACCTGTGTTGACTTGGATTTATAAATATAGACTAAAATACTATGAGTGGCATAAATATACAAAAGGCAAACACAAGGGATGATGATTTATGTCATTTTTAGCTGGCCATTTTCAGAATGGGGTAAGTTTTGAGTTAGCCAACAGAAATGTCTCTGTGGAATGAGCAGTAAGGTCAAGAGTTCAGTTCTTGCTTGCTTTATACAACTCCGCCCTCCCAAGTTTCGTTAGAATATGTTCATCAAATTTCCCAGAGCTATCTTTAAAGTGATGTACTGGAATTTCTTGAGCAGGGACTGTAAGATCAGGCTCTCTATCCTGATGATGAGAACTTGCAAAGAAAAAAGATATTCTCTGAGCTGCTGAAGATGCACTGACATTAACTACCCTTGGGTGAATATGTTGAGTAGAATTAGGGAGTGCTGTGACAAAGTGACTACTTGCCCTTATTTCAGTGGTGAATCTTCTGGCCTAAATAGTTTTATTTCTTCACACTTGGAAGTAAGACAGAAATAAAGAGCATCTCATATGGAGAGATAACCGTGGATAGGACAGATGCAGCACTCTAGGTTTATTATTTAGCTAAGAATAAAGGTGAAATAATGAATCTCTGTGCTGAAACAGACAAAGGAATAAATCTGTTCTACAGAGCCTAGACTCTCTGAAATAGCAGTCCTTATGTGTGACATTTCTGGCAGAGAAAACTGCTGGAGTTGGCTGGATTTTTTAATTAAAATATTACATTTGAGTTTTTTTTTCTGGGGGGGGGGGTGGAGTATGAGATAGACAGACTTCTAGTCAGAAGTAGTATTTACTCCAAATTCAGATGAAAGCCATTGTTTGAGGTGTGAGGCTGACACCAACATGGTCTAGTGAGTTTGATATTTGTAATTCTGGGTAGTGTCTCTTCTCTTGACAAAGGTTTTTCAGAGTGCCTCATTTTCTGGTCTACTGGGAAAATGGGAAATGTCTTGAAATCTCTGGTATGATTTTAGAATTACAAGTAGTCACTAGTGCTTCCGAGACAGACATGAGAGATTTCTGTGTTGCTACACTGATATTATGCCTGGCAATTAAAAATATATTAAGGTGTTGATCTGTTGGGAGGTAGGAGAGCCCTACAAAGGGACCTAGACAGGCTGGGTGGGTGGGCAGAGGCCAATGGCATGAGATTTACCAAGGCCAAGTGCAGGGTTCTGCACTTTGGCCACAACAACCCCGAGCAGTGCTACAAGCTGGGGACAGAGTGGCTGGAGAGCAGCCAGGAAGAAAGGGACCTGGGGATACTGGTGGATAGTAGGCTGAAGATGAGGCAGCAGTATGCCCAGTTGGGCAGCAGAGCCAATGGTATCCTGGCCTGTATCAGGAACAGTGTGGCCAGTAGGAAGAGGGAGGTTATTCTTCCCTTGTACTCAACACTAGTCAGGCCACACCTTGAGTACTGTGTCCAGTTCTGGGTTCCTCAATTCAAAAGAGATGTTGAGGTGCTGGAACATGTCCAGAGAAGGGCAACAAAGCTGGTGAAGGGCCTGGAACACAAACCCTATGAGGAGAGGCTGAAGGAGCTGGAGTTGTTTAGCCTGGAGAAGAGGAGGCTCAGGGCAGACCTCATTGTTGTCTACAACTACCTGAAGGGAGGTTGTAGCCAGGTGGGGGTTGGTCTCTTCTCCCAGACAACCAGCAACAGAACAAGGGGACACAGTCTCAAGTTGTGCCGGGGGAAGTATAGGCTGGATGTTAGGAGGAAGTTCTTGCCAGAGAGAGTGATTTGCCATTGGAATGGGCTGCCCAGGGAGGTGGTGGAGTCACCGTCCCTGGAGGTGTTCAAGAGAAGACTGGATGAGGCACTTAGTGCCATGGTCTAGTTGACTGGATAGGGCTGGGTGATAGGTTGGACTGGGTGATCTTGGAGGTCTCCTCCGACCTGTTTGATTCTATTTTATTCTAATCACTTCAAAGGGCTAGTTTTTAAGAAATTGAATTGAACCTAACTGAAGACCAGGTTCGTCGTACACTGAGCAGCTAATTCTTAAATTCCAAGAGCAATGAAGTAATGGCTATGCTAGAATTCAGTCAGCTACTAAGAGACACACTATTCTTTGACCGTAAGGTTGTGAAAGGGATATTTCCACACTTCCAAATGTTGATATCAGACAGGCTTCTTTTGCTTTGCTCTTTGGGCATCAATACAACTGTTTCAGCATGGTGTAATACTTTATAAGACCACAGAGAACTGCAAACTACTCCACTGTCTTTTCTGAAGAGTTCTTGGGTTTGCTTTCTTTGGAAAGTGGTCATGGCAGTCTGCGCTCACCTGGAAGATCCTGGGCAGTCAGTGTGGGGCTGCATTCTAGGATATCATGTGGGGCTTCTAGGCAGTTTCTGTAGCTGGAGAGGCACCATACTTCCTGGAGAAAAATGAGACAGCACAGTGCAGTGGCTGCTGGCACCTCCTTAGTTCAGAACGTGAGCAAGTGACAATTGAGATACTTTTTCCTTATAGGTACAAAATTGTGCTGATCTTGTTGCAGTGAGAGGCAGATTGCTTCTCTGGGCATGCAATGCATCAGGTGACTGACAGTGGTTTGCCTTTGGGTGGATTTGCTGGGCTCCTCTGAGCCCCCTATGCACATCCAGGGTGCACACAGAATGAGGTGCAGAAGCTACATTTTTATGTGGCCTGTCTCATCCACTTTATGATCCATATCTGAATTGTAATGAGGTCAAATTTTGTCATCTGTATGTGGACAGCTGCTTCTTCATGAAATCTCTCCATAGCAGAGAACAAGTCATAAACATTATGAAAAAAACACTGGATGAGTTTTCAGTGCCTGATAAAATAATCTCTGTATTAGCCAAATAGCTTTGAGGTATGCAATGATTTTGAGAGTAATTGGTAGTGAGAATAACTGTTTGTGAGACATATATGAACTGGACACACTTCAAGTTTATGATAAATTTTCTTATTAATGGAAGCCTCTCTGAATAGAGGGTTACTTTTTTCATAAGCCTCTGTATTGAGGAAATAACTAAGGATGATAAATGATCCCCTTTGCAGTGAATTTCTTTTATGCTTTCCTGCCTGCTTTTTTGTCCAATGTCTCTGTTACAGTCAGTAGTAATACATCTGTATTACCTGGTGGTCTATGGAGAGTCTTTTGAGAATTACCAAATTATGTCATCTGCCTTCCATTTGATTTGATTGATTTCAATATTTAGTTTCTATACTCTTAATTGACTTTATTGATACTAGTTTAAACAGAAAGGAGTTTCATAAAGTTGATAGTGTTGCAAACCGACCAACAATATAGCTCAGGTCAGAATCTATTCTAATTGGGCAAGAGCAATTTCTGTAAATTAAACGTTTTAAAACTAAATTGCTTGCCTTTTACTTTGAGGGTTGTCTTCTTTCACTACCAGCACATGACTCATATGAAATGTATTCAGAATAAATGTTAAGAAGACATAGCAGTGTTAATATTACTACAAATTAACTTCAAGATAATGGAAAAACTTTTTAAAAATGGTCTTTCTCTGGTGGCATGATCTCTTCTGTACAGGGAGAACCAAGATGGTGTGTGCATTTCGTTTTCTGTCAGAGTATCAGAGTAGTTTTAGTTTTATTTCCTTCATGAGTAATTTTGTGTTCAGGAGAGACATACAGCATAGACGAGAATAAAAAGGGACCATAAACAGTAGAATCAAGATGGCTTTGTAATAATTCCCTATGGTTTAATACTCCTACATAAGATAAAAATTCTTTGTAGTGTTCTGGGAGATATTAAGCAAACTTTTATTTGTTTGTTTATTTTGTTTAGCTTCCCTCTTTCAGAAATTATGCTCCTCCTGAAGTCCTTTGTGGCAATTTCCGTTAATTAGACTTAGTCATATTGCTAGGGAAGAATTTATCATCAGGAAGCTTTGCATGAAGTAATGTAAATGTAACCACTACACAGCTCTGAGCACTATACATCCATCTCCTTTGTAAATCACTATGAATATCGGGAATTATATCCTGTACTTCTGGAATAATTAGTAATTTATTAGAGAAGAATATAAAATATTCTGGGTGTCCAGGAGTGATTTAAGCATGGACTTAGCAACTGGAAAAGAAATGCATTTGATAGGTGAGGCTTAGTTCCTGTGATGAGATTTACCTCTTTCCAGATGCACAGGCAAAATAAAGTTATTGGAATCTACAAGAATTTTGCAATAGAAAAGCACTGATACAGATGCTCAGAAAACTTCCTAAAGTAATAAATCCTCCAGTTGTGAGTGAGTCCTGTGTAACCTGTTGAAGAACCAGGCAAAGGAGGGTCAAACACCAAACACTTGTGTTCAAAAAGCCATCAGTCAGATTAAACATAAATTAGGTTTCCTGTGGTTCAAATCACATCTCAGGAAGTCAGCATTAACATAGCTTAGGATGGAAAGAGAAGTAGCCAAGAAGTATTTGAAAGAATTGTGGAATCATAGAATAATTAGGCTGGGAAAGTACCCTTAAGATCATTGAGTGCAATTATTAACCTAACACTGCCAAGTCAACCTGTAAACCATGTCCCTAAGCATCATGTCAGGGAATGTGTCTTGAGGAGTGTATTCATATTTCACAGCTCTGATTCTCCCTAATAAAGTATTTTATCAATTGAGATTTGCATGATATATATGAGAACCAGCATTTAGTTTGTTTTAAGCAGTCTTATTGTTTGCATCAAGATATACCTAAACTATCCCAGGGCAATCTTAAAAATTAAATTACACTGAAAATAACAGGATTCATTATTTGATAATGGAAGTTTCTGTGATTGTGGCAATCTAGCCTGTGTATGTAAACAAAACCTTTTCTTTCCAGTTCTGACAAGTATTATTTTAAAAGAAAGAAAATACAATAAAATACTAATTAAAATTAAAGACATTAAGTACAGTTGAAGTAGAAATGATTGAATTAAGAGAGTAGCAGGAAAGAAGAGTGTGTTGATGGATGTGGTACATTTATCGTAACCCTTGTCTCTGTCATTCAAAATAGGTTTTTCACTTCTGCTTCTTTTTGCACTGTATCTGCTCTGCTAGTTTTTAGAAAACAGTGGTGTTGCACATATCAATGACATTGTGATCTTCCTGACTTCCATTCTACTCTGCTTCCACAATGACACATTCTTTGACAGAATTCTTCAAATTCTGAATACTGGAAATGGATTATGAACTCAACAAGAATCACTTCCAGCAAATAAAAGTGCTAAATTCTTCTCTATAGACCTTATACCACTGTATTTATGCCAGGCAGTTTTGAACCTGGAGCTCTGCCAGAAGGCAAGATCCCAGCTTTCTTTCAGAAGCTTTCTTCCAGAAGCTTTCTTCCTTCTCATTGGACCTATATCATTTATCATATGCTTAGATAAGGACCTTGGGGTAAAGATCCTGACATACCCAGGGTATCACACAATGTTAAAAGGATCCAGTGCTTAAAGTAATCTGTCTCTTGAAACCCTTCAAGTTAATGCTCTGCACTGTGAATGTCAAGAACCTGATGGCTTCCCAGCTGACTGCGTTCTCCTGGGATTGTGCTGGCATTGAAGAATGATTTTACACACAATACTCTCTGTTAAGGAGAAAAGTCCTAGCTATCTTGGTTTTAGGATACTTAGGTTTCAAATTAAAAGCAGATGATTATTTTTCCTGAGGCACCTTTTTTTTTCCTCCCTCACCCCATTTATTGATAGATTCATAGATTGGTACAATGATTTGGACTGGAAAGGACCTTACAGATCATCTAGTTCCAACCCCCTGTCATGGGCAGGGACCTCTTCTAGACCAAGCTGCTCAAAGACTCATTCAGCCTGGCCTTGAACACCTCTGGGGAGGGGATATCCACAACTTCCCTTGGCAACCAGTTCCAGTGTCTCACCACCCTCACTCCAAAGAATTTCTTCCTAGTCTGCAGTCTAAATCTACCCTACTCAAGCTTCAATCCATTGCCCCATGTCCTGTCACTACAAGCCCTTGTCAAAAGTCCCTCTCAGCANTCTAGTTCCAACCCCCTGTCATGGGCAGGGACCTCTTCTAGACCAAGCTGCTCAAAGACTCATTCAGCCTGGCCTTGAACACCTCTGGGGAGGGGATATCCACAACTTCCCTTGGCAACCAGTTCCAGTGTCTCACCACCCTCACTCCAAAGAATTTCTTCCTAGTCTGCAGTCTAAATCTACCCTACTCAAGCTTCAATCCATTGCCCCATGTCCTGTCACTACAAGCCCTTGTCAAAAGTCCCTCTCAGCATTTTTGTAGGCCACTTTCAGGTACTGGAAGGCCACTCTAAGCCCTCCCTAGAAATTTCTCCTGTCCAGGCTGAACAGTTACAACTCTCTTAGCCTGTCCCCATAGGAGAGGTGCTCCAGCTCTCTGACCTTTATGGTCTTCCTCTGTGCCTGCTGCAGCAGTTCCATGTCCCTCTTACACTAAGAGCACCAGAACTGGATGAAGTACTCCAGGTGAGGTCTTACCAGAGCAGAGGGGTGGAATCACCTCCCTCTTCCTGCTGGTTGTACTTCTTTTGATGCAGTCCATCACACAATTGCTTTTGGGGCTGCCAGCAACCATTGTTGGCTCATGGTGAGTTTTTCTTCAGCTGACACCCCCAAGTCCTCAGCTGACAACTCCTTTTCCTCCAGACCACTCTCAAGCCACTTCTTGCCCAGTCTGTGTTTGTGCTTGGGATTGCCCTGACCCAGGTGCAAGACCTTACACTTGGCCTTGTTGAACTTCATGAGTTTGTCTTGGCCCCACCTTTTCAGCCTAAGTCCCTCTGGATGGCCTCCCTTCCCTTCAGTGTGTCAACAGGACCACACAGCTTGATGTCACCTGCACATCTGCTGAGGGTGCCTCCATCCCACTGTTCATGTTGCTGAAACATCCTTTCACAGAATCTCAAAGTCACCATGATTGGAAAAGATCTCAAAGATAGAAAATTCCAATCATTATCTGACTCTAACAAGGCCGCTCCTACACCATATCTAGATAGCTTTTAAATCCCCACAGGAATTGTGGTTCAAACACTTTCCTGACCAGTCTTTTCCAGTCTTTGATAACCTTTTCAGTATAGAAGTTTTTCCTTATGGTAAACATAAAACTCCCCTGGAATAACTTGATGCAATTTCCCCTTGTCCCATAATTTGTGACTTGTGAGAACAAGACCCACCTCACTCAAAATTCCTTGCAGCGAGCTGTAGAGAGTGATAATTTTTCCCCTCAGCTGTGCTCAGGGGCATCAGTGCTGGTGTGACTTTGATGCTAGCATCCCTGGCCAGGAGGAGACAGCAATGAAGCCATGGCATGAAGGATTCCTGCCCTTTTTTTTTTTCTTCAGACTAAACAGCCCCATTTTCCTCAGCCACTCATTGTAAGACTTATTATCAAGACCTTTCACCAGCTTCATTACCTTTACATCTTTATTTTCCTGAATGCTTTATATATAAGGAAGGAGGAGAAAAGGAGAATATTAAAACAAAAATTGTGTACAAAAGAATGTAACTACACCAGTAGACGTGGAGAACTCTGCTAACGAGGTGCTAAACCTAGTTGCATAGATTGTACGTGGACACAAAGAGCAACAGGGTGTTGTAGAATATGGCTTTCTTAGTGTATACCTGCTCAGTAGACAATGACTCCAAACAAAACACCAGTACTTAACCTTGCTGTGAGTAGATTTTATTCATATCTGTGCTTAAATGTGCAGTCATAGCCACTGGTATATCTGCTATTAGTTGGCAGATTTTTGGAGCAGACTTTAGGCTTAGGTCACTGTAAGCAGTTGCTGAGACTGGCTGCACGAAGTGTTGTAGTGTTTGCATCTTTGCCTGTGATTCAGGTTGCATCTGGCGTAGGAGCAGAGTTTGCCTTGCATTCCCTGTGAGGCTTGATTATTTCCATGTACCAGACTCTGCAATTATGGAATCCCCCAAGACCTTGTGGAATTCTACACCATGCAACGTCTTGGCCTTTTGCTAGCCTTCCCTTCTGTTCATTTTTTCCTTTTGCCATCTTTTCCCCCCCCCCTTTTTCTCTTTCCATTTACCAGCCTGTTACTGGGCAAGCTGCTTAGCCTTGCCAGTAACTTATCAAAGCATATCTGACTTTTGTTGCTGTTGAACTACCCATAACTTACAAGTCCAGGTAAGGAAGAGTAAAATATACAAAGAAAAAAGATGCTAATGAGCATGAGTCATGCCACTCCTGTTGTGAGAACCAGCTATTACATGTTACTTTCTCCTCTCAGTAAATCACTGTACTGAAGGCTGTAAGAAAATTAAATACATCAACGTTCCATCTTAATCCTTGTGTGAATGTGGTTGTGCTAAAATGAATGTTTTCACTGAATGAGAAAAACAATCAGAAACCTGGGTGTCTTGGGTGTCTTTGAAGATAAAATAGAAATGCATTCCCTTGTGCAATGTGCAACTGAAAAAAGAGCCATTTTTAGAGAATTAATCTGTGAAAATACAGAAACTCTGCAATGGTCTGATAACACCTAAGAAGGCAACACTTTTTCCACTAATGAACTGAACCCACATCTTTCTTGTATACAGGCATTATTAGTCATATAGCTGGCCAGGTATTTCATGTTGGAGTAATCTGATGGGAGGAAAATATTCCATCCTTGAGTTAGAGGTTCTTTTTCTTGTGAAATTGCATGTTTGGGGCATGAGATTAACTAAATTCAAACTCTTATGACATAAACACTTTGTGTATTAAACTCTGACATTCATCTGAAGTCAGCATATCTAAAGATTTAATATATAAAGAGGGGAGAAAAAGAGCAGACTTGATTCAGAACATGCAGTAAGTCAGAACTAGAGTGGGAGCAATAAAGCATTTTCTAAAACTTGCATTAAGTGAGTTAGATTTATATCAAATGTTAATCCTTTCCTTCTGATACCAGCTGGTTTAAACTCTAAAAAAATATAGTGGACCCTGGCAGATTAAATTTGTAAGAACGTTCTGTTTATAGTAGCACTCCTGGGAAAATATTCATGACATACACTGTTCCTTAGACTCAGATCTATCTCATTCTTACAGATGGTGCAGATCTGGTCCTTAGAAGTTTATGCAGGTATGTTGTCTTAAGACAAGTTGCAGAATACAAAGAATTGTGCTGCTTAAAGCAGGCAATACGTTTGTTTAATGTTCTAAATGTAGCTAGGTGCATTTGTTTGCCAGGAACTGCATTATACCTTTATTTTGCACTCAAATGACATTCATGGCTGTGTGTTGGTACATTACTGTTTTGCTTTAATGCAGATGAACTGTAGTGAACATCTCCTAGCTGTTATTTTCCTCTCCGAAAGTGTTCCAAGTACTTTCTAAGACTGTATGTAAAACTTCTGTAAATTAATGTGACAAATTATGCAAAATTAATAACTGTATTAATTTTGACATCCAGGTGAGGATTGTTAATAACTATGAAAACTGGTTATTAACATTAAATCTTGCCAGAAAACTTTTTCACAATGTTCAAAACACGTGGTTTGGAAATTTATATGCACAGGGAACAAGCAAAACTAGAACGCTTGTTTCTTAAACTGGCAAACGCAAACATTATACTGGAAGAGAAGGTTCTTGCAGTTAATTATACCACTTATCCATGGACACAGGAAACTCCTTTCTGCTTATGGCAGAGGGCAATTAGCGAATTACAAGAGGCCTTAGGTATTTACTCACAAAATAGTATCAGGCAGTACCCAAGGCACATGGAGGGGTTGCTTGTAGCTTTATAGATGGTCATTATGAAGCAAAACCTTCTTTGCAGATGAGATTTCGATGCTTTTAGCAATGCCTTTGTAAGTAATGTTAAACTCTGATAGCAGTGGAACAGCAAACACTTTCCCTTGCCAATGTAAATCTAGGTTTATTTTCTTGGGTAAGAAGGATTTTTTTCCTTTGCAGGAATTTAACCATGGATCTAACTTTACATTGCAAGGTTCAATGATAATACGTAGTAAAGTCTTAGTTCAGTCGAGCTTTACACATGCAACAACAATTTTATTTCTCCTGTAACATGATTAGCACTGGGAGAAAGATAAGCATCCTCTCTGATTTGTAGAAGTACAAACTATACTGCAGGACAGTTTTATGTGGTTATTTATTTTGGCTATATCACAAAGGGCAGCCAAAAAAAGGACACATTTTATTCTATAAACTTAGGAAGTTACATTACCTGTACTCAAGAAATTCAGCTCTGGATTCACTAAGCTGTGAAAGAGATTAGCAGAGTAACCACATGGTCATAGAGTGCAGTTAAGTATCCTTCAGGGAAACTACTGGAGGCTAAGATCGCTTAATTACAGTTCCCTTTTTCATTTTGGGGACCTGGGAAAGATTTCTCTGAGCAGTTTGTGCAGATGGTATGTCTCAAGTGCAGAGATATTCTACCAAAAAGATAAATTTAGTTTGCACTTGGAACATGACCCAGGAATGGAGAACAACGTCTGGAAGAACTGCTGTTAGGGATTCAAAAGGTCTGATTAGCAGAGCACAGGCTGGTCTTACATGATCTTGACATTGTCTAGTAATGTGCACTGAGTATAGACTGAATATATAAAAATGTTATAATTCAGACATTGAGGAAAATATTTCAGACTGTACTGTAGTACAATCAGTATTAAATCTGGCTTAGAACAGTGAATTTACCCACAGTCAGTTCAGAAAAGATTTGAGAATAAAGCAGGTATTGCAAGTGCTGGTTGAATGGGGTAAAAAGCATGGAGCATATTCAAGATTCATTTTAGCATATGATGTCTAATCAAGAACTTAACCTTTAAAACGTTTTTCCTCATCTTTCCATATGTTGCTGGACTGAAGAGATGCAAACCCTGAAAAGACAGTGTTGAGAGAGGGAAGCAATTCTGTTTATACAGCAACCATTTCACTGTCAGACTGTCCACAAAATATTCTCTGTACATGTATTGTACTGATAATGCAGCTGTGTGACATGATTTATAGTAACTTCTACAATCATTTTAGCCATAAATGAGTGTCATATCTATGTTTGTTGGTGGATATCACTGATATTGTGCAGTCTCTTCTGTAATTAAGAAAATTCTGCTGAATTTCCTGTATGCAAAAACCTCATTGTGCTGCAGTCTAGTAGCTACTTGTACTCAGAAAGTCTGCACTTTTTCACTGTTCACATGCAAACCACTGAAGGAAGTGGTGGAGGGAAGATATGAGACAGAAGTCTTTGGAAACTTAAGAGTTGTTTAGTTATTGGTTCTCTTTCCTGACTGGTGGAGGTATTACATACTATGTTTCTAGCAAGGACAGAAACTAGAGAGAAGTCTCCTATGTTTCTTCATGCATTCAGAAGATTAAGCTAATGTTAAGTTAGTGTTAGCTTGAGCACCTTGAGCAAATATTGCAGTATTTTTTCAGCATCTGAATAGTGTGCAGCATTGTATTTTAACTTCCTTACTAATTATTACTTTCTAAACAAATAACAGATGTGCCGGAAATAAGCTGCTTACCATGCCTCTGGGTAAGATTCCTGGCAAAGGTTATGTTTTCACTAATGTTGCTTTTAAACAAAAGTGAAATCATAGCAGAGAGTTCTGATACACTTGAGCCTATTCCCTCTTAACTCAGTGGGAAATGTCTGTTAGAGAGGTCAACAGGATTTTATCACAGGAAGGGTAGACAGATTCATTACTATAGCATGTGTAGAATTGAACCAAGGAGGTCAGGGAAAGGAGTTAGATGATTGAAACCATGGTAAAAGTTCTTGATCTTGGCTTTGCCCACTTTCTTAGCTTGCTGGAAATGACATGGGAAGACTTTTATGTTGCCTTGAAAACTGATTCATTGGAATTGCAAATAGCTAGCTGAGAAGCTCTTAAGAATCCTGAAAAGGTTAGAACAAATGAAGATTAATTTAAAGAAATGTGTGTATCTCTGCCTGCACACAGCACGAATCTTGCATAATCTTTCCCCACCACTATTGTCAGCTGTAAGGATAGTCTAGAAAGGAAATGTACTGTCTGTCTTTAAGAATTTTAGAGAGGAATGACAGATGCTTGTGACATAGTTGTGAAATTAAAACAGTTGTCAGGGGAGGGAGGAAAGGAAGCAATTATGAAAATAAAATATGAACAGAAAGAATGTAAAAAATATTTGAGCATTATTGGAGTCCTCCAAAAAAAGATGCAGAAGAAAAATATTTTAAGAAAAGACAGGATAATTTCAGTGCATTTTCTCTTTGTCCTTTCTTGACTCCTTTTAGTAGTCTCAGTAAGACAGCTCTTAACATCTGTGTGTGTAAGTAGAGATTAACCTATCATGCAGGAGTCTTGCAAGGAGTATTATGAGGAATGAGATTTAAAAATATTATTAGAGGTGACACATTCAAGTATTTACACATGCAGCTGTCACCTGCTCACTGAATGCTGGTACCCTTCCCTATAGAAAACAGTAGAATGGTAGGGCTTGGAAGTTCATCTAGTTCAAAGTCCAGCAGCCATGGAGAAACCAGAACCGAAGGTACCAAGTACCTACATACGTATGACCTAAACAAGTCTGACATAGATACAATTGTACAGTGACCTGCAGGGCTGCTGTTCATAGGACAGTTTCTGCTAGTCTGTCTTACTCTTGCTCTCACGCCTCCAGAGTTTATGGATCATTGCCTAGAGTGAGCTCAGTGTGGAATAAGGGCACATCTGAGTGAAATGGAAGCTGGACAAGGAAACAGAAGTAGTGTTTGTTTAGTCTCCATTTAGTCAGCTGACTAGTATAGAGATCAACCCACCTGTCTATTAGAAAAATCTGAAAGCAGTATTTATCAGTTGGGCAGCAATGTACTTGGTAGCCAGGAAAGGAAAATGTGTTTAATTTGGTTAAGTACTTGTTATCTTTCCTGCCATTCATTTACAATCACTGTTGTTCATGTGACTTGTGACAAAGAATTCTCTGTGTTGTTCTTCTGTAGTCCAAATCAGTTTGTGAAGCTGTATCTGAAGCAAGCTGTGAGCTACACACCAGTATTTATAATTTTCCAAGTTCTACTATAGCAAATACCTTAAAATCCCAATCACTCAGCACTGACTAACCTAGTCCTATTCAAATGCCAGAGACAGGATGCTTGACTAAATATAAATTTAATCTAATACATATAGGGTTTTTTTTTTTTTTTTTCTTTATGGATATTGCTTTGTGCATGTGTAGTCTGAAATTGTTCTGCTGCAGTCTTGGGGTTTTTTTTCAGCCTGGTCTGATAGAGGGCTTGGCAGATACAGGAAATGTACAAGCATGACTGTGGTCTTGAAAAGCTGCTCTGGGTATGGAAGTGAACCATATCTTGTGTAGTCAGGCATAGAAACATTAAGGCACATCTCACAGTTTGAAAAAAACACCACTACAAAACACCGTTGTCTGATGGATTCCAGTAAATTTATGTAAACAAGGCTCCAGGTTACTGCAGCACATTTGCTGTTCTGGTGCTTTAAATCAAATGGATAGACTTAGAGGACATAATGAAATGAGTGGTCCTAGCCAAAGAGTCCAGTTTGATTTAGAGCTTCCCTCAGTGTTGTTATAGTTCATGTTACAACTCAACAGAAACAGTGCTGACACTGAGAGAATTGTTCTGCAAAACTTTCTGGCACAGAGAAGATTTATTTAGTTAGAAAATCAAGATTAAAAGCTGAAGCATGTCAATTACTTTAATATTAAAAAGCATACTTGCCTTGTAGCAAGTTCTGCTTAATTGTACTACTTAATCCTCTTTTTTGAAAGGAAACAATGCCAGTAAAATGTAACTAGCTAAGTCTTATCTAAGTTTTATACTGGAAATTTGACTATGTTCACACATACTATAAGATGGGTCTATGAACTTTTACATAGACTTTGCACTCTTGTATAATGATTTTGCCCCAGTGTTATATGTCACAAAAATGTCACTAGGATTTGTTTATGACTACCAGCACCTTTCCTTTCTTCTTAGAATCACTGAAAAATTCAAATTAAAAGAGACCTCATGAAGGTCCTTGTACAAGGTCCTGCTCAAAGCAGGGTCAGGTTAGGGGTCAAATGAAGTTGCTCAGGGCTTTTATCTGGTTGCATCTTGGAAATCTCAGGAGTGAGACTGTACAGTCTCTCCAGGCAACCTTCTTTGCTCTTGGAGTGTCATCCTGGGGAAAACAAAATCTCACATGTAACTAGACCTTTCTTTTTTTTTAATTTATACCTGTCCCTCATCATCCCACCATGGACTGCTGTGCAAACCTTGACTGTGTAATTGGTGACTTCCTTATAGGTGCTGGAGAGGCTGCCATTAGGTGCGCCCAAAGCTGTATCTTCCCCAGACTGAGCAAGCCCTAATCTATCAGCCACTCTTTCAGGGCAGTGCTCCAGTTTACTGGCAATTTGGTGGCCCTGCACTTACATCAGCACATCTTACCAAGGTCTTTCTTGCATTAGAGGGCCCAAAACTAGATGCAGTTTTCTTGATGTAGTCTAACAAGCCCATAGTAAAAGGGAATGCCCACTTCTTTTGACCTCTTGGCTAAGATTTTGTAATATAGCCCAGGGTACATCTGATTGCTCCATTTCTTAAGTATTGTCCCAGGAATGACTTTATCACTATACTTGCAGGCTCCTGTCTTGGTCAGTGTCAGTGAAGTACATGTTCAAAGGCTCATGAACTTAGAACTATCGTCTATGAGATGAATTTAAAAAGAATATATGCAGAGACCCTAGAAGTTGTATTCTAAAGATAGAACAGGATGTTTGCTATGGTTCAGGTATTCTTAAAGACAGTAGCATAAAGCTGTTTTCTGTATTCCTTACATATGAAGAAACTTTTTCCTCCAGCCTTGTACATTGCTTCCTTTTGTAACTTGCAGCAATGATGGACCAATTGACCAAAAATTGGTTAGGCTGGTAGAATCAGTGGTCAGTCCAACATGTCTCAAGTGGAGGAGGATTTAATCTTACTTTGCAGTTGTTTTAGAAAAATAATTATTTTCCAATGTCTAGTTTTGTTTTTTTGGTTTTTTTTTTTTTGAGTATGAGATTCATCTCAAAACCAAAAGAAGCAAATACTCTCTTGGCTGGAAAAAAAAGCCATCTCCTGGCTATGTCTTATAACTCTTAAGAATTCTGCATAAACAAATGAGTAATGCTGGCTCTTTGTTGCAGTGTTAGGAACTGCTAGCTAGAAACACCTGGCACTGACAGCGGTGACTCCTCTGTATTTGTTCCTTCTGTAACACATAGGGATATTATGACAATAGCCACTGTAATCAGGGTGCCATGAGAAGGAGAAAAGGCAGGCTGCTTAATGACAGACACATTTCTACGTGGTAGTTCCTTAATCTCTCTGGAAAGAGTTTGTTTCCCTGACAATACATAGTTGTCTGTGCATCTTTGAGGAGTTCCGGGTACTACTGAGGGGCCATCTAATTTTATGCTCATTTCTAAAACTTTAGTTTTGATAGTTTCTCCTTACTGCTGTGCTTAGTTTTGTGTTAGCTCCTTGGCAACGTTGTGCTGTGCCTCAGCAGAAGGGCAGCCTAGGCACAGTTTGCAATTTCTGCATGTTTTAATAGATATTTAAACAGCAATTCACCCCTTCTTCCAAAAGTTACTGCTAGATTTTTTTTTTTACCAGGTCTCCCAGTTTGATACCTGTACTCTTCTGCTGAAAAAAATTATCTGTGTGGATGTTTGCTTGGAGGAGCTGTAGAACTCAGAGTTCTGCGGGTTTAGACCTATTCATAGTGTACTAATAAGTACCTAGTGAAAGTATTGGAGTTTTCAGATGACAGAATTTCTGCCACCTCCACTGTTAAATCTTTCCATAGATATGGGGAGAGACTTAGAAAAGTTTGTGAATTGGCAGGCTTTACCTGTACATTGTAATTCATTTTGACATTGATGAGAATTTCTATGTGGCACAGAGGAAAAGTTATTTTCATAATAGAAAATATAAAATTGTATTTTCATATCATGTCCATTCAGTGGAATCCTGTCATGACAGAAAGAGACAAATGCAGCTGCTGCACTAATAACAGAAGGAGTGACAGTATCTCCCTGCTACAGAGAATAATTTACTGTGGCTTTTTTTAAATACCATTTTTTTACAGAGGAACAAATCAGAAATATTAGGTAGAAGTACTTTATGAACAGGACTTTTGAACAGCCTTAGTCATCATCACATGTGTTTTCCATAAGCTCTCTATGAGCTGGACAGTGGCTTATTAAAATGATGTGGTTGAATACATTTTTATAATTCTATTTTTCTGTGAATATATATGAGAGACAGACAGATGGTGCGGATATGCAGATGCTATCAGCTCTTGCATTTAAACAGAGACAACGCAATGAGACATGTTCCTTTTCTGTTCCATCTTTGACACTGTCATATACATTAGCTATTTGGTTTATTTATAGAATCAGAGAATGGTAGAATGCACTGGTTTCAAAGAGAAGGAGTCATCTGGTCCAACCCCCTTGCAGTAAGCAGGTATACCCTATACTGGATCAGGTTGCTCAGAGTCCCATCAAACCTGACCTTGAATGTCTCAAGAGGTGAGGCCTCCTGTTGCAACCTATTTCAGTGTTCCACCATCCTCATAGCAAATAACATCTTCCTGATGTCCAGCCTAAATCTGCTCTGCTCTGATTTCAAACCATTGCCCTTTGTCCTATTGCTACACGCCCTTGTAAACAGTTCCTCTACAGCTTTCTTGTAGGCCTCCAGGTACTGGAAAGTTACTATTAGGTCTCCTCTGAACCTTCTCTTCTGCAGACTAAACAGCCCCAATTCTCTCAACATGTCTTCATAGGAGAGGTGCTCTAGCCCTCTGACCACTTTTGTGGCTCTCTTCCTGAACCTTTTCATCATGTCCATGTCCTTCCTGTATTGAGTGCTCCAGAACTGGATGCAGCACGCCACTTGAGGTCTCATCAGAGCAGAACGGCAGAATGTCCTCTCTCCATCTGCTGGCCACAGCAGCTTTTGATGCAGCTCAGGATGTCATTGGTGTAGCCTGCAAGTGCCTATTGCTGGCTCATGCCAGCTTCTCATCCATCAGTACCCCCCAAGACCTTTTCTGCAAGGCTGCTCTCAATCTCATCATCCTCCAGCCTGGACTGATAATGGGCATTGTTCTGACCCAGGTGCGGGACCATGCATTTGGCCTTGTTGAATCTTATCAGTTAATTCTGATCACATGTAAGTGGATCAAATGAGGACATTTTTCATTTGAATTCTCTTTTGTTTGTTATTTATATACTCTATATAAGCAGTCTTTCAAACATTTCACTTAAGTAATTATTTTCATTTAGCCCATTTATTTTTGTCTATGATTGTAGGTAATGTCTTAATAAACAGATTGTTCTTTCAAAGATACATGTTTGTGTTTCCCTCATTTTTTTATCTTCCCCTTTCCATTCTCCTAATTAAGTAGTCATTTCATGAACATCAGAAATAATTTTCTATAATACCTAGATATAGAGCAATATATTAATATATTTTAAGTTGAGTTTGTTTTGGTACCTGCTAATTTGTTGTAACAGATGAAGCACTGAATACAATGTGTATTCCTTGAAAATTACTGGTGTGTAAATCAGATGAGATAAAGATTTGCTGTTTGTTTGGTGTTATTTTTTAATGCTAACTTCTGAAACTTGTCTACTGTTCTTTCGTAAGGAATTATTCCCGAACACCAGTTTGCAGCACAAAGTTATGTCCTAGTGTGAAGGATTCAAATGATTATGCTGTAGTTGTTGTCCAGTTTGTAGGAGAGCTAATGCTTTTATTACACTGCTGGATGATGCTTTTGAACAAAAGCATGCCTACTTTTTTCTCCAGATCCATGATCTATTCTATTAAAATGCATTAATGGCGCACAAATAATCCTTAAAAAAGAAGTAAAAAGGAATTTATTTTCTTTTGTTTTATGGCAAATATCTCAAATCTAAACTGAATGTTTTCTCTACTATGGAGCTATTTGTGTTCACTTCTCAGGATGTCAGATTCTGCTGATATGAATAGTGTTAATGATGAGGTGGGGGCTGTAGATGTAAGTGAAGCTTTATGATTTGATTTGAATAGAGGTTTGATGTGTAAATACTGATCCATTGTACCACAGCTAAGAGGCCTGCTTTTCAAAATGCCTAAGGAAGCCTACTAGACCAAACTAGAACTACTAATTTCACAGTATGTCAGTTAATTTAGGAAATTTGCCTTGCTGTTAAATTTTAGTACCCTCAGTCTGTTGCTAGTAATGTGTGAGGTCTGGATGAGCATTAGGGATGGGTGAGCCATTTCACATTTCCTGGAGAGTCTGGTCTTTGAAAGCTTATGTGATGTATTGGGTGGCTCGGCTGAAAACTAGCACCCACATTGCACTGCTCCAGAACCTTCTATGATGTTAACTTATTCTCAGCTACTACACGTCTTCATTATTGGATATAATTATGATGCATAAATGCTAAACAAATATACACTGGTCCCTGAATTTTTCATACTGTATCTGATTTGCTATCTGATTTGAGGCACACAAGTATTTTTAGCTTTTTGGCTCTAGGACATTTTCCCTAAGATTGTGTTATTGCTCTACTGGAAATAGGAGATATTTCCATGGCAAATCATTAAGGCAGATGGGATAGCTTTATCTTGAGACTGAAGGTAGCATGCAATTACAGAAGCAAAGCATACATTTTCATCTGCAATAATTTGAACGAGATCATCTTTGTTCAAGTGACCTTTTTTTATGATTTGTGTTTTTATGTAATACTCAACAGAATATTTAACACATCTTCTATTCAAATTTTTAATGGTTTATACATTCTTGGGAATTTAATGATCTGGATGGTGCTATTGTAAGAAATTAAGGAAGGAATTAAGGCAATGGCAGAATAAATCTTATATGACAAGCAGTAGCATTTTCAGGCTATATACTCTTTTCATCTGGGAAATAAATTGTTTCAGTGGCCCCTAACTGCCTTAAACACAGTATTAATAAACAAGCTCAAGTGTTTCAAGGGGGTGAAGCGTAACATTTTTTTGAGCTACTATAAAATATGCCATAGAGAAAATGGAAAGTCACTTTGCTAGGCTTATAATTTGTCATCATTTGACTTGACAAATATTTTATTAAGGAGTTTTAGGGGAAATCAAAATGTGAAGAAGCAGTACATTTTTGAAAATAAAATATAAACAGATGCTCTGGACAATAGGAGGGCTGCATAGGGCAGCCAGCAGGTGTACAGAACAGCAGGAGGTTTACGCACGGCAACATTCATCTTCATTCTGAAAAAATCAGTAATGAAAACTGAAAGAATTACATTAACATCTTTGTAAGGGGGAAGTCATTATTTACCACTGAGATACAGTGCACTAGGGAAGACTGCTATAGGGTACATTCTGAGGTTTTATGGAGTTGAATATTTATGGTGATATAAGTGATACACACTTATTTGTGACAGAAATAAGACCAATGATTTATAAATGTGGTCTTTTAGTTATTTTCCTCTATATCTCTGGAAGTCTGCAGGATGTTACTGTTTGTTCATTAAAGCATTATTCACATGAGCAGATTTTTTTGAGTCTTGTACTAGCCACCCGAGCATAAAAGAACAGCCAACTAGTTTAAACTGGTTGCTTTGAAAGATGAAATTCTTGTAATGTATGTGGCTAAATTCATTGGTATGGAGATAAAGAAAATAAAAGATTATGAAGTATGTGGTGTATTTGCATTGCAATTTTTTTGACAGTCAGGGATCGAAGTCCAAAGCTTTGCTTTAGAAATATTTGTGGAAGAACAGGCATTGTTATTTGAAAGAGTCAGCTGTAGCTTTTGTGCATAAATATTTCCTGAGGGCACTGCATATTCCATGACTGTTTTAATTCACCCCTAGGAGAATAAGTCGTCAATATTCATATGATTCTATAATCCAAGCCAAAAGACCATATGGCTTTGGTTCTGCCATTTTTTAGCAGATAAAGTCCTGTTGAGTTGAATGAGACTTGTGAGTACAGAGACATTAAGCATCAGTCTTCATGGCCACAATCCAGTAAAGCTCTTTAGAGCTGTAAGCAGATTCACATGTGTGGAGCAGTGACATAAACATTATCAAGCATGTATTTATGTAGTGCAGATTTACTTCTGGAAAGCAGTTGGCTTTCTTAAAGTTTACAATTTGTGTTTACCTTGAAAAAAATCAGAGAAAAATTTTTGTTTTGAAAGGGTATTTCCTTTGAAATTAACTTACAGAAAACCATTTTAATATTGTCAGCATTTAGTTTCTGAGAAACCTTTTAAAAAGGAAAAAAAAAGGTGGTGGAGAGGGAGAGGAGGGAAAGAATTTTGACCAGTTGGAATTGCTGTGTTTTAACATTTGTTCTCAAGGCGATGTTGATCAACAGCAAGTTTGGCAGTTCAGTTCACTTACTGAACAAGACCATGGTCAACTGTTCAAAAAGATGTACCTTACTGAGGCCTTTCTACCATCCCAAAGTGGTACTGCCATCTTAAAAAGATCAGCTCTCTAGTTCTCATTCATGCTCTGAATTTTTTATTATATCATTCACTGAAGCTAATCTAGACCTTCTGTGGACTCATGGAGTATTTGGATCACTTCTTGATCGTTCTCAACGTAACAGAAAGAATGTAGATAGCCATATTTAAATATGTGATAAATAATAAATTTACAGTTATAAAAAGTAAATGCTGACAGGCTGACTGACCAAAAATATTATTAGCCTGTTGATTAAACCAAGTGCAGCTAATCCATAGTTAGAAATACTTTATAGAAGTGAGGCTTACAAGGTAGCTTAAGATTCTAGACCAAACCATTAGAATACAAACTGAAGTCCATATCAGAGCATTTTGATCTTTCACTTTCAACAGAGGTTTTTGTTTAAAGTATCTTAATTCTTCCTAGAAAGATTAACAACAGAAGAGAAGATAAAAAAAATATTTTTAGAGGGTACATTCATTCATTATAAATTAGGATAATCAGATCTGGGGTTTTTTTTTGCTCTGTGTAGTTTCCTAACAATCCTGACATTGTCCACTATATTGGACACAAGCATCCATATTCTTTCCTTCTGTGTCACTATAATTGATCCATGTCTCTTCATGGACTCCATGCATGCAGCATATTAGAAACAGGCTTAAATGACTTCTATGCAATCAAGAACCACCTTTGATAGCATGGTTTGGTGAAGCCAGACTCCTAGGGCTTGCCATGTTGTGATACCTCTGCATTTGACCTGAAAACCTCTGACAGAATACACCACTTTTGCTCCTCTGTCCCTTCTGTGACAACTTGCCCAGAACTGTGATCTTTAATATAATGAAGTATTCATGGAAACAACAAAGACATGTAGACCAAGTAGTCTTTTCCTTGCCAGTTTGCTGTTCCTCTTTGTTGTGGAGGGGAAATTAATTGATGCAAGATGATATTTCTTCCAAAATCAATACAGTTTATTAATTTTGATATTCATAACTCTTGCCACCCCCTACCACTAATTTTAATAATAATTTGTTTCTTACACTGTCATGGAAACATTCTATGGATAATATCTAGGTCTAATAATAACCAGCAAAATATATAAACATTAATTGAACTGGAAGAGAAAGATTCCCGCGGTCAAATGCCGCTTGTGGCCAATATGCTGCTTGCCCAGTAGATGGGCTCAAGGAGCTCCTTCTGCTTATGGCAGAAGGCAATGGAGAATTACAAAGAGGCATTTAAGCATTTACTCACAAATTATTATAATTACCCTTGTGGGGGCTAGCCACAGTTCAGACAGTGCCCAAATGCTTTCAGGGGACTCTGTCTTGTTGGATGTTGAGACTTGATCTTCCCAGCTTCTGGGGAAAGAAGCAGACAATCACTGACCTTGTTCTCCAGGCTTCTTCTGGACGATCTGTTATGTCTAGGACTGCTAAGCAGGACTTCGAGGTGTAGAAGCAGGATGTCCTGCAGTCTCAGCACGATGTCATGCTGACCACACAGGCTGATTGTGTGCAGACATCCAGGGTCTGCTCCTGGAAACTCACGGCACTGGAGTTTACCAGGCAAACAATGAGGCAGTGTGCAATTGCAGCACAGCTGAGCACAGCAGAGAGAGCACGGCAAAGAGCAGGGAAGCGAGCAGGGGAGCAAAAGCACATTGTTTGCCTGCGTGTCTCCTTTTTATCAGTGTGGGCCAAGATTAATTGCCCTTTGGACACAAGAAGAGCCAATCAGGATGGCAGTTAGCCAAACCTTACCATATTAGGCAAAGCCATAGGCTTGCTTTTCCCTAATTTGGGAAAAGCATGGGCCTTGCACCAGGCAGGCACAAGCTAAGTGTGCGTACCTTGCCACAGGACCCTGGGCAGGCCAGACTCAGTGGCTACAGGTTCTTTTGTGTCTGTTTCCTGCGCTCACCTCTCTTGTGGAGAAGAAAAACTTGCCTAGTCAAGGCAAGACAAGACATGTATAAGCCTATTTTGGGCCTATCAGGCCTACCACAACACTCTTCTTAAGGGTAATGTTGTTATTCCACAAAAGCACCAAACAGAAAGAGTGAAATCTAGACCACCTGCAGTGGCAGGGCTCTCTTGATTTCAGTGGAGCACAGGTTTCATACCTGATCACAGCTGGCTAGCAGAAGAAATTGTCCTGAACTGAAGGCATCACTGCTTTTGGGACTCTTCAGCAGTCCTGCTTTGAGCAATTTCCTTTGGTTTCTCTGGGGATTACAGCAGCCTAAAGAATCTACTAAGGATCTCAGTTATTGTCTACTTCTTGAAGCAGCACAAGTTAGCCAGTAGAACTTCTCTGTGTGTGCTCAAGTCTGTTAAAAGTGCTTTTCTCACAAAGCAGAGAGGAAATGCTCTCCTGGAGATAGCATTATTCTTCTCAGAAGGCACAGACAGTGCTGGGCTTTGCATACCTCCTAGAGTTCAGCAGAACAGACAATGTGATAAAGCAGGGATGGTCTGGGTATGAAGTGAGTGACACCTGAAAAGAACAGGAAGATGAGGAGGCTGCTTTCCTGAAGGACCAATAATGATGGCATAGAATGGAACATGAAGCAATGACCTCAATCTCAGAGACAGCATGGCCAGAGAGCTATAAAGTTCTCGGATCTGGGTTTGGTTTTTTGTTTGTGTGTTGTTTTTTTATCCCCCCCCTTTTCCTCCTCCTGTTGAGATAGTGTCCTTGTCCTAAACTGTTGTTTTGCAGAGTGCTGAATCACAGCTTTGCCGAAGGGCTACTAATGTTTTACCTTTTTGCATGCTGACCTGATGGAAGATGTGTAAAACTCCAGTTATCTACGGTAGCACATAAATTACCCATCTTAAACTAACACAGCAGATAACCATTAATGGTCAAAATGATTTTTTTGTGTGGGAGTCATTATCTGTATGTTTCAAAAAAATACCATCATCCAGTTTGTTTATGTTGTAATCATGGTGTTGGCCAGAATCAGGGACTTTCAGCTTCGGTACCAAGTGTATAATTTTCTGTGTCTTAACCAGAAGAAGGAAGATCTATAGTCCTCTTGTGAGGATCTCCTTTCGAGGAGCAGATGTAATGTAGTGGAATTGTTGGCTTACATGTGCTCCCTTCTGTACAACAAATTGTAATAGATCATAGAATCATAGAATCAACCAGGTTGGAAGAGACCTCCAAATCATCCAGTCCAGCCTATCACCCAGCCCTATCCAGTCAACTAGACCATGGCACTAAATGCCTCATCCAGTCTTTTCTTGAACATCTCCAGGGACGGTGACTTCACCACCTCCCTGGGCAGCCCATTCCAATGGCAAATCACTCTCTCTGTGAAGATCATGAAAGAAATAGGAGCTTTGACTGCTGCTAAATTTTGTCTTTATGTATTTTGAGTGATTTTCTTCTTCCTAATCAAAACATGTACAAATGTGCAATGCTTTAGAGACAGCTTATCAAGGTGTGTGTATTCAATATGAATTTGAACCCCAGAGACTTCTGAAGTCATCTTTCTTTTGTCACTTCTACTTTTCTCTTTATTGTTGGTGGATAAAAAAAAAATTATTCTCACAGTTCTTTCACCTTGCAGTTATTTATAGTATTTCAACTACACATTTACAGTGTATTGTTTTATTTTTCTCTCCATTATAATCCTGACTGAACCTTTAAATCTAATTGTTGCCAAAGCTGTATTTTCCAAAAGTTGTGTGTGTGTCAGGTTGCCCAAAAGCCAATGAAATCATGAAGTTAGAGCAAATATGGCAAAATACGGAGTAGGTGCATCTCACGTAAATGTCTGGAATAATTCTTGAAGGGACAATCATGGACCTTTAAGATCATCAAATCCAGCCATTAAATATTATCCTGTAAAGATTTGTGTTTGGTAAAATGCAATTTGATAAGAACAAAATGGGTTAGCACTCCTCAGTGCAAATAATGGAGCAAACAGATTAGTTAAAGCACACACTGAAATGGAAAACATTGACCTATTTTGACCTGCTCCTCCTGCTGATCATCCCTGAAAATATTTGAGCTGAGAGATTTCAAACATGTTTTTGTTTGCAATGTGTATAATATATTTGTGATTTATTTGCCGTCAGCAGTGAAATTATGGATGAACAACAAAAATAGAGGAATATGGACATGGACATCTTGTATGCTTACTGTTTACCTCAGAAATGACAACTTTAAGTTTGATAGATTTTATTTGATTTAATTGCACATTGGAATGGGAGATAGTAAACCTGAAAAAGTGTAAAAAGTTTTTAAGCAAATAGTGAAGTAAATGAATTATGCTTTAGATAAGTTTTTTAGGATACTTTCTCATGCAGAGTGGATTTTGAGGCTATCCTCTCTGGAATGGAATGGCTATGAGAGAGAGAGTCTCTGTTTTTTGCTGTGTGTTGTTAAACTGCAAAATGAACAAAGATGTAACTCATTATAATTCTTGATGTGGTTAAAACTCAACCTACAAGCTGTAGTTCTAGAAATAAATCCACTCAGGTTGTTATAGTATCTGCACTAACTCCTTATTCTTATCAATATTATAAATGCAGTTAAAAATGTGCTCTCTCATAACTTTACATACATTTTTATTTATTACATGCAGTTAATCTAGAAGCCTGGAGTTAATATGCTTTTCATAAAATTGTTTGTAAAAACATTGAAAATTAATGACTTCTGAAGGATAAATTCCTTTGGTCACTATATTTTATGAGGAGATAAAACTTGGCAGTAGCACTAGAATGTATTTCTCCTTTAGAACTTGTTCAGTCAAAGCACCGGGCTGTGGTTTGAGGTGCAATAGTATTTTTCTTTTTGGCATTCTGTTCGATATGCTCAGAGCTTTCCAAATATTCATTCTTAAGGCAGAATTTTTTTGTGAATGACCTTTTCTTAGAGGTGAACTTATTTTTGAATGCAGAAGAAAACACTGTCCGGTCCCTTTCTCATTGAAAGCTGTGATGAAGATAGAAATTTAGTCAACTCTGGGAGTTTCTTAGAACTTAGTTTTAAGTTGAGTGCGTGATATGCTCAGCGTAGTATCATGATGTGTGCCTTGGTGCATTTAAGATTAAAATGTCCTTTAAAAATGCCAAACAGTGCATACCTTGAGATTCTGGACTGCTCTTTCTGCTATCGTTATAAACAATCTTTGAATTCTTAAGGAAACATAACAGCCACATTTGGACACAATTTTAACAGCACTTCTAAAGAATTGTCTGTTCCATTTTTTGCTCCCGACTGACTCATACAATCCTAATGTTCTAATCATAGCAGCTTCTGCGTGCAGGCAAATACAGTTTCTATTTTAAATAAATTTCCACTGAGCCAAAACAGACTCATTATTTGTCTATACAACCTGAAAAATGTGGAGACTGCTGTTAATGTTTGTTCTTTAAAACTAATGGGTTTTAAGTCAGCCAAGCATCTGTATGCCTTTTTAACCACGTGTAGGCAGCTATTCCAAATGATTCCTAAATCATTGCCTTCACAGCTTTGCTGTTGTAGACCAGTATTTGCAACATGTCTGTGCAGGAACAGAAGGCGTAAAGGGCAGAGTGGACACCAAATATTCCAACTTTCCTTGTTATTTTTTTGTTTGATTGTTTTTCTTTGTATAGATTTGAAAGTTTGGAAATGGTGATGAAGTAATGAGCAAAAAGGAGACCATTTGGCAGAAAGATATGAGACTAAAATTTCCAAGAGTAGAGTGTTGCTCTTGGATTATGCCAGCAAAACCTCGTAGCTTAAATAGTTTTTAATTTGGAACTGTTAACTGCCTGTCTAAAGACAACTGGCATTCCACACATTCCATATATTCCTGTCTTTACAGTGAGGGTGGTAAGACACTGGAACAGGTTGCCCAGGGAGGTTGTGGATGCTTCCTCCCTGGAGGCGTTTAAAGCCAGGTTGGATGAGGCCTTGAGCAACCTACTCTAGTGGGAGGTGTCCCTGCCTATGGCAGGGGATTGGAGCTGGATGATCCTTGAGGTCCCTTCCAACCTAAACCATTCTATGATTCTATGATATGTAGTTGTCATGGTTTGAGGGGTTTCAGGTTATCCCAGATTGCCCAAGAAAACTACAGATACCAAGATCTGTCACAGGGGACAGACTGGATGCCCCTGGATATTGTAATTTTGTAATTCAATCCCATAAATCCTGCAAACACTTTAAAAGTAAGCAGCAAGGTCAATTCGTTCCCTTTTCTCCCTTCTCCTTTCAGCTCTCTGGAGGGATCGTTATCTGGTAACTGTGTGGGTGCATTCTGTAGGCTGTGGCCCTCAAGGCCACCACCACAGTGAATTTTGGCTTGCTTTAGGTCTAATTGGGAGACAGTTTGGGATGGGAGAAAATGACCATTGAGGTTTTGGTCGATTTAGTTTGCTTGGGGGGAAGGTTTTGGGGGGCTTTTTATGTATCCCATGTCTGTATTAGGTGTTAAGAATTTGTTTATGCTGTATCTTTTCCTGCATGCTTTTAAATACAACCTTTCTGTATTTTCTTCTCCAATTCAGTGAGAGCATTATTATCTTACTACCTTTTTCCCTTAAAAAACAGTTAAGTGGAATAATCTTAGTCTGTTGTGCTTTTAAACAAACAACTATGACAGTAGAGAATCCAAGGTAGTATCTTGTGTGCATTTGAAGATGGGACTTTAAAATGGGGACATGCTGAAAGAAGGTTGTATTTTTCCTGGTCCTTTGCTCCAAATTTCTTTCCTCTTTCTACTCAGATTTAGAAAATCCTCCCTTTTTCTCACTTTCTAACTTCTTGCATTTATCTTCATACTGCACTTCATAAACTTGCTGAACAGATCAAGCGGTTTAGGTCTTGATGGGGAGATGATTAATTTTCAGTTGTTAGTAGAATAGAACAGAATCAACGAGGTTGGAAGTGACCTCCAAGATTATCCAGTCCAACCTATCACCCAACCCTATCCAGTCAACTAGACCATGGCACTAAGTGCCTCATCCATTCTTCTCTTGAATACCTCCAGGGACAGCGACTCCACCACCTCCCTGGGCAGCCCATTCCAATGGCCAATCACTCCCTCTGTGAAGAACTTCTTCCTAACATCCAGCCTGTACTTCCCCCGGCACAACTTGAGACTATGTCCCCTTGTTCTGTTGCTGGTTGTCTGGCAGAAGAGACCAACCCCCACCTGGCTACAACCATCCCTTCAGGTAGTTGTAGACAGCAATGAGGTCAGCCCTGAGCCTCCTCTTCTCCAGGCTAAACAACCCCAGCCCCCCCCAGCCTCTCCTCATAGGGTTTGTGTTCCAGGCCCTTCACCAGCCTTGTTGCCCTTCTCTGGACACGTTCCAGCACCTCAACATCTCTCTTGAATTGAGGAGCCCAGAACTGGACACAGTACTCAAGGTGTGGCCTGACCAGTGTTGAGTACAGGGGAAGAATAACCTCCCTCGTCCTACTGGCCACACTGTTCCTGATATAACTCTTTTCTGTAACTATTAAGTTAGTATAAACTCAGTCATAAGGATTCTTTCAAGTATTGTGACCCAAAGCAGAAATATTTTGCTTACTTAAGTAAAACTGAGTATGGTTGATGTGGTATCTTCTGTAATGATAATTGGGTTATGATTTCTTGCCTAAGTAATTATTGTGTCAACAAATACATTAAGCTGTTATCCTTCTCCACGGGTAGTTTAGTCAGACAGTGGCTGGAAATTCATAGTGATTTTGACTAATAGTCCTCTGGGGCTGTGAAAAACTAGTAACTGCTTGTGTATGACCTTGAGATATCCAGGTCCTGTGTGCACTAGAACTGCAGCAGTTCTAGTTTTCTGTCTTTTTGTTTGTAAGGCAGAGATATTTCACCTGTCACAGTAATTTTATTAGGTGTTTGCTTAATCTCTCACTGTTTTAACAACTGACAGCGAGTTTTGCTCCAGCTCCACTCTGTTCTCAGTGGGTTGTGCATGTCGTTTACTAGAGCCTTAATTCTTTTCCATGTCATTGATCTTGATTGAAGGCTGAAAGCAGAAAGCTTTGGCTGGGTTTTTCTCCAGATGTTAATAATATTTTCTCTTTACTTAGCACTCAAAGTGTTTTATTTAGAGAAGTAGTGTATACCAAGCAGATCCTCAGCTAATAATCAGAATTGTAGAACCACGAGTTTGAGTGGGAAAGGACCTTTAAAGGTCATCTAGTCCAGCTGCCTACAGTGAACAGAGACATCTTCAACTACAGCAGGTTGCTCAGAGCCTCATCCAACCTGACCTGGTTGGGTGGAAATTCTACCACCTCCCTGGGCAACTTGTGACAGTGTTCACCACCCTCAGTGTAAAACATTTCTTCCTTCTAGCTAGCCTAAATCTCCCCTCTGTTAGTTTAAACCCTTCTTCCACTGCCCTGTTGGCACAGGCCCTGCTAAAGAGACTGCCCTTATCTTTCTTATGAGCCCCTTTAAGTACTGAAAGCTCCCAGTAAGGTCTCCTAGAGCCTTCTCTTTCCCAGGCTGAGCAACCCCAACTGTCTTAGCTGTTATTCACAGGACATGTGTTCCATCCCTCCGGTCATTTTTGTGGCCTCTTCTGGACCCACTGCAACATCCATATCTGATAATCCTTGGTACAAAGGAGCAATTACTGGTAGGAAGTATAATCTTTTATGTTTATTTTTGTTGTCTTTTTGCATTTTTAATAAATAAATGAACTGGTAAGTGAAATTCTGTATCCATTTTGTAACAGTAATAAGAATAGCAGGAAATGCAATCCAGCAGAGGTGGTCAAAATTCCTGGACTTGTGGCTGTGTACTCTAACCTTTGTATGTCCAGTTGCTGCAAGATCACAAGACCTTGGAAAGCCTGAGAGAGGGAGAGCTGACTTTAAGTTCACAGGCTGGAGTTCCTGTGATCACTAATCAGAATAGAGCTGAACTCTGGGGTGGTTTTGTGATGGTAGCCTCCTTCCTTGAAGAGACAGGACTTTTGATTGTCTCATGTCCTCCCTTTCATTCCTACTCCCCTAGTTGGAGGTCGCTCCTGTGATCAGTGACGCAGGAGCAACATTTTCAACTGCTTTAAAGTCCTGTGCAGTTCTGAGCATGTGTAGAGAGATTTCTGTATTTAAAATAGATGTGACAGCCGGGGTCAGACTCAGACAAGATCCTGGGTGTAGAAACAACAAAAAACTTCTGTTTAGTGCTAGCACTGCTTTGTTTGTTTGTGAGATATGCTGGCTTGCCAGGAAATACTTGACAACAGCTTTGAAAAATAAATAAATAAATTGGAAGCATTATTTTTTAGTGGAAATGTTTCAGCCCTTTGCAGGAGTTGACTCAGGAACTGCACTACTGCCTAGAACCCGTTGAAAAAGATGAACTTGTTTGGAATAACAGCGTAGAAGATGTGTGGAAGGGGGCAGGCATTGGTGATGAAAAATCATAACCACCCTGACTTTTTTTTAACAACTGCTTTTAGCATTTGCAGTATTCAAGTGATTACTTCAGTAATCAGTGAAGACAGAGTTCAGTATTGTGCCAAAGTGCATGATTACATTATAATCTTGGACAAAGAGAAAAGATTTTGGAGGTTTGTATGTATTAGAACCTTTGAACTTTTTTTGAAAACCTATTTATTATTAAATGATTGCAATGTGAAGTGCTTGAAAAATATAAAACTAAGAACAGCTATAATAACCATTGGACTGATCTAGAATCTGTTGCTGTCACAGAAGTGTCTGTCTGTCAGGTTTTGAATCAAGCTGGATTTAACAGGAAGAAGTCAGCATTCCTATTAGTACTGACCTAAGTCCTCATAGAGAGGATTTCAGAAGCCTGTGAAAAGAACAGAATAGAATAGAATCAACCAGGTTGGAAGAGACCTCCAAGATCATCCAGTCCAACCTATCACCCAACCCTATCCAGTCAACTAGACCATAGCACTAAGTGCCTCATCCAGTCTTCTCTTGAACATCTCCAGGGATGGCGACTCCACCACCTCCCTGGGCAGCCCATTCCAATGGCCAATCACTCTCTCTGGCAAGAACTTCCTCCTAACATCCAACCTATACTTCCCCCGGCACAACTTGAGACTGTGTCCCCTTGTTCTACTGCTGGTTGCCTGGGAGAAGAGAGCGATTCCCCCCTGGCTGCAACCTCCCTTCAGGTAGTTGTAGACAGCAATGAGGTCAGCCCTGAGCCTCCTCTTCTTCAGGCTAAACAACCCCAGCTCCTTCAGCCTCTCCTCATAGGGTTTGTGTTCCAGGCCCTTCACCTGAAGGTGAAGAGTTGGAACATAACCCATTCATTCCAGAACAATCTCAAAGAAAGAAAAAAGAAAAAAAGAGACAGTCAACTCATGGTGTGCAATGGACTTAAGTCTTTCAGGGCTGCATATGAAATACAGTGTCTGGTTCTATGGGAAGAGAAGTCCAACCATTCCTGTGTGCTGAGTATGTCTAGCTTCCACTGTGGTAGGAGAAACTGGATTGGCTTCCACAGTTTTTATTGTTTTAATGAATAAATTTTATGAAACTGAAACTGCTTCAGTATTTGTATAGCAGTACAGAATTCAGTAGATTTCTGTTTATCCTAGAGTGTCAGAGGAAATGGAAGTTTTTTGAACATCACACAGCTCCCTGGTACATCAAAGGTGCTTGTTTCCCTTCTAGCTCATGCCCTGTTTCAAACTGAGCAGTGTGATTTGCTTTACATACCCCTTTTAGTATAACCTCAATCTCATTTTTTCTCATTTTGTTCCTTCTGAATGTTAACATCTCTGACCTGCAGGTTCAAGAGAAGTGGAAGTGTTGAAAGAAAAGCACCTGCTTAACATTTTTATGCTAATTTTAAAATTTAACTTAGCATTTGTAGTGGTTATTTGTAGATCTCTTTTTCGGTCACATATTTCTGCAGTCTCAAATGTATTTTCAGTATCATAGATGATTTTATGGATCCAGTAGAAGCATGGGTTTCAATTCTCATAAAGGACCTGTCATGTTTTGCCTTAGCTTTCTGAAAAATAACTGAAGCTCTTTTTTGATGTATTGCTATTCCAGTTGTCCAGTTAAATTAGTGTGACCATAAAAAGTAATATATACTGATAAAACGTTTTTGTTCTTTCCTATGCATATCTTAGAAAAAATGACATAGGTGTGCTTTTCCTAGGTGCTTTTGTTGTTGTGGGGTTTTTTCCATTTGTTTTTTATTTTTTTCCTGCTTCTTAAAATCAATACATTTTACTGTTTGAATTTAAAATAGCTATTTATAACAATTGAACAAGACCCTTGGCTCTTCACACAGCTGTTCATACAGACATCCTCCCTGTTGGCTTAGTCTTTCGAGTGCTGTAGTGATCTCAGAGGTGTTATGTGGCCAGAGAGCTGAACCTCCTGCTTCCTTCTACTTAGCAGTCTCTTTGTGTTGGTGTGCAGTGTGCAGGCTGCAGAACTGACCTCATCCCTCCAGCAGAACAAGAGGAAATATAAAACACTTTCTTTCATACAGAAATCTAAAGAAGATAGAAATGGAAGATGATCTGTCTCCCTTGTAACCACCCCTTCGTGAATCCTTGGTCAGGCAGCTAAAAAATATTACAGAATATCCTTGGCAACCATAGGGAAATAAAGTTCAGTTGTCCTTAAAGTGTGGTTAATAGAGAACTCCTGATAGTTTCCTAGATATCATGATGGGGACTATGGAGATTGCTCTTTGTCCCTGCAGCTGAATCTTCTCTTTTACAACACGATAAGACGTAATGTGAGTCACCATTCTCAGGATATAAAGCTGAGGGAAGAAGGAGGAAGGAGCGGGGGATTCAAAGTTAATGGTGTTTGTCTTCCAAGTAACCAAAATGAAAATGACAGGTTTTCACATTTAGCGTGGGATTCACATTATCAGTTGATATGCAACCAAACTGAGAGAAAGAGAGCATAACAAGGAGTCAGATCTAACTGCAAGCAAGATGTCAAAATCTCTGTTTATTTACTAATCTACCTAGAGTTTCTGGGAAATGAAAATGAAAGGTGACTCCTTCACTGTAAACATGGAATTTAAGACAAAATGTGTTAAATGCTGTCTTTGCCCTTTTTTTTTTTTTTTGAAAAAGTAAGCATTTTTTATTCTCATGCTGATATATTCAAACAGACAATATGGAATGGTCTAAACCAATAGTAACTGATACTTGGAATATCAGGAGATAATAACAAGGCTTTGAAACCTGTCTTGCCCTTAGAACAGGTTAGTGCAGTGCCTGAAATCTACCTGCCTAACTCACAGGACCAATATAGCAAGTGAAAAAGGGCTCCTAGCTGAGGGAATTGAAGAGAAGGAGGAGAAGGTGATAGCAAAGGCACATCAGAGGCGCATCATTTTAATCAGTGTGGGGGAAAACCACCACCTGACAAGATGCCTCTTGGATTCTATGAGACCCTTAACATTTCTTAAGTAAGTTCCCTGTGTATGTTTAATGAGCTCTCTCTGCTACTTTTCAGGTTGTATGGCACTAGTTATAGCACTCTTGTGATGTATAAAGATCTTCTACATGACTGGTCTGCAAAACTGTGGTGTGCCAAGCTATGCACGTGGTTCATGGAACTGTTCCATCAACTTCCAAGGGGTTTTTCCATTAAAAGTTTGAGATGTGTTCAACAATCTAAAACATTTATAGGCCTGATAGTGTGTTTGGTGATAAGCTTGAGAATTATTGCAATAATATGTATTCCAGATTACGAGTAGTAGTTTTCCAAAAGATAATATGAAAGATTGGAACTTACATCACTAAATTATTACTATTAATAATGAAATGAATATTATTATGAGTCATCAATTGTATTCCACAGGTTCTATGGAAACAAACAGAAAAAGATTCTCTCTCAGCAAGCACTGCTGTATGTGTGCTGGGTAAAAATATCTGAGATCCGTGTAGCCAAGACACAAAGTGTATGGAATGCATTTCACACAAAGCAAAGAAATAGGAATTTAACTACACCTAGGCCAAGAAATGTGGTAGGCACACACATTGCAAGGAGTGCTGATTGTCTCTGGGGAAGAGCAGCTCCGTGGACCAGTATAGGTTGGGGTCTGAGCTGTTGGCAGAGCAGCTCTGGGGAAAAAGACCTGGGAGTCCTGGTGGACAACAGGATGACCTTGAACCAGCAATGTGCCCTTGTGGCCAAGAAGGCCAATGGCATCCTGGGGTGTATTAGAAGGGGCGTGGTGAGTAGGTCAAAAGATGTTCTCCTCCCCCTCTGCTCTGGTGAGGCTACATCTGGAATATTGTGTCCAGTTCTGGGCCTCTCAGTTTGTGAAGAACCTCAGGGAACTGCTTGAAAGAGTCCAGTGCAGAGCCACAAAGATGCTGAAGGGAGTCAAATATCTGCCTTATGAGGAAAGGCTGAAGGGGCTGGACTTCTAGCTTGGAGAGGAGGATACTGAGGAGTGACCTCATTCATGTTTATAAAGATGTGAAGAGTGAGTGTTGGGAGGACAGAGCTAGGCTCTTCTCAGTGATGTCCAATGATAGGACAAGGGGCAATGGGTGCAAGTTGGAGCATAGCAGGTTTCATGTGAATGTAAGGAAAAATGTTTTACCTGTGGGAGTGACACAGCACTGCAACAGGCTGCCCAGAAAGGTTGTGGAGTCTCCTCTGGAGACACTCAAAACCTATCTGGATGCATTCCTGTTTGACCTGGCCTTGGTAATCCTGCTCTAGCAGGGGGGGTTGGAATGGGTGATCTTTTGAGGTCCTTTCTAATTCCCCCAACAGTGCCAATTTAATCACTCACGACTCAGGTTTGATCAGATTGTGATGGGATACAACTAAACAGATTTGGCAATTTGAAAGCTGCTGGCCTATCCTAGGGATTCTTTCATGTGTTCTTTTCAACCATTCGTCTGAAATCTTACTATTTTCCCCCTGATTTTGATTAACGATTGGAAGTGATCTTTTCAGTCAAGTCTGAAGAGAAGACAAAGCAAGCTGTGAATATGTTGTCTTTCACATTATTATCTGGCTTTGAAGATTTCTCCTTAGTGCTCCAACACTTAGGTCAACATCCTTGTGCTACTTCAACATTTTCAGAAATGTTTCTTGATGTGTTTGGTGTCCCTAACTAATTCAAGTGCATTTTTTGTTTTGCCAGTATTGACTTTTGTCCTTTTATATGTTTATGTTATTCTTTTAAATTTGGCTGTTATAATCTGACCTAGTTTTTCTATTGGGTAGACTGCCTTCACTCTTCTGAGCAGCTAAACAGATAATTGAGGGTTAACTCTCTTCATCTTTGCTCCCCTTTTCCCATGTTGTGACTGTTGTAGGCCACTTTGTGCTCATCAGACTTGTCTTTCTTCAAGTCCATCCTTTTTATGCTGCTGCAGGAAAAAGCAACCACTGTGTCAGAGTAAAATCCATGAGTCAGCTGGCATCCTGTATGCGTATGATGATGTAACCTAGATGCAGAAATCAGCAGCAGGCTGTGAAATGTGGGCCATTTCCTCTGCTGTGGCAATCCCTAGAGTAGAATTGAGCTGTTGCAGAATTAGTGGTGATTATTATAAGAAAGCTTGTAACTTCAGCACTTCTATGATTCTATGAGTGTGTCACCTTTGAGAATGAGGAGACTAGGCATGTGACTTACCTTAATCTGTTGAAGCAGGATGAGCAGTGTGGATCAAGAACGGAGCTGTGGTTTATTTGGAAGTGAGAAACAAAAGGATATCTGAGCTATAAAACTTGTGCTGAAGTGCACTGGTCCTGAAGTATTTAGTGGGTATAAAATGGCTTCAAGATGCAACATTCTCCACACTGTCTAAGCAGTAACAGGTAGCATGAACCCACTAGAGGATTATTATTACCTGAGAACTCCAGTGATGTGTTATCAACTGTGGAGGAACACCACAGATTACATTGAAAAGAAACAGGACTTGGGTGCTATTTTTGAAGATTGGGCAGTGAATGGTGCAGATCTTGTAAATGTGCTCTGCTGCTCACTGAACAGCTTCTGTTTTTCCATGTAATTCCAGTGATGACATAGAAACAGCTGTATGGACCAGTCATATGTCTTTGTATAACTAATGCTGGTGTCTTCTGGACCTATTAACTTCTTTATTTGAGCTTAATAGCCTTATTTCTAATGGCACTGTGCACTTGTTTTTTTTGTGGTTTTTTTTTTTTTTTTTAATTCATTCATGTTTCTACTTGGAACTGAAGGTGCTGCAAGAAATTAATTATTTCTGCTAACTATCCTGAGCAAATATTTTTCATAATTAACACGAGAAACCTGAAGTGATAGAGATTTCCTGAAATAAAATGAAGTTAAAATGAGTATACTGTCCTTTTTTTTCAACCTGTTACCCACCAAACTACTTTTGAGTATGGTGAGGATTTTTTTCCCTTAATGATTTAAATATCATGAGTAGTGCATTGCAGCATGACTGGGGAAGACTTCCTAACAAAGCAGTGGCATACTGAATTTCATTGTTGTAGCTTATCCATTTCATCTTTTGTATGATAGTATAATATTCTTCAAATCAAATCCATGTGATTTAGAGAATTGCAGGTGACCATGTAGTTCTGTACAGCTATTGTTCTAATTGATCATACCTCCCTTGAATGTTTCACCAAAAAGCTACAAAGAAATTTCAGAAAGGTTCATAGCATTTAAGAATGAAGTATTGAATCCTGCAGA
Organism: Tricholaema leucomelas; assembly: GCA_013400475.1. NCBI lineage: Eukaryota > Metazoa > Chordata > Aves > Piciformes > Lybiidae > Tricholaema lacrymosa > Tricholaema leucomelas. Next base: position 532,016 of record WAAF01007269.1, on the reverse strand, counting down.
AGTAATCTATTTGTCCTGATACATAGAACCATAATCCTGACAACAAAATGTATCTGTAAAAACTGAAGATTCCATGCACTAATGTGGAAAGTGAAATTTGATTTGATGTTGAGTATATCTGGATTTTGATATACAAGAGAGTCTGCTTTGATCTCCTGGCTGTGTTAACTACACCATATTGTGAGCATATGGCTCTTGGCTTTCTCATAATTGCCAGCATGAATTGTCTATTCATGAAAAGCTGAATGCCTTCAATTGATGTCAGAAAGAAAATGTCTGGTTTTCTCCTTTGACTGGACAACAGAAAGTCCTTTACCCGTAGATGTTCTGGTAGGTAGTCCTATTTTGTGGTTTGTCTAAACTATCAGTTTGAAGCCTTAGATTCCTTTAAAAAAAACAAATTGTTAATCTTTTCTAAAATCATAGAATCTGGAAAATTCTGAGATATGTGTTCCATCTAAGTGATAGAATGATTTTTCTCTTAGGAGTTATTACTGACTAGGAGGAGTTGATTAGAGTCTTTGATATTTTGATATATGATGTTTGATGAACTGTTTGATCCAAAGATTTGATGTCAGTATTTGGGGCCTTCATTTGAAGATCAGAGGTTCAAATCTGGTGGTTAGAGGTGATGCGTAACAGCTGTTCTCTGTCTTACTGGCAGCCGTCTCTGTCCATTTATTAGTGTCCATTTATTAGTGCACCAGTGCTATTGCAATTATTCTAAATTAAGTAGAAAGTATATCTCCAGTCCTATGGAGGGTGGTGGCATCACTTGTGTTTTCAGTGAGGTTTATGTAGCTCTTTGTGGAATCAGAATCTGAGTAAGGGAATGACTTTAGTAGAAAATGGGTGCTGAGTCTCTCATAAGACTAAAATAATGTTCCTTACAGAAAAGGAGTTTTAATGACTTTAGACCAGTGTTTCCTCCTGTTGGTGTATAGATAGATAGTCTGTTGGAAAATTCTGTACCTTTATGGGAGAGAAAATGCAGAATAAAGTATTACTTAACCTAACAATAAAGTTTGGGTCAGTTACTTGAAAAAAAATTATTCCTCATTTGAAGGTCATGCTGCAGCTGGTACTGTTTCCAGCTGAATGATTAAAAGCTTAAGTCATCTTCGTCACTTTCTCCTGGCTTGGTGCCCTGTGTGTGGGAACTGTATCTGAGCTTGACAGGGACCAATTGGCCAGAACATTGGTCTATGGATCAATGAGGAGCTTTTTTAAAGAGCAAGATATTAGTAACATTCATTCTTCGGGTTTTGTTCTCTTCAAGAACCAAGCTGCTATATTTCTGACCCAGTTTTTATTCACAAATCAAGAATAACTAGAACTTGGTTTATTGATTTTTCCTCTGAAGGTGTTTGTTTGCTTTGTAACAGGAAAGAACTAGCCTCTTCCATTGAGAATTTAAAGCTTGGGGAAACAGGGGCTTTAGGTGGTCATAGTTTCTGCCTGTGTTTCCAGATGCACAGAAGAGTTCTGTATGGTTCCTTCACTTTGTACCCTGATTCTAAACAGAGAAGAAATGTTTTCAGTACTTATCAGCAGTCAGCTATACATCTCTCTCTCATTTTTTTGAAAGCTTCTCACTGACACACAAACCTGCTTGCAGATGACTAGGTGCAAGTCCAGAAGCAGTCCCTGATAAGGAAAGCTGCCAGAAATCTCAAATTGTCTTACAAAAGATGCGACATTGATCCAGAACTACCAGAACGCTTCTTTGCAATGTAACAGCTGCTGAATGCAACATACAAATGCTATAGAAACGATTTTATTGTGATAGGAAAAAAAAAAAGTTCTTATACAGATCTAAAATGGTTTCTTTTTTGATCTCCTAAGGAGTCTGTGGTTATCAAAAATGTTTTCCAGAAGAAACTGTTATGCTGTTGGATTTTTGGCAGCTTCCTGTTCTTACTGTGGCGTTAACAGGCTGAATCAACAGCAGGCTGAGCAAATATCACTGACTTTCACAAACCTGAGTTCAGAGCTAGCTATTTAAAACAGTGCTCAGGGAATTTTAAATGTGTTGCATTTTGGGGCATTTTTTGGTGCCAAAGTGATTGATGAAACTGATTTTAAATCTTGAGGTTGGCATCCTGTGACTGCATAGCAAGGACAAATTATTTTTGCTTAAGTTACAAGAAGAGTGTCTAAAAAGTAGGAAAAAAAATTAATAACAGACATTGCACAGCTGCTGTGTGGGTGTTGTAAGTTGAGTAAGTATACAGAATGCAGGTGTATTGCTCTTGTTAAATGCCCTTTTTGGGTGAATTTGTTGTTGTGCTAGTGTATGAATAGCTCTTTAATAGAAGAATATTTTCTGTGCTACCACTTCCTAACACAATTTTCAGTTTGGTCACGATTCTGTAGAGAGAATGTGGGATAGAGGACACTGAAATTAGATTGGAGACCTGGGCAATTTTTAAACAGGTTTCTTTGGTTTCAGCTGATGATTCTTAGAAACTCAACCTCAAGCAAAACAAAAATCTCACAAAAAATAACTAACACAAAAAGAACCCCCTTAACTGGAAAATATATGACTTCTTAGAATAAGATAGAAGTAGTTTTTACTGGCAGTTAATTAGTGTGAAAATGCTTCAAGTGAAGCATTATTTAGCTTTCCTAAGATTGCAGCAGATCCATGGAATGACAACAACTTCTTGCCTCCTCCTATTGCATTCTTTTCTCCTTCTAGCCTGATTGTCCTTAAGAGAACAAAAAAGTAGAATGTGTGGCTCATGGTGCATCCTTCTGCTCAAATATTTATTTTCTTCTTTCCATGTAGTTGCTCTTATTTCCTTGTAGCCTGACCTGTTTCTGTTTTGTAGTATATTCTGTTACATTTTCTATTTGTCAGAAGAGTTTCCGCCACATTTGGTTCATGTAGTGCCTGTGTGCTAATGCTCTGATCCCAGCTGCTGCTATGCAGTCCTACAGCAAACTGTTCCTGCAGAGGTTCTGAGATCCCCTACCTTTTCTCTTAAAGAGATAGTACCAGAATACGTTTCACAAGCAAAATCCTTGAGGTCTTTGGGGAACTGACGAATCTCACTTTTGAAATATACAAGTACACAAGTGCATCTCTTGTTCATCCTGAAAGATGTTTATATTAGAAAGACTGGAGCTTTCCTCCAGAGCATGAATAAGAAGTAGGTACTTCTTTGAAGAGAAAGAATAGCCCAAACATCTTTCCAACCACAGACTTTGGGAAAAGAAGATGCTTCTGATGGAGCCTGACTGTATGGGCTCCCCAGTTTAAGAGGGACAGGGATCTGCTGGAGAGGGTCCAGTGGAGGGCTACGAGGATGGTGAGGGGACTGGAGCACTGCCTGATGAGGAGAGGCTGAGGCACCTAGGGCTTTTTAGTCTGGAGAAGAGAAGACTTAGAGGAGATTTGATAAATGTTTATAAGTATCTGAGGGCTGGCCAGGAGTGGGGGGGACAGGCTCTGCTCACTGCTCCCTGGGATAGGACAAGGAGCAATGGGTGTAAATTGCAGCAAAAAAACGTTCCACCTCAACACAAGGGGGAACTTCTTTGCTGTAAGGGTCCCAGAGCACTGGAACAGGCTGTCCAGAGAGGCTGTGGGGTCTCCTTCTCTGGAGACTTTCAAGGCCTGTCTGGATGTGTTCCTCTGTGATCTGTGTTAGATAATATTGTCCTGCTCTGGCAGGGGGGTTGGACTCAATGATCTCCTTGGGTCCCTTCCAATCCCTAGTATCCTGTGATCCTGTGAACTGCTCCATATTGTGTAAAAATTGACTATTAAAATAAAATACAAAAGATTTGTACCTTTCAATAAGAGTTAACGCTGCTTAGCTTTGAAAGTCATGTCTCTCACAGATTACATTCTTAAACATTCTGTTCACTTTTCAAAAAATTGTGTTCTAGTAATAATCTCAAATGTAAATGGATTAAATAGTCATTGAGTGTGTTTTATCATACACAGTGTGTTTTATCATAACATACTGTCTTACGTTGCATTAATAAATCACAAGGAGAATCTAGATGAAAAGAAACATTTCAGAAAGGTTATTTTCATATTAAATAAACTTTTCAAGACAAAGAACTCTACTGCAGTTTTTCTATAAAAGTAGTTCACAGTCCTGAATTATAAGGTAATTGTGTTGATTGGAGCGTGTCCTAGGGTGGATAAAGAGAAAATATAATTTACTGTGTCATAGTCTCAGCAACCCAGAAAGTTACACAACTCATCCAGCATTATAAATGAAAAGCCCAGGATACTTGTATATCTTAGAATTTGTGAGTGTGCTGCAAACAAAAGACTGATACTGTAATAAGATTAAAATAATTAATTTTGAATCAATTGGACAATATTGAAATTAAAGAAGTGTCTAAATAATCATCTTAAAAAACAGATCCAGGAATTCAAAAGAAGGCTGTTCTTGATGATATTATGGTATTTTACTCACCACTTTTTGCAAAAACTTGTACAGCGATTTCCCCTTGGCTTGAGGGGATTTTGGGTCAGGTCTGTGTTTAGTCAAATTGTAACTAACAATGATGTGGTTGTGATAGACTCACAAGCAATACAGTATTCATCTCAGAGGAGTGGCTGCTAGTGCAAAGTGTACAGAGGCTCAGAGTTTTCAGCACTTGCTGAGCACTAAGTTTCTGCATTGATAAGTGGAAAAGAGCGAGTTTTGATATGCTGCATCTGTTGAGGTGGTTTCTGCTTGATAAATGATTTGGTCATGTGAAGTACATTATTGCTTAGACTGTCTTACCCAACCTCATTTTACTGATGAGACTTTAAGAAATTAAACCTAAAATACAAGGTTACACCTGTGGTAGTAATTTCAGTGATGGTTACTGAGCCTCTGCTCCCATCTACCATATATTATTTCCTTCCTTGACACACAGCCAGAGGAAAAAGGAGTCTGGTGCAGGGGAAACCAGGGGAGGGTTTCTGTCTGTGTTCAGTCACACTCGGGATGTAGTTCATCTTTCCTCCTTCATCAGGAGGAACTGCTGTGTTTACCTGTATAATCCCATGCCCAAGACATAATATTGAGGCCTGATGGCCATGTCTGCTGTTCCCTCTGCTTGTTGCCTTTAGGTTTCACTTTCTCTTTAACTTAGCATTCCTGCTATCAAAGTTCTTTTTTTTCCTTATTTTCTTCCTCCTTATCCACTTCCGTACATGTCTTTCCTTCATTTTTCCCCTCCATTTTGACTTCCTCTAATGTATATCAGAGCCTATATCCCAATCACAGTCTCATTCATTCTCAAGAGCATGTCAAGGATGTGTGAAGGACCAGAGGAAATCCTTTATATACTGACTGGTCTTAATCGATGAACTTCCACATTGTGATATGTAAGCATAGTCTTGTGGGGTCTTTTCTCCTCAGAGGTTAGGAAGGTGGGCTTCTGGGCACAACTCTTACTTGTGGCTGTTGCTGTGAACAGCAAAGGGGCTGTCTCACCAGGAGGCTGATGGAGCAGGCCAAATCACTGGCCAGCATTCCCTCTAGAAAAGTAAGTGGCAGGCATCTGGTAATCTATAAGAAGTATGCCTTGTGGTGGTGAATGAGCTTTGGTGGAATACAGACAGAAAAACTAAAGAACCTGCATGAAGCAAACCATCATGCCTTCAAAGGCTAACATGGCAATTATAGATAACTGCTTAAATTGTGTAGAGTTCTGCTTTTATTTCATGAGAAGTAGCCAAAGTATGCACTGAGTGACTAACTGGAAGAATAGTATGTGATTACTTCAACAAAATTGGCTTATAATTAGTATGGAGGAGTAAAGTGCTTGCTTAAAGAAGAGTTTTTAAAGCTAATTTAGATAAAATTGCTTTTTCACCTGGAGTTTGTCATAGGCTTACAGATAAAAAGTGTTTTCCTTGTGTCAAAACAAGTAAGGAAGAGGTAGAGATGCTTTTGTTCTGCTCCTTGGCCTTGCCTGCCCTGCTGTGGCTTTTTTGGCACATTTCCCAGGACATTTCCCAGTCTTGTTTCCCAGGACGATGGATTCTGAGCTTTCTTTTCTCAGAAAAGTGCCCTAACCATATGCTGTAGAGTATTTTGTGCTTGAGTTCAATTTCTGCAACTGCAACATTGTATGTTAAAAGAAGCAATTTTTAAGTCAGTTCTTCAGAAAGTGGAAATACTAGATTTTCTCAAGAAAATACTGCTCAGACTGTATTGACATGGGGAGAATGCTTTTCTTAGCCTTTAAGCTGAAAGTGCCTGAATTCATCTTTTCTTTAAATAAATGAAGTATCAAGTAAGACAAAATAAACCACCCCTCTGAGTTAGTGGATGTGATCTGGTTTGGCTCAGTTTACTCATTTCTCGAAATTATGAACAGTTGAGAGCAGGGGATTTTGGAATGAAAAATGTTAGCGAGATCAGTGCAAAGTAAGCCAGGGTTTTTGTTTTCTTCTTTATTGAATTTCCCAAGACTTAACTGAAATTTGAAGTTGTACTTGGTGGGGAATAGAAATCTTTTCTTCTCCCATTCTGTCAGATTTCCGCAATATGGGCTAGCTGGCCTTTCGCCATGACAAGTTTTGCATATCCTGAATAGTAGAAGCTTTCCACATTAAGGATATAGAAGCAAGGCCTTGGAGTACCTTATGGTTACTGATTTACATGTATATAGGTTTGGGTCTTACATACTTGTAAATCCCTTATCCTTTACTCCTGTGTGGCCCATCCAAGCAGGACTCTATTACCATAAAATTCTCTGCAAAAGAAGTTTCCTGACTTACCATGAACGAACAGGATATTCACTTTCAGCTCTTGAATAATGAAAATTAATATCCTGTTTTGGCTGAAGGGGATCTCCAGAGATCTAGTCCAACATTTCACCTAACAGGGCTAGGTTCGAAGTTACATCGGGCTGCTTGGGTCTTGTCTGGTTGTCTTCTGAACATTGTTGAGAACGAAAATTTTATAGCCTCTTTAGGTCCCTGTTGCAGTGCATTACCCATTTGTGGTGAACTGTTGTCCTCCCTGTAACTTATGGTGGCAATGTGCTTTCCTCTCATTCTTTAGCTGTACACATCTCACAGTCTCACAGTATCACCAAGGTTGGAAGAGACCTCATAGATCATCAAGTCCAACCTGTTACCACAGAGCTCAAGGCTAGACCATGGCACCAAGTGCCACGTCCAATCCTGCCTTGAACAGCTCCAGGGACGGCAACTCCACCACCTCCCTGGGCAGCCCATTCCAGTAGCCACCCTGCATTTGTTCTGGCTTCTTTGCTAGTCTGAGGAGCTGCTAATCAACAGCTGTAGAAGAAAAATCTTTCTTCAAGGCCTGCTTAAATGAGCAGGTCAAGCAGCAAAGCAGACCTGTGATCTTTCGTGTGCATGATAGTGTCTTTCATTTGCAGCAGTGTCTTAGGCATTCCTCCACTCAAGTCAAGGATACACTCTCACTCTGGGATCAAAAACAACAGCAACTGCAAGCAGTGCTGAAAGCTGACCTTATTTGCTTGTCTCTCTGAGAAGTATCTGGCTCTATCTTCTCTATGACAACTCCCTTTGTAGTGGAAGACTATAAATGAGATCCCTTGCTTTGTGCAACCTTCTCTTTGGAAGGCTGAGTAAACAGAGTTCTGCAGTCTCATGCTATGTTCTCCAGAACTGCTAACAATTCTATTTACCTTCTGCTGAACCCTTGAAAACCTGACAAACCTGAAAGCTTGTGTTATTTTTGAGGAAGAATAAAATGCAGTTGTCTTTTTTCTAAACTGTCTGCCCAGAATTGTGTCATAACTTTTGAGTTTCCTCCTGCATTATTATTCAGGAAAGCATAAAAAGACTGATATTATTAATGTCTTTCATTGTGTTTCTTAAATAAAATGATTTGGTGGTTTTGTTTGTTGGATTTTTTTTTTTAATTAAAAATGAGAAAAAATGGAAAGAGAAAGAAGGAAAGGGAAAAGAAAAAGAAGAAGAAAACGAAAAAGGAAAGGAGAAAGAAAAACAAAAAAGATGTTTAGCATGAGTGCTCAAAGTGCTTCCTCAAGATTGTATCATTTCTTTTACAGTTTATAAGGTTCTGGGGTTTAGCTAATATTAATGAGATGTCTTGATTAAACAGGGCAAAGTGGCTTATTTAGAAACAGTTAAGTCTGAGTAATGTAAATATTTCTTGACCGACAGTCAAGGCTCCCCGAATTGTCTGAGGTCCTTAAAGTATCGCAATTTCTAACTACATATGCTACTGATGAGGGCATTTTTCTTAGAGTGACCTTTCCTCAGTTGAAAACCTGACCTCATTACCATTTATGCAAAACCAGTAGTCATAGAAATGAGTGTATGTTATTAAGGCTTATTATGCTGAGATGTTTATAAGAAAAAGCAGAAGTTGCTGCAAAGCAAGAATTTGATACTACAGAGAAACAAACAAAACCCTTGAACTTAAACACTGAAACCCTTGAACACTTCTCATGCAATTTAGTTAGATGACTTTATGGATATTTTAATTCATCAGTATTTTTCCACACTGTTGATGCTTTAGCAGGGGGATTGGAGATGATCTCCAGAGAGCCCTTCTAACACTTAGCATTCTGTGATTAAAGAAAAAAAAAAAGGAAAAGAAAAGGAAAAAACAATCCCAGTTCTCATAACATTTTTTACCCATTTACAGAAATTTTCAATTTCTAAACAAAAGATGGATTTAATAATGAAAAGATTCCAAATATAAGGAAAGGTACCTGTAGAGTTCTATCTCTTGGATGGGTCCACAAACTATGAATGAGAGGATTTGGCAAAACTGCTTCCACTGCTGCGTGAAGCTGTGGTGAGCTTTGCCGTTTCCTCTCTTTAAGGGAAGGGCCATTATTGGACATTTTGATCTGTCTGAAGTAGGGAAGCAGGTGCTTCTGATGATGATGACTACAGATTAATATTTTACTCTTTAGGAGGTACAGTGCAGCTGTAACTAATCTATTGAAGGACAAATTTGTGAAGATAAAAATGGCAGTGTTTCAGGGCATCTGTAGGGTCTGTATCAAATTTTCCCCAATGAACTTTAAACTGTGACTGTTTTCCACTTTCTTTTTTCTTTTGTTCTTGTGTTAATAAGAATGTTTATATTTTGGGTCTTGTTTTTACTGAACAAGGCCATCTTAGAGTGTGTTGTCTCTCATAGGTACCCTTGCATTAAGGTAAAGAATTTTGTTGAATACATGAATCATAACAGCTGGTTTCACGTGAGATAATGCAAACAGGATTACTGTTCTGTTTTTTAGTATTCAATGTCTGAAAAAGGGATAAAGCTGGATTCTGACCAGTCTGAAGGGCTTTCACATGACTCAACTTCAGATAGAGTATTCAGTTTTAAAATAATGGGAATTATATGTTGGAACTTTTCTGGTTTTCTGTGAGGAAAAAGTTACAATGAAATGTCTGATTTTAGATCAACTTAGATGGGAGTTTTTTTCATGAGACATGAACACCTTATTTCTTGTATATGTAGAGATCAAGAAAAATACATTCATTTCAACTGCAAAATTTGAGTCATTTCAACTATATAACTTAGAAGCTGACATGAGGATTTAACCTGTTGTTAACAGACAATAATCTCTAAAGGTAATTGATGTACTAGGCAAGGCATTTCCATTATCTCTTTCTTGAAGGAAGTGTTTGTAAACACAAAATAATTTTGTTTCCACTGACTTTCAAATTACTTGTGTTAATAAAGATGTTATTACAAAATCTTTTTTGTATATACAATTATTAAAATGTCTGCTCTGTGAAGAAAAATAGTTTAGAAGTTTTTCTCATTTTCCGAACCAACCGCCTAGGTTTATAAGCTGTGCTTCCTTCTTCGTGATCTTCTTCGTCCCTTAAAAATCCACTGATGAGCATTCACAACCAAGAAATCATGTATAACTGGTGAATGGATGTGTGACTTCAGGTCTCAAAACTTGGTAATTCTTCCATAAAATTAATTATATTTTGAAGGTTTTAGCTATTGGTATACCATTTTTATGACTATTCTGTTACATTACATGGTTTTATGGTATATTAGGTTATACTCTTGGGCTAGTCACAATGTGCTGTGAAGGGGATAAAAAGTTCTTTGAAGTATAATAAAAGTGTGTGATATGGTGGCCATCAGTACTGTTGATAAGGATACATCTTGAGCAAAAACTAAGTCTTTAAACTTTCGTCCTTGAGATTTGCTTCTTGTTGATTTGTGTAGCATACATCTGTTTTGTAATAAATCCTGTGGTGGAAGTACTGCACTGTTCTGATTTCCTCAAAGCTTGTTCCATGGAAGGCATAAAAAGGAAGTGATTAGCATGTTACACGTTTCTTACATGGATTCTAGAAAGCTCCTTTGATGTTTACATTTTTTGAATTTTCTTTAACACTGGCAAGAATTGAATTATATCCTGTATTGAACTGTCATCTGGGAAGATGAAGAAAAGTTCTAATCTAAATAGATCTATGTAATGGTAATTTCTAATTTTTATAGGAATGTTAAAATGAAGAAATTGTGTTCTGTGTTTGCAGCATTTCCTGACAGATACTGATGTAAATTATACAGTTGTTCTTCCTCTGCATGGATTTTGTAGTGCTCGTAGCAATTTATAGGTGCAGAGTGCAGCTGCTGTAAGTCATTTGTTCTCAGTTCTGTATTAAATCTATCACATACAAATGCATTAACATTCAGTACAGAGCTCAAGGGCTTAGAGGTTTTGCTTTCTTGCGTGGAGTTTCCATTCTGTAAGTGTTTGCAAGACATGCAAAAAACAACAGTAAAAAGCATAAACTGATATACACAAAAGAAAAAAGGAAACAATATTGTCCATGAGAAGTACTTGGAACCAGCTTATTTTTCAGTTTAAGCAGAACAGCAAATTCAAAGCCTGCTGTTACTCTTTCTGAAATTGGTAATGCTAATGAGCTGTTTTGATGGATTTGCACTTCAGTTCCATTTGCTTGAGTGTCACTCTTTACCTGTGTTGATTGTACATGTCTTCATGATAACAAAGCACAATATTCCTGCACGGTTTGAATTGTGTGCATCTTAAGAGAGTCTGTAATGCTATAGCATTGATAGACTTGATTCAGCTTGCTGTAATTCTGGATGTTTTAATTAGAAAAAAAAGAAATAAGCTTATTTAAAATATTAGGGAAGTATTCATAGCAATTCATGTTAAAAATTAGTAAACTGTAATCGGCGTTTGACAGAGGAATAGGCGCAAAGACCGTGAAGAATTGTTGAGTATATAATCAGTGTGAAAATAGCACCTGAAGCAATCTGCCTGATGCAAGTCATGTACCTGCTCATTGTTGAAGATTCTACATCTTTCGTATTGAGATAGTAAATCTAGGAAAACTGAACTCTTCAAGATCAGCAGAAACTTGTACCTGAGAACTGGAGCTAATTTGTTGGAGAAAAAGATCCTGAAGGATGGCAGATAGAATAAATTTAGATATGATTACTTGCATGAAAAGGGTAAGACAGAGCAGACCAGATGTAAAACATTGTTTTTTTTTCATATCTGTTAAACTGAGTATCAGTAAAAATGCTAATGTACCATATCTACCACTACTAATAATTTTACTTGTTTCTAAGTAGCTTAATACCACTGAGATAGACAATGAAACAAGTTTTCAATCTAATAACTATACCAAAATGCCCCAGAAATCCCTTCTAATTTTAAAACCTCAAGAAAGGAAGCAAGTAAAGAATAATAACATATGGTATGATGTGAATATGTGAATATAATAAAAAGTAACTGTGGATAAATGTCACACTGCCACATTTTTCAATTAATCACCTTCCATCTCAAACCAAAATATTTCCAGAAAGCTTTAACAGCTCTATTCCATGCATTGTACTATGGAAGAATGTCAATACCTTATATTTCCCAAACACTTGAAATAACTACAGTATGAAAGATCTTGTATTAAGTCTTGGTTGATGTGTTTTACTGTGATTGGTCATTTTATTTTGGCTTAAATGTTTAGAAAACAGTTCCAATCTGTCCTTTCTCATATATGCCTTTCTCACATAGTCATAGGAGTAAAGCGTCTTTACTCCTATGAAAGGGTAGGTCTTGCTTTGGCAAATCTTCTGAACTTCCTACTTCTGCAAGCTACATGTTTTGCACTGTTGTCCTTGTATTAGGTTCCATGTACAAATTCCTTGTTTATTGAAAGCTGATACCTTGCTTTAAAATTAAGATTTACATTACATTATAAATGATCCTGACTACGAGAAACATGTGTCAATTGTTTGAACTCTTTTCTCTCAAGAGGGGGACATTAATCAATGTATTACAGAGCTTAAAGTGCAAAATGAAATTTTAAATGTGTGTCAAGATGACACTAACTGATAAAAGAGTCTTCTGAAAGAGATCTATCTTTAAGTTATGTTAAGGACTGAGTGCTGAAAACAAAACAAGTTTAGGTAAGGAAAGAAAATAATGCCATAAAAGCATTGAAAAATAAGATACTCCTTAGGTAGAAATGATAACAAAATAAAAAGCCTGCTACTTTACTACCTGTTTTTCTTTACAAATAAAAGTTTGCCACTTAATTCATTACATTAGAGGGCTGCAGGCTGCTGCTGCTGCTCTACTTTTGAGTACTTCTACACTGACTGTCCTATTTTCAAGTGCTTTGAACCAAGTGGAGTTAATGCATCATTGACTCCTTCCTATCCTTTATTTCTTCTTCTTAATCTTCTTTATACTTCTTCATTCTCATTCTTTTGTGTTGTATCTCACTTATTTCCTATTTCCCTCTCTTTCATATTTATTTCTGCTGCATTTTTTCTTTTTCTTTGTTTTGTCTCCTTTGCATTTTCATTAGCCGTCTCCTCTTTAAGATGCGATAAGGCCTTCTGAAGGTTCCTAGCTTCATAGCCCTCTCTCTGATGAATGTTTCCTGCTCTAGTTTCAGACAAGCTCCTTGATGATATTTGTGACCATAACTGTACTAGGAGAAAATCTTTGTGAACTAGTATATTAAGTAGTACATGTTAGCAGAAAAAGGGTTGCTGGGCTTAGGGCAGGACTGACTTGAAGGTTTCAGTCTGTGGGCTGAGGTTTGGATTGGAGGGTCTCATGGCCAGGCAGGGGAGCAGCTGTGGCTGAGCTGGATACCAGCACTCCTGTGACATAGCTCGAACAAGGAATTAAGGTAAATCCCAACGTGAGCAGAATGTCTAGAGCCCCAAGAGTAAGGTGTGGGTGAAGCCCCCAGCTTAGGCTGGGCAGGGCCTTTTGAGCCTCTCAAGTCTGACAGGATTGTCTTTGATCTCAGCTGGTCTCATATGATATGCTAGAGCTCAGTTGCTGACTTAGTGTAGAAGATGACATCTCAGAACAGGGCAAACAGACTACAAGTATAAAAAAAATCTGGAAGTTGGAATAAGAGGAAAGTGGAAAGCCATGAAGAAGAAGAAAACTAGACTAAAGGTCAGTTATGTAGTTGGAGAAAATATAGATGCTGAGATACTATGGTGTAAAGAGAGCAGCAGTAAGAGCTGGTTTGGAAAATTTATTTTCTTTAGTCCTATTTGTCTTCTGCCTCTGTGCAGGTGGAATACTTACAACAATCTCTGAGTAACAAACATAGCCATGGTTTGTGTTCTTCTGTTTGTTTTGTTCTGGTGCCATATTTCACAGATTTCAGTCTTGTATGTGCTTCATTTTACCTGTATGAGTGTTTTGCACCCTTAAGCAACATGTCTTACTGCATTCTGTGCTGAACTTTATGTTGTGTATTGGGCAAAAGTCAGTATGTACAGAGTAACTGTTTGACTCGACCCTTCTGTTCAGCCACATCAACACACTGAATGCTCAGACCTTTAAAAGTCTATGGTCTTGGTTTGGAAGTTTGTCTAAAGAGGTGCAAGTAATTCAAATTTATCACAGTGTCCATCAACTTGTTTCTAGAATTCTTATGGTTTGATAGTCCCTAGAAGAATGTTAATGCTCTGTTTGTAGCTCTCAAGTGATGTGTTCTATCAAAAGATAATTTAAAAGAATTTAGATACTTTTTCCGTGCTGATTTCTTCTGTTTCTTAGTGATATATTCTCTTTGACAAGTAAAAAAGGAATTAAACAGTTTCTGCATTAGGTTTACAGACAATCTGTTTGCAGAAACTAACTTCTTCATAGAACTGGCTACATTATCCTGCTAATGCATGCATGCAAAGTTCTGGTAATCTTTTTGTTGTAGAGGTTTTGATCTGTTTCTTTAGAAGATTGGACTAAGATTATGAATAGTATCTGTGCATATGAAAAATCTTGTGGAATTAATTCTTCATGAACATGGCAGAGAATAATGGTCCCACACCTTCCTTTGGGGCTGTCCAAGGCTCACAAGTGAAAAAACAAGTAATGCTGAATTTCATGTGTCTAAGCATTTTTAAGTCTTGTTGAACAAAATCAAAAGTCTTCAAAGCTGAATTTACCAATACCATGGTTCTGAAACGCCACACAATATTGTATGAAACAAAACATTGTGTTTTAAAAATGTAAACATGTTGAATTTTTTTTGGACTCTTTCCAGACACATTTCCAGATGCCAGATTGCTGACTTGCCAGCTTTGTACTATTGATTTGCCAGTATTTGATTTCTTATGAGTCCCTAATTCCTGGTTAGACAGTACTGTTTTAGAGGGGAAACATCATTTGGAAGGACTGTTGAGTTTGTTTATTTGCAGCAAAGTAAAAAATGGTTAAGGACAGAAGGCAGCTAGGTGGAAGTATTGTATTGACTTACCGTTGTGTCTCTAGGTCTGTAGCTTCCTTGTGTTTTGTTGTCTTGTAAGGAAAGGCAAATTCACTAATTAGTGAATCCAGTAGATGCCATCTACCTAGACTTGTGTAAAGCTTTTGATACTGTCCAACGTGAGATCTGGTCACTGAATTGGAAAAGCATGCATGTGAGGCGTGGCTCACTGGCTGGATAAGGAATTGGCTGGACAACTGCACTCAGCTGCAATCAATGACTCAGTGTCCAAGTGGAGACCAGTGATGTGCGGTGTCCCTCAGGGGTCGATACTGGGACCAATACTGTTTAACACCTTAGCAACATGGACAATGGGATGGAGGCACCCTCAGCAAGTTTCAAGCTATATGATCCTGTTGACACACTGAAAGGAAGGACTTGGACAGGCTGGAAAGGTTGGCCCAAACCAAACTCATGAAGATCAGAAAGGCCAAGTGCCAGGTGCTGTGCTTGGGTCAGGGCAATCCCAAGCACAAATAAAGGCTGAGCAAAGAGTGGCTTGAGAATGGTCTGGAAGAGAAGGACTTGGGGATGTCAGCTGAAGAAAATCTCTACGTGAGGCAACAAGGGTTGCTGGCAGCTCCAAAGGCAACCGTATGTTGGACTGCATCAAAAGCAGTGTAATCAGCAGGACAAGAGAGGTGATTCTGCCCCTCTGCTCTACTCTGGTGAGACCCCACCTGAAGAACTGCATCCAGTTCTGGTGCTCCTAGCATAAGAGGGACATAGAGTTGCTGGTGCAGATGCAGGGGAGGGCCATAAAGATGGTCAGAGAGCTGGAGCACCTCTCCTATTTGGACAGGCTGAGGGAGTTGGAGGTGTTTAGCCTGGAGAGGAGAAATCTCCAGGGAGACCTTAGAGTAACCTTCCAGTACCTGAAGAGGCTCTACAAGAAAGCTGGGAAGGGACTTTGGCAAGAGCAGTGGCAGGATGAGGAACAATGGCTTGAAATATAAGGAGGGGAGAATTAGAGAGGAGATTAGGAAGAAATTCTTTAGAGTGAGAGAGGTGAGACACTGGAACAGGTTGCCCAGGGAGGTTGTGGATGCTCCCTCCCTGGAGATTTTCAAAACCTTGTCTAGTAGAAGATGTCCCTGCCCACGGCAGGGGATTGGAACTGGATGATTTTTAAAGTCCCTTCCAATCCAAATACTTCTGTGAATCCATGAATAATGAGAATAAGAATCAATATTTAAAAAATAAATGACAGTTTTTGCTGAGATTGCCCTGGGTAAATTTCAGAGGTCATAGGAGCACAAGTATTTGGATTTGTATACACTGGCAATGAAATAGTTTCTGCCCAATGATTATTCATTTATATATTGGTTTAGTGACAATGTAAAAATATGTTAAGTATTAATATGTCCAAGAAAATAACTCAGTTTTGTGTTTAGTTGATCAGCTAGTTAAACTATTGTCTGCTTCTGTTCAAGGCTCCTTTTCTCTCTCTTACTGTATCCATGAGATGTCCAAGTTAGCCTGAGGAAGTAAGATGCGATGCTGTGTCCAATGCACATGTTGCAGTAAATGAGATTTTAAAAACATGGGACCAGTTCATTTAATATTGAATGCTATTTTATTCAGCCATAAACGTATGAACTGTATGCAGAGAGAAGGGGATACTGCAATGCTTTTGTAAATAATGCATAGAGAGCCTGATGCAATGCAAAAGAAAATAATTGGAAGGACTTCATCTTGCTTTAGAGCAGGCTGCAAGCAGTTTTGTTTGCATTTTGTTGTTCATTCTTCATTGTGCCTCTTTGCATCATTTGAGACTGGTGCCACAGGCTTTTATTGTTCTGATACTTTTTTCTTTCCCTTGCTTTTTTATTTCCCCCCTTGAATTTATCTCCCTCCTTCACCCAAGCTGTTTTGCAAATGTCTACTTTTTAATTTTATGTTTCCTAAGGGGATGAAATGCAAGAGAGTAGGAAGAATGTTTAATGAGACAGCAGGCTCCTTACAATCCTAATGTTGACTGTATGATTGTCACCAGGTTTATAACTTTCTACTGTCCAAATAATAGCTCCCAAGTTTGATTCCTAGAGACAGTTATGTCTGCCTTGGCAGCTCTGTTGAGCCTTGTGTTCCTTCTTGTCTGGGGTGGCAGGAGGCAGTAGGCTGAAGACAGGAGGAGCATGATGGGTGTAGTAAAATGAATACTTGAAGTATGTACACAGTAGGGTGACAGGAGAAACTGCTAGTGACATTTCACAGAGGTGACTTCTCTTGAGCACTGACAGATTATGCAACATTAAGAATCTGTATTAATTTTGATATCCAGGTGATGATTATTAATAACTATGAAAACTGTTTATTAACATTAAAACTCACCAGGAAACTTATTCACGTGGTTCAAAATGCACAGGTTGGAAATTTATGCATGCGAGGAACAGGCAAAACTAGATCACGTATTTCTTAAAGTGGCAAACGCAAAGGTTATACTGGAAGAAGCTTTTAAGTATTTACTCACAAAATTATTATTACCTGACTCTCAGGGCTAGACACAGTCCCAGACAGTACCCAAATGCTGTCAGGGAGCTCTGTCTTGTTGGCCGCTGAGACCTGATTCTTCCCAGACTTCTGGGGAAAGGAGGCAGACAATCTCTAACCTTGTCTCCTGGCTCCTTTGGACCATCTGTGTATCTCCAGGACTTCTAGGAGACTTTCAGGTGCAGGCAGGATGTCTTGTGATGTGCAGTCTCAGCACAGTGTCATGCTGGCTATGCAGGCTGATCGCATGTAGGCATTTAGAGCCTGTTCCTGGTAAGCTCTCCAGGCAAATTCAGGATACAAAATGAAGTGACAGCAGTCCCTGTGCTACCTGCTTATCCCTTTTATCAATATCCAGCCCGAGACTAATAGGGCATTGGACATAGATTAGCCAATCACAGTGGCACTTTGCCAAGAGTCACCATATTAGAGAAACAAGGATTTTTGTCCTCCTCTCCCATGGTTGCCTCCCCTAGCACAGAAGTAGGGGGAGCAGGGGGACATGTCTGGGTAAGCCAGGGCATGGATAATCCTATGTTTGCCCTATCAGGCCTACCACCACAAACACCTTTTTCACTTCCACGCTCTCCATGCTTCCCATTTCCCATGAGTACAGGATTTTCATGCCTGTCCTATACTGTTTCTTTCTGCAGTGTGCTCTGGGCTGGTGGGGCAGAGAAGCAAACATGGTGAATTTGTTCAGATGCAACCATCACAGAATTTCTTGCTTAATCCTGCCTGCACCTCTGTCCTACTCTGTTCCTTAGACATATTTGGGAGGAAAGACAGGTAATATCCTGGCTAGTTTTCTCATAGGAAAACTGTGCTTAAAAACAAGCAAAAATGTGGACAGTTCATGGGGCTGGTTATGACAATAAAAATTGGGATTGTTTTGCAAAGACTTTGTTCGTTTCACAAGAGATAAAGATGATTCAATTGTAAGTATTGCTGCAGCCCATTTTCACAATCTCAGATGAATTTAGCTCAATGTTTCCTTAAACAGGGTAGATACAGAAAAAAAAAAAGTGTTTATACATTACTTGTCAGTTTCAAAGTGCTTTTTGAACTAAACAGTGTGTTCTTTTACTGACAGGATTTGAAATCTAGCAATCAGCGAGATGAAATTGCTGCAGCACGTGCATCCCTGAAGGAAAATTCATCTCTTCTACATTCAGTATGTTCAGCTTGTTTGGAACATTCAGATGTTGCATCTCTTACAGCCAGCAAGGATTCAATTTGCAATGAAATACAAAGTGCTCTCAATGTAATTTCTAATGCTTCCCAAGGAGTTGCGAATAAAATGGGACAACCTACATCTCACACAGCTACTCTTGGAAGTGCACTTGATGAGCTTGAGGTATGTAAAGCTGTGATACTGCATCATTTTGGGAAAATCGTTCATTCCGTTATTTTATTGTAAAATTAAGTATTGGTATCATAGATGATGGACCTAAAGACATTAAAATTACTTAGTTCTAGTCTGAACAGTATCAGTCTAAATTATTTAATTGAAAGGGGTCACTTCCTTTACATATTTTTGAGTTAGGTCTTCATATTTGTCCAATATCTGGCTTCCTTTGAACAGCAGAGAAGAAGGAATTCCAAGCATGCCAGTAATGATAGGGTCAGACACATCCTTGAGTACATGGGCAGAACTCATGAGTTTAACAAATAACAGTGATTGTGATATGGTGGTGATCTCTGCTACCTTCACTGCATTAGAACTCAGTCCTTTATTCCAACACTTGTCATTGGAACCATTATGTATTTGATAGAATTGAAGGATTTAGAAAACCAGTTATGTTTTCTGCTTATCACGAAATAACATAACCAATATGGTTTCACAAATTGTGCATTTCCTGCTATCATTATTCAAGCAAATACTTGGAGAAAGGTAATTCTTTACTCCTTATCTGATCCTAAACTATTGTATGGAGCTTTTACTCTTTCTTGTGGCTGCTTTCCTCATATCAATTCTAATCTCCATTGTCCTGCCAAAAAGGGTAGGTGAGATTACAGACCATGCCTCTCATCTGCTGTAATTTATTCAGACCCAGGTCAACAAAAGGACTGAAAGTTTCTAATGACATTTGCAAAAATGAGTTTATGTGGTTGGAAATGTTCAGGCTAGTATATATCAGCCTCAGAACGCCAGTATTGTTGAGGAATTTTTAGAAGAATGGGTATTATGACTGATGGTAATAGATCTTGTCTAAAATTTTCAATGAAAGGTTAGAGAAAGACATTGAAATATGACAGAGATCTTGTAGTGGCAGTTTATTGATCCAGTCAGACCTCTTGGTCATGCTCAAAGTTGAGTCTGACAAGTTGCGCCCTGATGACGGAACAGGCTACACTTGTATATTTCCAGTCATTCTTTGCTTCTTACTCTGAGATTTAGAATTATAATTTGTAATCTATTTTCTTAATAAATGGAAGAAAAAAGAAACATTTAGGAGTAAGACTTGATTTGTTAGAGTGAAACTCTGAATGCCAATTGATACACTTTAAATGAAAGCTGTTATTTACTTGTGTTGCTTACACATTTTTTTAAACAATTTGGTCAAAGAATTGAATCTTCTGACCACAGATAAATTAATCTTAATTGTAGGCAAACAGTTAAATTTGAGTGATTTTGTTATTGCTTTAAAATATAAGATCTGTGATAATCACAAAATGTAGAAAATTGTTTGGGTTGAATTTGGTTTTATTAGGAAACATATGAACACAGAAGTCTGACTGTTGTAAAAAGCTATTCGCTTATGGAGGTCTAAATATATTTTTACCTAGGTAAGACATGGGAATTGAAACTGTGTGAGTGAGATAAAGCAAAATTTATGGAGCATTTCACTTCTTAAAATGATTACATGAGTTAGATGGTTGCACTTTTCTTTCCTTACAGTAAAGTTCTGTTGGCTAAGAACCTGAAATCACCTTTGCTCTATCTTCTTGTTGTAAATACAGTGCCATGAAATAGATTGATGTAGTAAATAGTCTGTTGGGAACAAATCTCATTAGATGTTTATAGTGTGGAAATGTATCACAGAGCTTACCCACCAATGTAGTATCTAGATGTTTTGCAATGTCATTTGTCCTCTGCCAGTGCTGGCAGTGTGAAAGTTATTAAAGATTTATAGATGAGGAAACCACCAGTAAAATTAGAGCAACTAGCTCTTCAATCAGTAGATTCTCAAGAATCCCTCATAAAGGCTCCATATATCTGCTATGCCCTTCATAACTAAGAAAATTCCTGTGTTACAAATTTAATTGCATGTTAAGATATGTGTTAAAAGGGTGCATAGGTGTGTATCTAATGCCTTTCACTTGTCTTGCAACTTCTGAATGTAAAGAGGTTTCTCACAAAATAATGCATGTCTCGCATGTCTGACTGTCGGATGTTGGTTTGATATGTGGTCCTTTAATGACCATGGCTATCTAGCAGAGCAGCTATGTAGGAGGTATCAGTCCAAAATGTCAGGAAATATAACCAGGTTTCTGGATACACATGATCTTTTGTTTTCATGGATCAGAAAACCAATGAGTAAGACAGTTTTGCCAGCTAAATGGCTAATTGACTGATTAAATTGTTGTTCCATCTCAATTTGGCTGTGGTTCCAAATCTGCGTATGAGACTAATGTTTCCGTGATCAACACAGATTTGACTTCTTTCAATTAGGAATTAGGAGATACCAATAAGGTTAATGTGTTGCTTTTATAGGTACACAAATAGCTGTGTTTTTCGTTTTCGAAAGATTTATGCCCTTTCCCTACTGCTTGCACATAAGCTCAGTTTCAGTGTATTATCTCTGTCTGGATAAGTGAGTGTTGGCTTGAGAAAATCTGGGAGATTTCAAATATATGGTTAATGTTTTAACTTAATCTACGGTTACATTTGCTGAATGCATGTAAACACCTGACATAGACCGCTACACCATTTTAATGGTCTGTCATTTGCTGAGACAAGTCCAGAAAGTTCTTTTTAACCTGTCTCTCAGAATATACAACAGATAGTGCTACCAGTAACACAGGACTGATTTTTTATGATACTCTGCACAAGTAGGAAAATCCCAAAACTGATCACAGAAAATGTGGAGACAGACAGAAATTCACCATTCCTTTCCAGTCATCATCTATAGAAATCTGGGCATTGGGGTTCATGTCATCCAAGTTTTGGTTATAGAGCATTACATGATCTCAGATCTTTAGGCTCTAGAAGTTCTTTTAGAGGGTGTTCAAGAAGGTTCATTGTCCGTTGTTTATGTTATTAGGCACAAAGTAGTGACCACTTAAATAACTAGAATGCTTTTAAATGTGATGGGGGACTTCAAAGCAGTGGAACAGCAATGGAAGTGGAATGCTGAGAAACTTGCTTTGATCCTGCAATTTAGGAAAGTTAAGGTTCCATTTGAGCGACACAGTAATGCTAGAAGGACCTGCACTAGTTTCCTGTAGAAACTCATTTTTCTAGAGAACATCCCAGGTGTTTCAGAAACAATTCTTGTATATTTGAAGGAAGATGGGAGGATTGAACACATAACAAATTCTTCCTTTCCCTGAATTGTACCTAATGTTTAAGGGATTGTTAACCAAGGAGGAAATTTCAAGGTGACTGAAGTCCCCTTTTCTAGACATTTAAGCTTGTATCTTTGATGTTCTAATAGAACACTTACTCTTAGAATTGCCTGAGCTAAACAGTACCACCTGAAACTGGAATATTAAATCTAAATTGAAAAGAAAACTAAAATTTTTATCTTTAAAATAGCTCAGCATATACTGGATAAGCACAGGGAAGTTCTGATCTACCTGTTCTAAATTCTACATGAGAGTGTATGGCATATATATAAGTATTTCTTCTGATAGCTTGGAGGCACATATGGATGGAACAGGAGAATGGATATATGTGAAGCATAGACTTGGTGATCTACACCATAAGGACACTGTTTCAGATGTTCAGTTGGACTAAAAATTACAAGTTTGAATGTCTTTAAATGCTGAAGCTTGAGTGTACTTACTTTTACATTTCATGAAAATCTCCTTTTCTTTAGAATATTTGCTTGACTCACAAATGTAATTATTTTTATTCATGCCAAAAGAGTTGTCTGCTTGTGTTTACCCTGAGTGAAGCAAAAGGACACGTAAATCTATATGTCCTTTAAAAAAATAATTAACAAATGCTACAATTTTGACCTTTGTCTGTATCTAGCCTTTAAAGGTCACAGTAGTGACTTTGTGCCACAGTGTGGGATTATTTTAGACTAAAAACCAGTGGAACTGGACTGCTTATGTGATCTGCTTTAACACTCAGCTGCAAGGTTCTCCTGATCTCTAGAAGACTAGATGTTGTAGATTTTGGACCCCTCTTTCAAACAACACTGAAATTCTGGTCCAAGATACTTAGATAAAGCATAGAATATTGCTGAGTAGTAAACTCATACACAGTATCATAATCCTACATAAACACTACAAGCTTAGTATAAGATGGATACATTCTTTTAAAGAATTTACAAGGTAGATATACAAGATAGGCACCCTGTATGGGAGGATAAGGAAGACAGATAACTCTCAAGGAGTGTAGACAGAGGAGAAAAAATAATTTATTGTTTTACAACCACGGTGACAAAATTTGAAGAAGAAAATCATTGCTGGCTGAGAACTTGGGAAGATGGCACACAGTTGCCTGTTTTAAGATGTGCCTCCTCTATGGGCATGAACCAGACTGTGAAATTGGAAGCTTTTTGTTGAAGACTAGGCTGTTGCAAAGATGGGTAGACTAAATACACAGGGCAGTTTAAGAATGCCTGCATACTTTTGAAGGTAGACAAAGAACATGTCTGCTTCCTGGAAAAGTGCAGTGCCCTGAAGAAGGAGAAATGCCAAATGCAGGTGAAGAGGAGACTGAAGCCAGGGGTGAAAAACCTGAATCTAATGCAGCAGGGGCAGGCAAAAAAGGAAGAACTCAGAGACAAGTCATTTGTCATAAAACATCACCATGGCCTGCAAGTACATGTGATCTTGTTCTGCTGGTTCTCTGAGCTGCTTAGGTATGAACCAGCTCTGGCTGGCAAGCTCTGTTGCCACCTTAGCATTGGGTCCCGGCCAGTAATATTTCATAACATGTCTGTTGTCTTAGAAATAGTGAGATCTAAATGGAAGAGAGAACTTTGACTGTAAATGACCCGTAGGCATAGACCCATTAGGGAAAGAGGAAGCTGTTGTGGTCAAAGGTATGTTGGATGCTTCAAGGGGAAAGGGCTTGCTGCACATGTAGGAAGCATTGTGTCACTGTGCTTCAGGCAAGTAAAAAAAAAATGGAGCAGCTTCTAATTGGGCTGACTTCTCTTACCTGTATTCCTGATGTTTTCCAGAATTTAATTATCCTGGATCCTCTTGTAGTGAATGAAGACAAAATAAGGCCCTCACTAGAGAAGCGTCTGGAAGCTATTATCAGTGGAGCAGCTTTGCTAGCTGATTCGTCCTGCACCCGGGATTTGCATCGTGAACGCATCATTGCTGAGTGCAATGCTATCCGCCAAGCTCTCCAGGACCTGCTTTCCGAGTACATAAACAATGTAGGTACCAGATTTTTGCCTTTTTTGGATGTCTCTCAGCCTGTTTTAGTGTTTATTAGTTTAATCTGTCCTTAGTATGAAGCAGAGTTTAACCTATGTTTCTCAACACACTCTTTATACAATTGAACGGAATGGATCTAAGCAAAAGCTAAACATGGATGCCCAGAGTGAGTAGAAATTGGTTTATATCATACTGCATGTGGAATATGCTGCATTACAAGTGCAATGTACATGTTTAGGCTGTTTTACACTTCCTGGAAGCTGCCACTAGCACAGAACAGACAAAATGTTTCAGATGCTAGCAACAAATTTTTCTTCGTCACTTCCTAGGCCAAAGTTTTAAAATGTAATCTCTGCTCCTGTAGAATGTGACAGTTTAGCTAATAATGTTTTTAAATGTAATAAATATATTAATATGATTTTAAGAGTGTTCACACCACTGCATTTGATCTCTGTAAGAGCAGCAAGTTCCAAGCATGAAACCTACTTTATTGCTAAGGTAATTGTTGGATAAATCCACAAATCAGGTTGTCTGGCAATATAGGCTTATAAACCACTTAATCTTTGAACTTTTGAAAAGGAATTTACTTTGTGTTTTTAAAATAACTGTTAGATTTAAAGTGTGAGCTTTACAGACTTTGTACATCTGGCAGTTAAATGGTGGAACAGCAGAGGTTTGGATGTGCTGTGCTTTTCCTCTGGAGACATTTTTTGTATATGTACTGTTTTTATCTAAGGATGCCTTGGGATGATTCATCAAGAAGATAATTCTATGATAGAGCTGTATGTTTCTTTTTTTGGGAAGCTGCAATTCCTTTCTGATCTCTAAGGCACACAAATTTACCCAGTTCAAAGCAGTTCTAATGAGAGACTGTGTTCTTCGGCTTATCCTGTGATTGTTAGAATAATGAAGTGTAGAGACTAAGATAATCTATTCATATCAGATGTCTCTTCATTTCACAGGTACTGTACTTTTTGGTATTGGTGGAATTTACATCTGATTTATTTCATTTTTTGTGAATTGAAGTTGCTCTTTCACTCCCTATACCAGATAAAGATGCTTTCATATTTTTACTCAAAATCTAGCTGGAGTTTCTGTTGAATGCAGCATCATTCTTGAATCTCTCTGGTGGTTCTTTACACGTGGATTAGTTCTGTGAGCTTTAGCTCTGGTTAACTTGAAATGTTAGTCTTTGATACCTTTTTGTAGCAGATGCCTATTGCCATATCTCTTGGGGTGGATGGGTTGTGCTGTTAAATGCCTGGAAGTTCAATGGTTGGGTGAGTGATTTCTCTTAATGGTCTTTTCCAACCTAAATGATTCTATTATTCTAACTTGTAGTAGCCAGAGCTTGTGGGAGGATACAGATGTGGTGTATGGCAATCTGCATTAGTCCAAAAGATTGCCATGGGTCTGCTACAAGAACACTTCCACAAAACTTTCATGTTTTGCAGGAGTGAAACTATATCATTGTTAAGTCAAACAGTCTTAAATTCTTGGACCCTTGAAACAAAATTGTGATTATCCTTTCTATTTCAGAGGTAATTTTGATTTTAGGGTTACTTAATGTAGACTAATGGGAAAAAAATACAGAACTCATTTCACTAACATGAGAAAGTGAGGAAACAACTACTTAAATGTGGGGGAAAAAGGGCAAGTGTCATAAAATTTGCAGAACAATGTCTGCACAAGGAGCAAAGATAAGGAAGGAATCAGAAATGAAGAAATACAAAGCATGTAAAGGTATGAGGTGTTATACGAGGGCTAAAGGAATTTGAGATTTGTAGTTTTCTTTTAGTGCTCTTGGCCTGCTTATACAATTAGTATTGATCTCGGTGGAAAAACTTTCGCCAAGGATAGTTTACGGCTATTACTGAGACTGGATTCAATAAGTTTTTTCCACAAGAAGATTATCATGTATCATTACTTTATTTCACAGCTGTAACTCACTGAAGAATAGGTGATACAGATCACAGTAAGGAGATGCAATGGAAAGTAACCAAAATGTTCTCCACACTAATAAAGACCCACTCTATCTCCCAGAAGCTATAAGTTTTTCTGCTCATGAAGCAACTCAGACATGTAATAAATTGCAAATACATTTATAGTTCTTCTGAAAGGCGGTGATATTTCTTCTGGCACTTTGGAATTATTGTGTACTATTGTTTTCCTCTCTGATTTTGCTCACATGCTGTTATGGGATGTATTTGCATTTCAGGACATCAAAATCCAGGAATTACTACTGTGAATTTGGTAGCTTATCAGTGCAGAAGCATACCATAATGTGTGGATAATAATGTATCTATAGGAGCAATCCTTATGTTCTAGTAAAATAAGCTCTAGTATTTTACTAATGACAAGCCCTTGTCTCTGATCAACCCTTACCATGAAAAGTTATTGAATGTATTGGAGTGGAATAGTACTAACTCCATG
Source organism: Tricholaema leucomelas (assembly GCA_013400475.1). Taxonomy (NCBI): domain Eukaryota; kingdom Metazoa; phylum Chordata; class Aves; order Piciformes; family Lybiidae; genus Tricholaema lacrymosa; species Tricholaema leucomelas. The sequence goes on along the minus strand of WAAF01007269.1, from coordinate 505,771 downwards.
TTCTCTGTCTGCTTTTTCTCCCATTCACAGTACGGATATGCACTTGTGTGGGTGAACGTAAGAGATGATAATCATGATTGAGTGTGAGTTAAAGTGGTTGTTGTGAGCAGCAGTTAGGGTGATTGCAGGCACTGCTTTCTCTGCCATCATAAAATTGAGAGGGTATGTCTGAAATTGGGAGGCTATGTCAAATCTGTGGATTTGAATTTAGGTCACTTCAGAGTGGCTGAAGAATTCTTGGAAAACAAATGTCAGGTGTACTGATGGTATATTTGGTGTGATAGCTGCTCCCTTGAATTAAAGTTTCCTTACATTTGAAATGTTTCATGCAATTTGAACTTAGTTTCTCAGCTTATTCTGGATATTGGTTGGATATGTGCTTATATACACTTATCACAACACTGGTGTTTCATATGATTAATGAGATACTGAAGAAAATGGGAGGAACTGAATGATGGATTTTATACTTCACCACTCCAGGATGATACAACAGTTGGTGGCAGATAGTGAGCTTTATCTTGAATTCCCTAGAGCTTCTCAGAAGCCTGCTACTTCACCATAGGTTTGTTTCCAGAGCTTGTAGATGTGAAGCATGCTTGGATTTGAGGTATGCTTGGATTTGATCACATGGATGGGAATGTTGTGGTGTAGAGACTAGGAGCTAGGATCCATGAAAGCAGGGGAACACCTGAGACAAGGAGTGAGTTGGACTGTGCTGATGCCCTGAAGATGAAGGTATGCAGTACAGAGCCTTCTGCAGCCATGGGGAAGGTCCAACTGTGGGAAAAATGATACATAGGCTAAGTGAGACTTGTGCAGTTGTGTCTGTCTAAATTCAAATTGTAATTGTTCACTTACTGGAACTTGAATAATGGAAATCCAAAACCAGAGCATGGATGGAAAAACGGGAGTCATTATTTATTGATGGCATTTTTCTGAGTCTCACCTTTTGTCTCAGCTCCTAAAGCGAAATGCTAATGTCTTGCTTTATTCCTGTTAAGTGGTCTTCAACAACAGCTTAAGGTCTGACCTACTGTCTCTACATAGAGACTGTCTTTGATTGAGAATATTTTGTATATTACTGATACTCTTTTTTAGAGTGGAAGGACATACAGATACCTCAAACTTCATGATCTTGTACTTTATAGTTTCCTAATGAAGACTTGTACTGGTTGACTGGACAGAGGCAAGACTTTGGGTTATTGTTACAGTGGTGTGGTGTATCTTGTATCTTGCATTTAAGCTACTCAGTCTTGCTCTGAGTAGTGGATTTTTCATTTCAGTGCTCAGGGGGTACATTTTTGATAGTTCTGGAAATTGCAAGAATTTCTTCAAAGGAGTTATTTCAGATTGACAGAAACATTTTGTTCAGCCTATTAAGGGTATGTTCCCTATTTTCAATTTAAAGAATTGCCTGGTCATCTTTTTTAGAGATTTCTTTCTGTGGGGGTGATCTTGCCTTAATTATCCACATGTTATGGCTGCAGAATAGTGGATTGCTGATGGTTTATACTATAAAAAGACATAGTTAGTCCATAAAAATGAAAGCTAATGTTCTCCGTTCATGCGAAGGTTCACCTAACCTGTCCTGTCAGAGGGGCTCCAGAGAACACAAAAAAACTCAGAAAACACAATGTTTGCCACTTGCAAAGTTTTATTAATTTGAGGCTAATTTGCATTTGTGTTTTGGAGCAGGAGTGTGCAATCTCCTTCATGAATACATTTTTGCATGGCTTAAAATCTGTATCATCATCTCAGCACCTGCTAGTGAGTCGGATAGATGTAGAATGCAATAAGATCTCCCTTTAGCCTTGTCTTCTCCAGATTAAACCCCAGCTCCTTGCATGATACTCTGGTCAAGGAGGACCTGCCTTTCATGAACTCACGCAGGCTGGGCCTGATCCCACTGTTATCCCCTACTTGCTGTGTGAATGTATCCAAGATGAACCACTCCATAATCTTCCTTGGTACCAAGGCCAGGCTGACAGGCCTGGAGTTCCCTAGATAGTTTAAATTATCCTTCTTGGTTATTCCACTTTCTTTTACTACTGTGTACCTTGGAAAGTTCTGTGTAATTGCTCTGCGGCTGAACAACTGAGCCCAAACTCAGCAGACTGGAATAACAAAGGAGTTAAAAGAGACTTGTTAAAGTCTTCAAGAACAAAATAGCTGTTGGTTTTTCATGAGTGTGGAACGGTGTTCCTGAAATATTTTTTTCCTGCATTTCTATATAGGAGCAGAAACAAAGAGAGATGATATTTATGTCTTTGTAAAAAAGAAGGATTCAAACACTCTTGCTTCACTGTCCTATTTGTATTCAAACATGTTGAAAAACTGCTTTTCCAGAGAAATAAAAAGTGAGGTATAGCAAAATTGAAACGATTGAAATTTCAGTGTATGATGTGTAGGTGGAAAGTGTCACTCAGATTTTTTTTATCGAAGTTTTTTTTTAAATGACTTTATCAAGTATTATAAAAAAGAAAAGAAAAGAAAAAGATTTCTTCCAGTAAAATTGTTGTGCCCATATGGCATATTGTGCTGGAGTTTTCATAAAGTCTACTGTTGACATTGCCTGAATACTTAGTTCAGTTGACTTTGAACACTCTTACAGTGGATTTTCTTGCATTTTATATACAGTATGTGCGACTGAAAGTTATTTTTCTCTATGTTAACTTTTGTCAAACTTTTAGTTTTATAGAGAAATTAGATTATGTACTGTTCAGGCAGGAGATTTTAAGTGTATCAAAAATGTAGTCTAGTGAATTCCCCAAACAGATTTAGAGTTGACAAATAAGCCAAAGCTGAATGTACCAGATTATGGATGGTCTTACAGAATTTGCCATGTATAGGAATCCATGCACGTGAGCTGGAGAGAAATAATGAGAGATTTTCTATTCTTAAGCCCTGTTTTTCATTTAATGGCTCTGAGCTAAGCTATTTCACGATTAATCGGATCTTGAGGCTTGTATTGAAGTAACATGGCGTGATGAGTGACTCCTAGCTCTTGAGAGGATGGTTTAGTACAAGAGTCAATAACTCCTATTTGGTATACCTGACAGGACCAGAAATAGATGGGGTTGCTGAAGACTTTTTTTTTTTTTTCAGGGAACCTTCAATAAAGTAACATTTTCTCTCTACAGGATGAAAGAAATTCTTGATTACTGTGGAAAACAAGCATTACAAATAACTATTACAGTACTTGTTAACTCAATATCTACCTAGCTGTTTAATGCATAAGACTTCTTTTAGAGCTTATGGAAAATGATTGTCATTATATAAAGCTTTTTTTGACCAGTTCCCTATTCTCTGGAGGATGTTAAAGACTGGTTACTTGTCTAAGTGGTAGTGTGCCATTTCCAGCAACACTGCTGAAATCTGCTGTTTCAGAATGCAGTTACTTTAGTTTTTGTCTGCTGTATGTTACAACTCATTTTTGTGGACCAAATGCATTTCTAAATTGTATTCTTTTTTCAGAATGAAAATATTTAACTTGTTTATGTAACAATTCTTATTAAAAAGTTAAGTCATTGATAGTTTAGGGATCTCTTAATAGAATATTGATATTGAAGAAAAATGGCCAAAACAAAAATAGCAATTGCAAGTATTCAACTGAAGTAGCATTCTTCTAAATAACTCTGAAATACTTTAAATTGTTCTCTTAAGAAACTCTTAACTGCCCAGTATGTAACCTACACTACTCCAAATATCTCTGCAGTCTTTAAACACATCCTCAGTGTGGTAACATGCTCAGTATTCTTTACAACTTGGCTTTAGTCAGACTTCTGACACTGCCTCCCATAAAACAATCTGAGGAAGTGTAGACTAAGTAGGTTTGTCATGAGGTGGGCTGAAAACTGGCTGAAGGGCTGTGCTCAGTGTTGTAATCAGCAGCCCAAAGACCAGCTGAAAGCCCATATCTGGTGGTATACCCTTGGGGTCAGTACTTGATCTGTACTGTTTAACCCGTTAATACCCTGAATGATGGGAAAGTGCAGCATCATCAAGCTTAGAAGAGAATACAGAGCTGGGAGGAGTGGCTGGTGCATGAGCTGGTGGTTGTGCCCTTTAGAGGGGCCTCAACAGGCAGGAGAAATGGGCTGACAAGGAACTTCAGCAAAGGGAGGGGTCAGGCCCTACACCAAGTGGGCCATGAGCCAGCAATGTGCTCTTGCAGTGAAGGCCAGTAGCCTCCTCGGCTCCAGTAGGAAGAAAATAGCCAGCAGGTCAAGGGAGTAATGCTTTGCCTTTACTGGAGCTCTGGTGAGACACATCTGTAGTGCTGTGACAGTTCTGTGCTCTCCAGCATGAAGATGTGGGTATACAGGATAGAGTCTGGTGGAGAGCTGTGAAAAATGGGAGTATTGACCATTCAAGGAGAGGCTGAGAGAACTGGGATTGTTCAACCTGGACAAGAGAAGACTCTGGAGAATCTTATCAGTAGGTGGAAGTATTTAATGGGAAGAGAATAAGGAAAAGCAAGCTAGACATCTGAGTGGTTCCTGGTGACAGAATAAGAGGCAGTGAGCATGAACTGAAATACAGAAAATGCATTTAAACAAGGAGAAACCTCTTTTCTATGGGAGTGACTCAGCACTGGAACAGGTTTCCCAGAGAGGTTGTGGAGTTCCCACTCAAACCCCAAATGATAATGTGTATAGTTGAGTGTGCTTTGAGCGGTAAGTTGGACTGGATGATCTCCAAATGTCCCTGCTGAATTCATTATGTGGAGTCCATGACTCTAAACATTCAAATAAATTCCAAAGTCTATGCAACTTCCTGGCTGTCCCTGCTAGTTTCTTGTAGCATAAAGTGAATCTTCTGATTTACTAATGGAAGATGGAAGATACTCTGGTAATGAGGGTAGGACAAGAAATTACATAAAATAATAAAAAGAAAGTTTCTTTAATTTGGATAATTTCTGCCAATCTGGAGGTGGTGAAAGGGAATGTAATTACTGAGTTAAGTTCTGTGCTAGTTAATGCTCTATATAAAACTAGGGTTAGAATGACATCTTCAGTTCCTTGTAGAAGTCATTTGGGACATGCTTCGTTAAGGGTTCTTCCTATGAATTTATCAGCCAGAGTTGTGAGGTCTATTGTGTGACTCAAATGCTTTTTCTTGTAGTTAGTCAGATTTAAGGTATTTGTGTGCCAGCAACCTATTAAATGCTGCAGGTCTTCATAGAACAGCAGTGACTTCTCTCTGATAGAAATGGGGATAGCTGCATGGATCTCACCCAGCTTTTCAGCCTAATTTCTTGCTTAGCTTCTGTTGTGTTTTGGGTTTGTTTGGGTTTTTTTTTTATGAGGAGTGAACAATGAAGGTTTCAGTGAAATAGTTTGTGGTTACTTTTGATGGAATCAGTACAGTACAGTGCTTCTCTTTGGTTTCTTAATTAGCTAAAAATAAAAAGGGAAGAATATTCCTTTGTATCATTGCATTTGTGACCTCTCATCAGAAGGCTTGAAAAGTAAGCAATCAATCCAACCTCCACAATCATATTAATTAATTAAAAAAAAAAAAAAAGAAAGGAAAAAAAAAGTCCTTTCAAGATCAGCTTTGCTCAAGAATTGCTTCTTGTGGATGTTTTTTAAGCCCGTGTTGCCAGCTGGCACATTTTCTGTTCGACTATGTGAAGAAAAGTCTCAAATCAGACAGCTGCAATGCTCAGTAGAATACATTAAATACATTATTTTAATTACTCTATTTACTAGAAAATCCTTGCTATCATAGGTTAGTCTAATTATTTCTAACCACTGTTTCTATCTCAATAGAAAAAATGAAAGGAAATTTACACAAAGATTGAAAGAAGGGATAAGCTAGCTACTGAACTGTACTTGGGAATAATCTAGGATTATCTTTTCTGCCAAGTAGCAATGTTTCTAATTTTTTCAAACCCTTAATATCATATAGGAGGAATTATCACTCCATAAAAGAAGATATATGATAAAGGAATCCTTCTTTCTGAATATAGTTAGTTTTTTGCAGGCAAAATGAAGAATAATAATCAATTTGAATTCCACATAAATAGCAGAAAATAAGCAATCTAATAATTACATACATCCTGGAAGCAGTTAATGGAAAATAAAACTGGAGCTCAAGGTAAATATCTTCTGTAGAAACTTGATGGGCATTTTTTTTCCGTAGTACGGCTGAAGAGCACAGTTATTATTAAGATATCTTTATTAGCTCTGCATATGCATGGTTGGACAGTGTGTATGTGAGAGAGCGTATGCACAGAAGCAGGAACTGTTTTGGTTTGATGATCACAGAATTGCAGATTGTCAGGAGCTGGAAGGGACCTCAAAAGATCATCCAGTCCAAACCCCCTGCCAGAGCATGATCACCTATACCAGATCACACAGGAATGTGTCCAGGTGGGTTTTGGATATTTCCAGAGAGGGAGACTCAAGTCTACTCTTTGTAATTATAAAGAAGAGAAATAGGTAAAAACTTCGCAAAGTTTCAAAGTTTTATTGAATGAAACTGAACTAGATAAAGGAATCATGAAATGCTATATGACAGATTGTAGCCATTTTTAAGGAGTCAAGTTCATAACAACATTTTTGATCTTTGCAATAATTGGGTAGGAGATGGAGGTTTGATTTCTTGGCTTTCAGTTTCTTGGAAAACTTTATGGTTCTGATTTGGATAAAATAGGCCTAAAAATGTTCTGGATTCTGCCAGTTCTCCTCTGTTCAGCTGTGCACACATTACAGCAAGATTTCAAAGTGAAGTGTGTTGGGGTGTTTTAGTTGATGCTGACTAATACTGCCAAGGTTAGTATCAGTTTTCTACTTGTCCACTGCTGAACAGCTGTGGACCAACGGACCTGATTTTTGAGATGAAAGATAGAGGGAGAATAATGTTTCTGGATCCCAGTGGGAAACCAGAATGCTGTTGCATGTGAGTGAACATGCAAAATCTGAATGAGCCTCAGGTAAGGCTGCCAGTTTTCTTAGGCTGCTTGGCTCTTTAGTTGTGATCCTCAGAACACTTGGCTGTCTGAGGTGTAAGAACAGATTCTTTGGACAGCAAGATTGCTTGGGGACTGGTACCTCCAGGTTTTTCCCAGAACAGACTGGGAGCAGTGGATCTGAAACATTCAGAAGTCAGTTCCAAGACCATCTTGCAGAATTTACAGGCATATACCTATATTTTGTCCAATCTGTTATGCTTGTTTGATTTCTGTGGAATACTGTACCTCTGCTAAACTGGCAAAATCCAATAGAAGAGACTTCAGTGGAGAATACCCAGCTGGCTGCATTCCTGATTTCTGATGTTACTTTGATTCTCGCTGTGTTTGTTTTCCAGTTAGACTGTAGCATTTTTTGATGGCATTTAAAATGTTTGATAGAATTTTAAGCAAGTGGTGAGACTTCTCACTACTTAGTTTTATCTCTATAGCTTTTCACTACTAACTTAATGATTGAAACTATTGGTTAAAATGCAAGCAGAATATTTTAGGTTACTAGGGACATCTGACAGCTGGTGATACTTTTTGGTCAAAGAAGGGCCCACTTTAAAGTTATGTTGTGTTGCTCAGGGCCATGTTCAGTCAGGTCAAATTTCTAAGGATGAAGACCCTGTGCTTGCCTATTCCAGTGTTTTATCATCCTTGTTTAGAAGCATTTTTCCCCTCTCATCAGAATTTCCTGTTAAGGAAAAATACAGGCATTAAGAGAAAATACAGGTCACAGAAAAGTAATGTTCCTAGGGAATTGATATTTATACTATTGTGGGACTGGCCTGGATCTATGCATATGATGTGTTTTCATTAATAACGTGGCTGTGGGAATGAAGAGTGGACCTAGTGAGAATTGAAATTACTCTAACTTGCTGAGAATTCTACATATTTTATAGGAGAGTACAAGCATCTCCTCCTTCCCCCCCCCCCTTTTTTTTTTTTCTTTTTTTTGTCTTTTTAACTTGGAGAAATGGTCTGAAAGCTGCAAGTTGAAGTGACAAGTGCAAATGATTCCTTTGGGAAGAAGTAAGCTGTATGAATAAAGATGCAGGGTTTCTGACTTAGTGGTGTACTGTTCATAAGACATTGGGAAGTGGAGTAAATTAGAGATGAAATGAACTGTCAGTTGAGCTCATCTCAGGATGGAGTTTTGGGCAGCATGATCTGAGAAGAGGAATGAAATGAAGTAGAGATATTAGAACACATAAGATGCAGCAGCTCATTTAACTGAGGTGGTGTTGCTTAGAAAGGAAAAGATGAAGAAGATGATGACAATAATGTTTTCAAATGTAGAAGAGGTTTTCCTAAGGTGTGAATTGACAAGCTGTTCTCCACATGTTACAAGAAAGACAAATGTAATTGGCAAAAGGCAAAATTTGTGCAGTGTGGGTTAAAACCAACCAGCCATGCAGGTGCATAAACACTGCAACAGGTTACCTTGGGAGGCTGCAGAGCCTGGTTTTGGACACAGTTAGGGACTGATTAGACAAACTTCTGTTTGCACAGATCTGGGAATATTTGTGCTATTTTAGAGTGGTCCAGATGGAAAAAGAGACCGTGAGGTCCCTTCTAGCCCCATTGACTTACTTTTTTTTTAAAAGTAGTATTCCCAGTCTTTATTGTACATTTTCTTAGTACAAATTGGTTTTTGCCCAGACTAGTGTAGAATTGTAATGGTAAATACTTTTCATATGCAGTCAACGAGACTGGACTGGAATTTGGTGGGGCTTTTGGACTTCTGAGTTCTCTAGGACAATAACCTGTCCCTCTTGCAGTTTCACCTTCAGTGTCTGGGGAAGGCTAGATATACAAAAGAAACTATTAATAGTTGTATGCATACAGAGAGTCTGTTCCCTTAGAGCTCTTTGCATGAAGTAGTACATTGAACAGGCATTAAGCTTACCATAACAGCAGGGGATTTTTTTAACCCTAACAGATTTATAACTACATTAGAAAGATTTACCTGAATTTAATACTTCAGTTTTACATCTTGTAAGCTGTTTGTGAACTAGGAACTCAAGTACAGGAAGTAGAAGATTGGAATTTTGCAGTAGCAGATTAAAACTTAGTAACCAAATTGCCACAGCTACACATCCCTGGGCAGCCTGTTTCAGTATTTCACCACCCTCATTGTGAAGAATTTCTTCCTGATGTCCAACCTAAATCTACCCAGTTCTGTTCTAATAAACAGAAAGTTCAAATCAACATAGAATGAGTGTGTTTCTGCTGCAGTCATCTGGAAAAACAAGCTGGTTCTGTTCTACACTAGCTCCCTGTCACACTGCTTTCTTCTTGAATCTGCTATGTTGAAGGTGTGACTCCTGTCATGTTAAGAGTAACATAGTAGCTGTATATGGGCCTTTTATAGTAAATGGGAGATGTTTCACTGACTGGAACATAAGAACGACTAATAATATGTATTTGCTTTTTGCTGGGCAGACACGGTGTAAAACTAAGGCATGGGAGAACTTTGCAGTTCTTCCAGAATTTTTGCTGGAGCTTTAGGTATAAACTGGTGCATTTATTTTGTATTTTGTTCATCTGCTCTGGTTGAAGCAGCTTTTTATTTTTCTTTTCTTCTCCTTTTAAAATCTTCTCTAATTGAGGTTTGTGGTTATAAAAGAATGACCTCATTATGTGTTCAACTGACTTTTGCACAATAAGCTTGAGAATATGAAAACATACAATCAGATGTCATTATTTTGTGTGGTAAATTTCATAATTTAAAATACAATTTTTTTTCCAGAGTTGAAATTAGGATTGCTGACAGTAAGGAAATCAAAGTGATTGATGGACTGCTTACACTTGACCAGCTGCTCAATATCATGTTAGCTTGTGCTGAAGTAACACATAAGACAATCCAGAAAACAGCTTGAAGTTCCTAAAACTTCAAAGTGTAAAAAAACAAAGTTATTCTGATACTTTTGATTTGTGAATTGTGATACAAGTGATGACTTTTTGTGTGCAGGGACGACATGATTGATAATGTAATTTTTGTTATTCAGTTGCTTAGTCTTCACTGAATGTTACTGTAAGTTCTATTTTGGCTTAGGGGCTAGGAGAAAGGTTGCTTGTTTTCCTTCGTGACCCCTGTAACCCTTGCTCAGGTGAAGCTCTTTATAAGGAAGGGACAATGCACTTCCATTTAGAACAGCTGAGAGTAAGTTCTGGAGTTTCCAAAGCTAGAGAGAGACCAGTGTCCTTTGGAGGAGACTTCAGAGCAAGAAAGTAATAAGGGTCTTAAGGGAGTTTTATTAAGTTACTGCATCTGAAAATACTCCCACTGAAAATTCTTAGCCTGAGAACAAGCATGTAGGAAAAACATGGTATGTGATGAGTAAGGGAAGAACTAACACTTTGATTTTCAGCTTCTGTTATCCAGCAAGACAGCTCTTGCGCTCTTTCAGAGTTGTCATGCAGTAAACTTTGGTTCAGTATGTTCTTGATTCTCTTAAGGGTAAGATGAAGGAGGTCCTGGTCAAGAGGCAGGTAGTCCCCAGAAGGCTCCTAAAAGCCACTTCTTAGTGCCATGCTAAAATATGTGGAGCAAAATTCTTCAATCGCTGTATGGATGCATTGAATTTTTCAGTGGGAAAGGGAGGGAGTTACCTTCACCAAATGTTTTTTTCAAGTATAGGAAATATCTCAGAAAGATGCAGAATGATGACATTAGCTCATTGTGGCTGTTGCTTGTGTTGAACTGTGCTACAGAAAGCACTCATTCATGTCTTTATTGCTGACTCCTGACTGTATTTTCTGGAAGTGCAATAATCTCACTAATTTAAAAGGTCAGTTCCTCTGAAGCCAGTGACAAAACTTCAATGGACTTTAATGCAGCCAGAATATTCTCTACTTGCAAGGAATTGAGCTCCGCAGTGTGGAGATAAAAGGACAACTGTGTAGTTCTGGTAAAAATAAGGCAGGTGTATGGAAGTAAGGAGAGGAAGAGGGTCTTAGTAATTTTATTGCAAGTGTGGGTTGTGTTGACTATTTCATGGTGTGCCTTTTGTTCATGCCTATATTGCCAGACAGTCCTGTGTGTTGTAGTGTGTTATAAACATTCTTTGGAAAATATTAATATTCTTATTAAAATGCTGTCCTGGTTCTAGCTCCTTTTTATTGGAGTTGTGGTGTGGTTTTGGTCTTTTGACAATCTCTGAATGCATTTTGGCTATTACTTTTTTTTTTTCTATTGACATTCATTATGCAAGATGGAAGATATTCTATGCAGCAGAAGGAAGAAATGACAGTTTCACCTGCTGTTTAAGCTAAACAAATTAGGAAATGAAAAAAATGTAGAAAGATAGTGTGAATTTATCCTGTTTTCCTCACACAATTTTATTGGTGTTTTGTGGCAGCTGAAATTTCTCATCAGGGCTATACTCTGTGTGTCTCTTTTGGCCTCAGACTGCACAGAATATGCAGAGTATGCTATTTCTCCTTGTAGGAAGCCTTACTACTCGCAGGCAAATGTAATCTATCATCTTTTCCTTCAACAATTCCCTTTTTCCCACTACCCCAGAAGAAATCAGAAAAGGTTTGTAAGGTTTCACAGCCCACAAAACCTGCTTCATTATCCTTATATCAAGTATATCTGGTTGCAGACCTTATTTTTGTAAGAATTTGGGAAGCAGAGTATGTTATGATTTTTAGTGTGCCTTTACTAAAGGTGAAAAATTCATTTTTTGAAACTAATTCTTTTGTGAGTTATTGATGAAAAGTAAAAGCCCTTTTTGTCAGAAAAAAAAGAATGTACCTTTCTTGAGTTGTCCAGAATGAAGTATTCAAGCTGAAAATATATCAGTAATTTAGATAGTAGTGCCTTAATATAAATACTCTCTTGTCCTTGTGATATAAAAATCACATAATTGTCACCTATTTTTACTACTTATTTCCTATGGTGTATGGCATAGGAGAAGGGTCATTTTGATTTACTTTGAATGTCTTCAGTGGAGGTGTTGGCTTTGCATGAAAAATGGCTGTAAGGATTTCAAGAGTTGTTATTGGTAGTTAGCACATCTCAGGCTCATTCTTAATTTTTTGTTTGCTTATTTATCTCTACAGTCTGACAGTCAAGCACTTAACAGTATTGCAGCATAGATGATGCTACAATATGTGTGGTAAAGATTTTCCTTTTCTAATACATGCTTACTTCTTTTTCCTTCTTTTCCAAAGTTACCTTTAGAATTGAGAGTGATGAAAACTTGTAACTTAATAGATGTCACTAAAACACAGCACACCTATGCTTTTGATAGGCAGCATTGTGTGTCCTCATTTCACTAATTGATTTAGTTTTCATATGAGAAATGTTTTAGTGTCCTTATTTATATTATTGCTTATTTTTTAGTTTTTAGTAATTCTCTTTTTTATTTACTTTTTCACTTCTTGTGTTTTCCCTAAAATCCTCTTAGTTGAAATAGCCATTAGCAATAAGTTATTTTTAACAAAAAAGCTCATCATTTAGGCTCTGAAGTAGAGCCTCATTTATTTGGCTCCTCACGCAGTGGGAGAACTGACGTTTAAATGTTTGTATACGTGGTCAGCGTATACAATTCAAGTATACAAGGCCAGCTTTTTTGTCCGTCTTAATGATTTACATTTGGGTACTGTCTTGCTTATTTACCCAGAGATACAGAAACAATTACAGCTAAAGAAAATGAAAGCAAAATGGTTTTAGTTTAGGTGCAGGCAGAAGCGTTTTTCATTATCCTGTTGTTCGCCTGTGTGTCTTCAGTCTATGCTTATATGTAATCCTTCTGATCTCCTGTTTCAGTGCCTTGCTAGTCTGTACCTCCTTTTAGAAACCAGCCTTTAAATATTTTCTATTCTAGTTCCTTATAATTTCTTAGAATATACTTTTTTTGTGCCTGCAGCATAGCTTAGTTGCATCTGTGGTGTTTTGATCTCCTTTTACATCAGCTTTCAGGAATAACACTGAATTTAAACCACTTAAAGTTAGGTAGCAGTGTGAATGTTTGATTTCAGTGGCTGTTATATTTTTGTGGTATTACCAACAAATGATATGAAATCAGTTCTTAATTTCAGTGGATTTCTTCATTTATTTGCTGAAGAAAAGGCAGAGTTTCAAAAATATTGAGGCAAAATACTTAACAGGGAGTGAAGAAAAGAATTAAGGGAGAAGGGACTGGCAGCTGTCACTTTGAATTTAAATCGTGGAGCTGATTCTGTGTTGAAAGATAGAGGCATTTCTTTACACTTGTTTGGAATCCAGATATCATCAGTGAGTCTATTTGTAGATTCAATGAATTATTCAAAGAAATAAAGTGGAAGAAAGCCTCAATAAAAAAGTATCATAGAAATGGCTATATTTAAGGTACACAGGATTAGAAATCTTGGCTTCCAAAGCTTATGAATTATAGTGTCTTGAAAGTAGAAAACAGAAATTTGATCAATAAGGTGTATTCTCAGTCAAGTTCTGTAACTCTGTTCTTCTCTAAGTATGTAATTAAAAAAACAATGCATTGGTCATTGTCGTAAGCAGTGCACCTGTTTTTCTGAAAACTCAAATTTTGGAAAATATCTTAACTTTTTTCTCTTAAAAACATCATAAGACAATAGTCAATAGCAATCCAACAGCACCTCGTGTGGTTGGGGTTTATTAGCATGTTATAGCATTAACATAATGTGTTCCACTTAGGAGATGGATACCTGAAAGGCATTTAACAACATGGTGGGTTTTTTTCCCTTCAGCAACTCAGCCTGAGTAGGTTTTTGTTGTTTTGTTTTCTTTCTGTCATTCTCAGTAGTGACAATTTGAACTTGAAAGAGGCAAGTTGCAGAAGTGTAAGGAGAAAAAAGTATGAACTGTCTAAGTAATGCTACTATGGAAGACTAGGGATAAAATCTTAGTGATTTTTTTTTTGTTGTTTGTTTAATATATTCAAATATCTCATTAATAAATGGCTTTTTCCTGTCCTGAAAACAGGACTTTTGGATAGTGTAGTGAAATCTAGACTAATTATGTGAGTTCTTTAAAAGAACAAGTTACTAACAGCAAGAGGTGAAGGAAGGTGCATTATCATTACTAGAAAAATTAATCAATTTCATTATAGCTCCTGAAAGAATAGTTGAAAACAAAATGTATTCAGTATGAATGTTTCAGTTAATGGCTTTCTGTACCTGAAATTATTGATGTGCACAGTGCTGGAGGGATACATCGTTTTCTTTTAATGAGTATTCTCATCCTTAGTTGATGAGTTCATTCTCTAAGAAGCACAGAATTAGTGGATAAAATGTTTAAATTATTTGACTTTGAGAGATTTCATTGTTGCAATCATTTTCTGATTAGATTGTAGTTAGAGCTACTGCTGAATTGCATTCACCTTATAAGTCTTATTTCTTGTGGAATCCAGAATGCAAGGTTCTCTCTAGGAAAGCTGGCAAACACTTTTAATCCCCGTAGTGTTTATTACCATAACATCCATCCTGTTTACTTCAGTTGGCCCAAGGCAATTAAGGCAATCACCAAGCATTCATTTTAATCTAAAGAAATTCGATAGTAATGCAACATTAATTAACATTAAGTTGTGTATTATGGTTGTTACATGTGTCATGGCTACAGTGGTGACACTTGGAAGTGTCCACTCTTGTGAATGTATTTGAGCTTTAATGCAACAGGACTCAGTAGAATGAATTTCATATTGCAGGCTCATTTGCTCTTACACAGCAGGTGCTCCTCTGTACATAACAATCTAAAGAGACAATTTTAACAATTAGTTACTTCCATGCAAAATTGATGTTGATAAAGTAGAATGTAAGCTCCATGCCATGTGGGATTTTTACAGTTGTACACGCTGCACTTCAGCTTATGTAAACTATCTTGGCAAGGTGCTAGTGGCAAAATGTTAATTCCTTAGGTGTTCATTAAAATAACATTAATCATGAACTCTGATGATGTTCATGTTGATTTATTCTGAAACTTTATAATTAAAATTAATCAGATTCTATAATTAGGTAGAGCAGGAAAATGGAGTTTGGCTTGGTTACTTTATAACAGGACTATTCATTCACATTATAAAAAGGAATTTAATGAGCATCTGCTTTTAAATATGGATCATACAGTCAAATATGCATCTAATAGGAGGTTCATTTGTGGCTTTCTGTGTTGAAAAGCATTTTGCAATGCTTTGTGACAAACAGGGTTATGTTTTGTTTACCATTGTGATGAACTTAGGACCATCGTGAACTTAAGACCCGCCTGAAGGGAAATCTAGTAATTAAATCTGCTAGGTTTCAAATAATATCTGTACTTCAGATGTCTGGATAGGTGTTATTCAAGCTACCTGAAAGCCATCAGCCTGTCATTATTAGTTATATGATAATTATATTTCTGCCTGAAAAATGGATGGGAGCAGCATCGTTGTTACACTACTCTATCATTCGTTTCCACTAGAACAAAGGTGCAGCTTTTCTTGTTTGTAAATTTGCTTTTTGCAGGACTTGTGAACGCTACAAATTTATATAACTTCAAAGAATCCTTCTACATATTAAAGAAGGAACTATTTAGACACCACATTTGGTTTGGTAAAACTGTAACCTACAAATTGTTGGAGGCTGTAGGGACATTCTGAGGAATTGCTTCTGGGTGCTTGCTTCATTCTTTTGTTCTTTGAATTTCATCTTTCAGCTGCTGCTGAAAACAAGTTAACAAGTCTTTGATGTACCTTTGTTCTGATCTAGTAAAACCAGTATTATATTTGTTTACAGAGTTTTATGCCTTTATTGTTAAGGTTTGCCTTCAGGAAGCCCAGAGACCTGAGATCCATGTAAAAGTCTGGAGCAGAAAGATATTTCCCTGAAAAGAGGAGGATCAGGCTAGGGAACATCAGCTGAACTGTTCTTTCTCATGTGATCAGCAGATTATTTCTGCTGGACCAGCTGGGAAATAAATACAGCTTCCCATATTTGACACATCAAGTGATCATATAATTTGTTTTCATTAACCATCTTGGAGTGCCTGCATTGCTTATGAAGCAATTTCCAGAATTTATTGCTGTGCAGTTGATACTGGAATCCTGCATTTAATTTTTTTAGTCACTGGTGTTGCTCTTGGCGCAGGATCTTTGCTTGTTTGTTTGTTTTTTACTATTCATATTATGTTGTTTTTTTTTTTTCAATTTCTGTTCTCTTACCCAATCTAAGGATAGGAAGTAAGAGATAAAAAGTGCCTTGAGAAATTGAGTGGCTGTCAGTAAAGCAACCTAGCACACAGCTTCTGAGGCTGGTCTAGTACATTTTCTGTTTGTTGCCAAAAGAAGTCTGGTATTTGCAATGTCTCTCCAAAAACTCTGTGTATATATATTTATTTTAATTTATTTTGGTTAGTGGTGGCTCTCAGATCCCTTCTGAATAGTCTGTACAATGCCCTATACTGCAAGTTTTGACCACTTTTTAATTGAAGCTGCCATTGCTTTTCTGTGTAGATGTTATTTTTGTTTGCCAATGTTCTATATGCTGTCTTCAGACAGATGCAGTAGTTTGTCAGATTAATCATTAACCTTCCTCCTTTAGATAGGATTTCCATTCAGATGCTTGTGCTGCCTTTTCTAATAGCAGTTTCAGCCCTGTAAATTGCAGTACAAGCATGATCCACTGATGGATGCTTTGAATTGCTGCTTGTAGCTAGATTTAGTTTTTAAATTGTCTGGGGTTTTTTATTGATAGAGGTTATGCTCTCTATCAGTTTGTATTTTGCAAGCATAATGAATCCAGCTTTTTCTTGTTAAAGTGATGTATCAGGATATGGTGGTGTCACTTAACTGTAAGACTGAGATTGATGCTGTCAGCTGTGTCTGTTTCTGGTTTATGCATCTTATTGTAAAGGAAAATAATACATGAAAGCATCCCTCTGTAAATAAATATTGAGTCCATAGGCCCCACTTCCTAACTTGTAGCTTAAGAGACTGGGGCTTTATTAGGTGGTAGTATTTTTAATTTGTCCATGTAACTAAAGCAATTACTATTTCTGTGTACTCTAGGTTGGTATACAGCTGGCAATATTCTGTGGAAAGCAGATGTACACACTAACACGGGACCTTAGAAGGGAGTCCTTGTTCGGGTTAGCTTAATGTATATTCTTTTCATGGTAAGAATTTTTTAGGGGAGATACCTACCTGCCATCTAGTTTTCTTGAACATATCCATCCTGTTAAGAACATCAGATTTCAGGTTGATGTAGTCCCTTAAAGTGGTATCCAGTTACATGTGTGGAGCCATTTGTTTATACACTTCAGATTTGGGGTAGATGTGCTCCACTGCAGCTCTAGGTCCTGGGCTGCTGCTTCTTGTCTTTCAGAGCACTGGGGTGGCCTGTTGGGGTTACTCAGAGTTTGACACTTCAAATGTCTAGGAGGTTGAATGTGATGTGCTGCTGCATTTGTGACCCTGCCATTCCACCGTTTGTCTATTGAAATGCTGGTCTTTCAGGACAGGTCCAAGGGATACCAGATGCATTATTGTATGCTTCTTTTTCAAGGAAAAGAAACCAGAGGAGAAACGTTGCGTATACATCAATATGCATTTGCTTGTGTATATTGACATATACACTAGCAACATTGTGCTTGTGTAACCAGACATGGCAAAATAAAATCATGTCTCTGGGGATAAGAAAATATTTTATCGTGTTTCTTTCCTCAGTTCATTAGTTTAACATTGAAAACATTCCTGTTGTACAATTCCCTGTAAGTGATAAGCCTTTGAACACATGATTGTTTTCAGTAACTGCATCAGAACTATGTTCACACACCATAAATATATGAGGACAGTGGTGCAATTTAAAGGATAGGGAGGACATGGTAAGAATAACTGAGATAATCTTTTGGGAGGATGGTATTTGATCCTAACAGCTCAGGCTTTCTATTCTGACCAGAATGCCTAACCATTAAAAAGAACTTTGATGCAAACATCTTCCTGCAGTACAAATGGTCCAGAATGACACTTGTATTTGTAGTTCCATTTTATAAGTAGAAAAAAAAACATTTTCAAACTCTGCATTGGAAAATTCTGACACTATCAGAGGACCAACTCGTGTAATAAAGAAATAAGTGTGGAGGTTTATGATGAGTCTTAAAGAGACAAGTAATATTTTGAATAGCAAATAATTTATGCAAAATATGTTACAAAATCTAAGATGCTAAATAAATAACCAGTACAATGTATTCTATTTGGACACTGTGTCTGCTTATAATGTAGGGAATGCAGATTCATTTGATAACCAGATTTTCAAGCTGGTTTTCATGGTATTTGCTTTATATTTCATACAAATAGTTGAATTGTAATTTCAAATTTCAGTCTTCTGCTTTGAAGCTACAAGAAAATATGGTGGGATAAATGTTCAGAAAAATACATTTGTGGTTATAGAACTTCTCTTTATTATAAAAAGTTGCTTCACCATATGAAACTTTTTTTCTCCTATGTTTTTGAAGGCTTGTGTTCCCTTTTATATTTCACCAAGTCAGCATGATAAAATGTGGTTCTAATTTCTGTAATCATTTATGATTACAACATGAGGAGAATATTACAAAAAATGTTCTCATACAGTTTTGAGAAGTCTTAAAGATTTAAAACTGAAGGGTGTGACTATGAGAATGCTTCAATCCAGATGTTAAATGGTAGACAAATAAGCAATGTAGTAATGGTTAAAGACTTAATGCTACTTTAAAACAAAGATTGAATAGTTTTTTTTTTTTTCCTTCCTTAGCTTGATGTATCATAATGTGGAAGGACTATTAACCTTTACCATTTGGTCCAGATTGCTATGTTTTTCAGCAAAGCATGAGTTTCTCACTTCAAAGTAATGTTTTCGGTTCTAGGAGAAAGATAACTCTTAAGGGCTTGTTTCTGTTGCTACTTCTGTCAGCAACTATCTTTGACAGAGGTAGGGTTTGTGCCCATTTGTCTTTAAGTAGAAATGCAGATGCCTAATTTGCCAGGCAATAATTGCAGAGTTTTTACAGTAAAGACAGCTGCCTGTTGAGGTCTCCTATCCCTGTTGTCTTGCAGAACAGTGAGACTTTACAAAACATAAGCAGTGCAGCTAACAGTTGCATACATAAACTTTGTTGTTAAAATATGTGTTAATTTATAGATTGCTCTGATTTAGAAATCAGGCTGTATTTCAAGGCAACAGGTAAGTTGCAAGAAGGCTTAGCTATGTATTTCAAGGATTTATTAATCTGAATAGTAAACCCTCCTTTTTATTGATGCATTACTTCTGGAACCAGTAGATAAAATTCTACACATTAAACACGGTAAAAATGGTCCATATTCTGCAAAGGACAGAATTTTAGATTAAATTTTTCTGGGCACAAAATCAGTAATAAAATGACCCCTACAAAAACCGAGTAACTTAATAACACAAGGAATATTTTTTGTTAATTTTAAACTTTAGAAACTGAAACTGGTAAGATGTAATTTAATTATGGCACTGTACATACCAGCTGTTCTTGGTAATTGAAACTTTACAATATGAAAAATACATCTGTACAGTTTATACAGCTAGGTAGAATGGGTTTTGAAAAAGATTCACTTCAAGGGTCATACTCTGAAGTAAAAAAAAAAATACTGCACAACTTAACTAATTACAAATTGTAGACTTGAAACAATTACTCTTTGTGATTTTGTTTTTAATTTTAACCCAAGGATCCATAATATGTCTTCTTACTTTTGTCCATAATTTTACATAAAATTTGGTTGCAGCCTCTGCTACAGGAAAAAAAAACAAACAGACAAACAAAAAACCAACAACAAAACCAAAAAGACCAGTTAAGCCAGCTTCTGGCTGTGTTCCTTGATTCGTGCTGCTGTTGTTATTGTGCTCAGATCCAGATCAGTCTCTAGGTGTGTTTCCACTGTTTCTTCCTGGTTATTTGAGTCATAAGGTTTGTGAGCAAGCAGTTCATGATGTACTCCACAGTAACTTATCGTGGGCTGATCATAGGCAAGAAATGTTGACACATTCATAGACAGTGGTATCTGAGGGGAAAAACAAGGATGAAAATTAGCCAGTTACCAGAAGACATAAGCAAATCATACTTGCCCAAAATTGATGGTGAAGAAACAGACTGTCTGAAGATACTGGCTAATGCTAAGTATAATGCTGCATTTAAAATAGCTCTTCATTCTCTCCGCCCTCTACTCCCTCCACTTCACCCAAACCCTGGTCTGTACTAGGGTGTTGTAAGCCTAATTACTACCACCTTTGTTTGGGAAGATTAATATGTGATAGGACTCAAATTAGTCTCTGCTAAAAATCTATCTATTAGCGAGGAGAGGAGGAGAAAGAAGAATGACTCAAATTGGGATATATGGAATATTTCAAATGAAATTTAAATGGCTTTTCAAGTTCAAGAGTGATTAGTGGATCTTGCTTGAATATATTGGTGGGTGTGATACCTTTGGTTTACTAGGAAAATACTCATAGATGACACATTTCCTATTACATAGCATATGCCTCTCCTTGAATCTAGCAGCTTTCAGTAAATATTGAGCCATGGTAGATTATAGCTTCACCCACTGTCATGCTGTGGTACACCAGGTTTAATTCAAGTGCTTTAGACTGAAAAGTTATTAACTTTTTTCCACTATTTTCTTGGAGATTTTGAATGCACCTCATCATACAATCAATTATTATACACTATAGATTTAGTGGTGAAATGAATAAAGACTTTGAACTGTATATATTTATTTCTATGTATATTAAGAGAAATGAAGGATAAAAAGGGTGATTATATTGTAATGGCTGTGTGAGTTATGCATCAGAATACTTAGAAATCATATTTCCAGTCCATTGTAAAACTAAAGAGAAAACCTTTTACTTAAAGCTTCGAGGAGACCTTATAGTGGCTTTCCAGTATCTGAAGGGAGCCTACAGGAAAGCTGGAGAGGGACTCTTTACACGGTCTAGTAATGTTAGGACGAGGGGGAATGGGTTTAAGCTGGAAGAGGGGAGATTCCGACTGGATGTTAGGAGGAAGTTCTTTACAGTGAGGGTGGTAAGACACTGGAGCAGTTTGCCCAGGGAGGTTGTGGATGCTTCCTCCCTGGAGGCGTTTAAAGCCAGGCTGGATGAGGCCTTGAGCAGCCTGCTCTAGTGGGAGGTGTCCCTGCCTGCGGCAGGGGGTTGGAGCTGGATGATCCTTGAGGTCCCTTCCAACCTAAACCATTCTATGATTCTATGATTATGACATTTGTTGTGCTATTGTGTGAACTGACTCAAACGTAAAAAAGAGTGAGTCAAGTGATATCTAAAATAACTTTCATTTGAAATATGAAATAATACCAACCTCCCCCCCCCCTTCCCATTAGCACAACTGGTTGATGTGTTTTGATGTCCTGGCTGTACCTCTATATGTTCATGTCAGCATTTTGGAGGGCCCATTATAAATACACACCGCTCATATACCATTATGTTAATTTAAACATGAAGATAGACTCAAAAATATAAGGAAATGAGTGACTTTTCTACCTCCATATGAGATATCAATACTTCATGAATAACTAAGTAACATCCAGCATAGAGGCTGGATGGATGTAGCATGTCATGTGAGACTGAAGCATAAAATCAGTGGAATCTATCTTTTTCTGTCCTGGCTATTGTATTTGAGAGATTTAAGGTTAAAGAGACCACGCTGTATTGCACGTGACTGGTGATATGTATCTCTTCACTCAGAAAAATTGATGAGCTCTGCATTTTTCATGTAGGCATCTTGAAAGTTTGTGGTTTTCTTCATAATGAAACTCTGGATGAACACCTCAGGCTTTCTAAAAATAATGAAAAGACTTTACCTGAGGAACAACTACTGCATTTTAAATACATGTAATAAGAAGCAATGCTTCTCCTCCTTCATAAATACTAATTATCTTTTATTAAAATGTTGAACATTTCCTTTTACAGATCAAATTGTATTTCCTAACCTATTGCACAAATGCAGCACAATATTGGATGGTGTCACCATTCCTTTTGTAGGCTGCAATGCAGTGAACCTGTACTGTCTCTTGCAGCTTTGCTATCATGACAGAAGAAGGGTTACAATGCTGTGCTATGTCCTTAGGTTTACTACGATCACAAACAGAATCCTGACCCCTAAGCGATCTCCTCAAGTTGCAATTTCAATACAGCCAACAAAATTCTTAAGCTAAGGACTGATTTCCCCTCTCTTCCATGTTGACTGTGCCTTCTGTTCCCACAGTACTGTAGGATAAAAACATCTCAAGTCCTCTCTGTACCTAACAATAATTCTGGAGATGGCATGTAAACAAAGCCACTTCCATCTTCATTCATGTTTTGTTGCCTGAGAGAAACAGGGAATTTCTTGCTGATTAAACTATCTTAGTAAACAGGCTAGAAGGCATGGGATGTCCTAAAGGTGGACTAAAAGCAAAAGCAGCTGTGCAGGGAACCATGTAGATGTGCTGGTACTTACTTTGGCCACTGAGCTAGTTTAGATATATTTGTGTGGCGCTTTTTATACAAAAGTAGAAGGTGGTGAATGGCCTTAAATCACTAATGCCTGGCCATACAAAATGTTGCACAATTTGGCTTTGAATGTGCTGTTGCCCACATTTTGGTTGCAGTAGTCAGCAAAGAGATAGATGGTGCCCCATCTATCAGAAGAGAAGATACAGGTTGACGTGTTTCTTTACAAATAAAATCTGTCTCTGTGTGTTCAGAATAAGAGCTGAGGCTTGTGTACATCTATGAAAAAGGTTTGTTGGCTATATGTCAGACTGGAAAATGTGTGTGTTAGGATCATCATACCTGGTCATCATCTCAGTGGCCTTTTTTTTCAGGTGTTTTCTATGTAATATATCTAAATTGCTGACATTAGATCATACTCTGTTTTCAGCAACATCAGAATAGAAATTAGAAGGGAGGAAAGGGTCACTTTAACTGCTTCAGACATAGTCAGAAGCAAGCTGATTATGGACTTGTTCTATATTTTTTCTGTTGATAACATGGAGACCTTGCAGTAAAGCAGCTCTACAAGAAGTTGGTCAGCAGTGTAAGGTGAGCAAAGCAAAGAGAGATGTAGACAACTGCATTCTTTCATATACACACATACAGGCCTAAGTGTGTTCTAGCTGATATTAGAGACATAACAACTTAAGGAAAATGTCACTCATCCAAAATCCAGTAAGCTTGGCATTTTGGAAACGAAACAAAACACCACAAAACAAACAAAGAAGTACTTGTTTCAGAAAACATTACTGTTTTCTGACATATGGAATTGTGTTGAAAATTGTACCCTATTCTAGGTGAATATCGATCGGAAATGATGCCACTCTTCAGAAGAATCTTCACTGATTCTCTTGTAACCAAGTAACTTCTGTAGAATGCAAACTCTGCACCTTTTAGAAAACTAATGGTATTGAGACTTGTTACAAAATCTCCCAGATTTTTCTGACCTACTTCTTTTCTCTTCTCCCTCTTTTACCTCTCCTTAAGTGTGTTGTCTTCTGTCTGTTTTCTAGAATGGTCAGGATCTGACCATCTGCAATGTTACCTTTTTAGTGTAAGTATTTGAGGAAGAAAACTTGGTCGCTGCAGTTCATACCACACCTTTGCAACCATCAGACGATGCTGATACCAACTGCTGTTTTTTTGCTATATGGGTGTGCTGAGTTGCTTTGTGCTTCTCAAGTTATAACCCTGAAACAGATATGTCAACCTCGTTTGTATTTCCTCCTTTACATTTTCCTTCCTGTTTCCCTTCACATGGTGGCATGTGAGTCAGTAAAAGCTCTATGGCTAGAAACCTCCTGATGTTTGAACTTTTTTTTTTTTCTTTCAAATTCCAGTAAGTAATCCCACAGCATTTGTAATGATGGCTCTCATCTCATTGACAGCAGCTCTAGAATGAAAACCACTGTATTGTTTAATTACTAGTGAGGTGAGAACTTCATTGTTTGCAGTTCAAGTTAGATTTACAGTTCAGAAGCCTTAAAATGGCAATTATTATCTCAGGAAGCACCTGTCCTACAAGCTGAATTTCATTGCATAGCATTACAGTTCTGTATGGTATGTCTGGAAGGGAAAGTTCCAGCAACCCTGTATCTTATCAGTAAGGAAGTCTAACACTCCAGGCTTGTTTTACATAGGAATTGTACCTAAAAATTTGCATTTACAAAACTCTATAGCAAACTAGGTACTTAAAAAATAATTCTGTCCAGTCCTGACAGCAGTTTTATCCAGTGTTTGGATGTTGATGTTTTTGCATTTCTGTTTTGATCGTCACTGGCTGTTGAATAGTTAGCACAGACTAAAGAAAAAAATGTGGCTTGCTTTTTGTGTGTGTGTTTTTGAGAATTTATCTCTGACTTCTCCCTAGCAATTACAGGGATCTGCAGGAAATAGGTTATTTTATCCAGACTGCAGAAGTATATTCACTACTAAACAGATGTAAACTGGCTGTGGTGGGAAATGCTTCTAATCTATAGATGAGTATCTTGGCAGTTAGCAAAGATACAGAATGTGTTCTAGCAAAGGCATACAACATTTATGAAGCTTCTGATGATGTGGCTGTGTTCTTATCAGATGGTGTGACCTTGCCTTGCTTTCATAAGAAAGAGAACATGATTTTTTGTTCTGAATTTGTTGTATGTAGAATTAGAGTCAGTATTTTCAGACTAAGGGTTTTGATATTTTGTTAGATTTAACGGACGTGGGGTGTTGAGGCCTCCTGGGGGATTTCAAAGCTCATCCGCGGAATCCTAGAAATGAAAGCTTGGAAACTGAAGGCATGGCCACAGGTCTGAAATAACTTAAGAATGCAGCTATTGGAAAGTATGATAGAGTAAAGGAATATTATCCATGGAAATGGGAGAGATAAGGAGCTGAAAAAGAGGAAGGATGAAAGGAAGTAAACTACTGAACTGAAATAGGGGAATAAATTGAGCTGAAGGATGAAGCAGCAGAATGGATGGAGTTGTAATAGATAATTCTGGAATGAACAGGATATAGGATTTTCATTACAATATAGCCATGAGAATGTGATATATCAGCATATGAGAATTAAATCTATTCATATAGAAGTCAGTAAAATTTTGTTATTGGCTTCAGTTTAAAGAAAAAAAAAGGAACAAGTCATTGTAATATATACCAGGGAAGCATGAAAATCTTATTGGCATGAATCAGTGAAATGCTTTATTCTTGACCATTGTGAAGAATCCTGTTGCTTCAAATGAACCTCAAAACAAAGCTGATGCTTTACCATCCCTTAGTTTCTCTTGTGATGTATTTGCCATATTATTTAAATTTGTTGGACGTTAAATTTTGAATATGTAGAACAGTAAAATGCTTAGAACGAATAAAATACTTTGGGTTTTTAAGGGAGAGAATACATTAGAATAAATTATAATTAATGTATTAAGAAATCTTATTTAAATTAGCTTTCAGTAATTTTAGCAACCTGATTTCAGGGCTGAGAATTACAAGTGAAGGCAGCTTTTGTCTTCATTTGGGACCAGCCAAATTCCTAGTTTCTCTCTTGTTTCCTGTATCTGTTGGCCTCACTACTGTATATTGTTCAGCAGAGCATCACTGAAGCCATTTTATTCATTTTTTACTAGCCAATATTACTGAGATCTCATTGATTCTTCTCTAAATACCTGTGTTTTCCACAAGTTTTCTTATTTGCAAATCGTTTGTTGAGTTGTGCCTTATTTTTGCTGCCTCTATTTTCTCAGCCCCCTCTGATTTTCTCCCCTTGCCTTCTCCAAGCTTAATTCTGGTTCTCCTTTGCATGATCAGATATATCACCTGTTTTCCTGTCACTCTCTGTTCTGTTTTTCTGTGTTTCTCATCTGATATTTCCTATCTTGTCCCCTACTTCTAATTTCTCTAAGCCTCAGCTTCACACAGTGCCTGATGACTTCTGTATTTGCCTTTTGCTCTCCAGTGATTCCATCCTTCTGCTAACCCCCTGGTTCTGTCCTCTGCTCTACCCCAAGCTCATTCCACTGAAATAACTACTGTGAGAGCTGTCTCCTGTAGACCGAACTACCTTGCATGGTGGAGGCTATATGCACCGTTTATATTTTTCATCTTTTCCATGCAGTCCTCTATAGGTGACCTTTTGTCTTGATATGCAACACTGCAGGGAATTGTAATGCCTGGCCTAGATTTTGCCACAGACCTTTCAGGACATTCTAACCCTACTATTTGCCCAAGAGGCCTATATTGACTTGGTTGTTTCTTTGTCTTCTCTGGCTGTAAAATGCAGAGAAAATGCTATGTAAGGCTATAGTTCAGAAAGTCTTGTTCCAGTGCTGCTGGACTATAGCTATTCTATGCATCTTTGGACTTCCATTAGAAACTATTTCATGTGCTGAATTAAGAAAATCATTGGAACATACACCTCAGGCAGTAGCCTTGCAGAGGCTCTGCTCCTTAGTGCTTCTTGTTTTCTTCCAATAACCTTACAGGTCTTGGAATGTGTAAAAGTACATCACAGCACTCTTGTTTATTGACAAATTCATACAAGAATTAGCTGAGCACTCATTCAAGCTTCTTAAGTGGCTTCTTCTTGAAGCTGAGTCCCTGTTCCTTATGCTGTCTTAGGACAGGACAGTAGCAGGATTGCTCTGTACCTTCCCCTATGTCTTCTTACCGCTGCACCCCCATGTTTCTTCTCTGTGATGTAGGCAGATCATGCCTGTAACAAGTCATTATTTTCTTGCTTGCATAGCATGTCCAATGACTTTCTGTGAATGCTCTAGAGTTGTCTATAGTTATGAAAAGAAAGTACTAGTGTGATGATGTCCTCACCTCATTTCTTTAGTTGTCTGCTTCTTTGAGCACGTATATACTTAGAATGTATATACGTCTGTGATGTGAAACAAGGAAGGTAATTACACTCAAGCCTCTTTAAAGGAAGGGATAAACTTGTTGGAGCCAATTCGCATCCTTCTAGCTCCTCTGCCAAAATGAAGCTTATCATGGCGGGGAGGGTTACTTTTTCTTGGTGATGGTATTTGCATACATTGTGAGGAGACCTTGCTCTAAGGCAAGAGTACCTCAGGTTAATTTGTGGTCACTTTAAAGTGCTGAAAATGGGTGGCTGCAAATATTTCTAGTCAGCTCTAAAGTTTTCCTTTAAACTTCTAAATTCTTAGATGGTTGCTCTTTGAATATTGTCTATTTAAATCTGTCAAAGTCCTGATTCTAAAAGCTTGGGAAAGGGCAACATGTTTTTAGATCAGCTGGTGAGAACTACTGAATGAAATGTCACAGGGAATTAATATTAACTCACTCAGCTTTAGTTATGAGTGGCAGGGAGGAGTAGTACAGATGAAAGAATGAAAAAGGAAAGATATATTCTACCTTTTTATGCTTTTCTCAATTTATTTCTACTCAATTTAGGATATAATTAGAAACCTAGCAAAAATGTAAGCAGGAACAATAGCTTTTGTTGAATAGCAAGGTTTGCCTTTGTGCTAATGTTACGTTAATGCTTGCTTGGTGAAGGAGAGCTGTGTTTTCTGTTCAAAGGACACATCTGCCCAGATATGGTATGTGATTTCAACATGAAAAGTTCTTTTGCTCAAGAGCACATGCTTTTCTTCTGATATCATTTTCCTCCTCTGCAGCAGATCGGAACAATAAAGTACGATATTGATTTATTTTATGTCTCTGTTTGGGTTTGGTAATTTCTCAATTCCACTGTATTCTCAGTGGTTACCTAAATTGGGGTCCCATACCATGAGAAAGACTGCATTGGAAACTAAGGATATATTGCTGTGAATCTGTATCGTGCCAAACTCCACTGTCATGTTAGACTAAGTAAGCATTATGATGTTCTTCTCAAAGAAAAGTGAGGAAGCAAAGCTTCCTTGGCATCTTGATTCCAAAGAAGAAAGAATTGGCTAAAGTTTTTGAGCAGGTTGAATATACTGGTTTTCACAATGGGCTTCCCGAAATGAGCAGCTGCTCCTGCAGAGTATCATCCCATTATTTTTAAGAAGAAGATGACAAGGTACTAGAAGGGTTTTATTTTTCCTTTCCAATTCAGACAAAGACATAGTGGGTTGTGGTTTCCTAGTTGGGCATATTTTGTCTTGTGTTAATTTTCTCAAAATTTGAACAGAGTGACATTTGCTTAGCGTCTTTCCTTCCTGTAAAGAATGTGGCATTCATGGGATAAAAACAACTTGTGACCTGATTAGCTTTAATTGCTTGGCTTTGAAAGCAGTCTGTCTTACATTTTATTTTAGTTAGACATTTATGCTAGCTATTCATGTTAATAATGAACAAGTTATGAATACAGTTCTGCCTGAAAAGCAAAATATCTGCCCTGCCTTTTTGACTTTGTGGTTTAGGTTTTTTGTTTGTGTGTGTTTGTTCATTTTGTTGTTTGTCATTTATTACTTTAACAGCTTGCAGTCTGGGATTTTATTACAGTCCTTCAAGGTTTAATGTAGTACTTGGAATTAGGGAAATACCTTTGAGTGTGTATGATTATGAATAAAAGTTTATCCTTTCAGTTGATGCAGTTAGAAATATTCTTCATAATACTTAATAATGCTGTATGTTATTTGCCCTAAAGTATTTCTAGAGATGCTACAGTTGGATCTGTGTCTCTTGACCACTGACTTGTTTTCCATTTCATTGAAAACTTGGTGTTTATGCTCTGAAGACATAATTACTGAAGTACCGATTTTACAAGATAGCTTGGAACTTTGTGGGACTACAAGCAAATTGACACAGATAAAGCCTTCACTTTAGATGCTGAATGGATTATAGATTCTTTTCCAAGTGTTCAGTATCATGCCTTTGTTACAGACTAAATCTAGCTATTTCTGTCTGAGTAAAGTTTGTTTTAGCTTGGAGAACATGACCACATAACTAAGATACCATGCTGTATCTTAGTTGTAATTTATTATTTAGCAGTTGATAGATAATCTTAAAAAGTGAATTTGCATGAATTAAAAGTGTGAAAAAAGACACATCTGAAAAGCAAATAATGCATTGGTAGGAATGTCTCAAAGAGAATCTATATATTATGTACCTACCACATATATGTAGGAGATGTGTGTGTATGCTGTATGCATACGCTGGCAAGTCTTGTGGATAAGCCCTAAAACAGGCCAGGTGCAGCCACTTCTTTTGTCTTCTAAAAGTTTTAGGATACTAAAAAGCAATCTAGATATTTTGGTTTTTTTTTTTGGTATATGTAGAAGGAAAGATAACTGAATGAGATGAACCAATGAAGTTAATCTGATTTACAGTACAGATGAGTTTCATATTTAGGGAGATCTGCCTCACTTAAAATCCCCTGTTGTATCACAAAGTTGAAGAAACAATGTATTAGTCTAGAAAAGCTTGTTCAATCCAGGCTTAAACATTTGAGTGTCTTGTTTAGCTAAATACCCTAGGGCCTGGCTGTGCAAAATACCTTGTAGAAACCTAAAGGAAGACTTGTTGTTTAAGAGAGCTCTGTGGAGAATAAAGTCTGTGTTATTGTGGAATTCCTCTGTGGTGTTACCCTTAATGAGCAACAATTACTAAGAATGGCTGTATCCAAAATCTAATCAGTTATGGCACAGCCTGCAGTTATTTCCACAGCTTGCAATTAAATGCAATTGATTTGGTTGATAGTGGAACTTTTTGGCCCATCACAGGGCTATGAGTAGGGCTGTTTTGAGGACTCTTGTTTCTCAGAGATTAGATTTTCCTATATTGGATAGGCTTGTGTAGAGTGTGAGTAATATGTTCTTATTGTCATCATCCTTCCCTAATTATTTTAATTTAACAGGCAATTTTAATATCCCCTAAGTGCTGTAAGATGTGATCTCATTACTTTTCTTCAGGCTTGTTTACAGATAAATAAACGAGCAGCAAAACAAATAACACTCAATAAACCAAAAGCTGAAGTGTAACAAGCCTTCAGTATTCAAAACCACAAGTCAGATTCTGAAGAAGTCATGATGCTGCCTTAAGAAGGGTGTTTTTGTTGACATAATCTTTAGCTTTTTTACTTTTTGGCAGTGAGCAGTCAGAGAATATTACACAGATTTCGCATCTAACTATGAAGATTAGATTTTAGCCTGAGTTTAGGAAGGTTCTTAAAGCTCTGATGGCAGGGGCTTAAGGAAATAGCAGGAAACTTGGTAATACTGATAATACAGATGTTTTCCTTTTTTCACTTTGCCCTTTCTATTATTTCCCAACTGTTAACCTCTTCTGACTTCTCTTGTTGTATTGTTTTCCCTCTATTTTTGTTTTTATGAGACAGCATTCTTATTAGCCATATTAATAATTTGTGTAATCTCTCTATGTTTCCATTATATTGTTATTGGCTGGCATTAGTCTGTCATCTTACTTATCTTTGCTTCTCTTTGTATTCTACTGTACTGACTGCTTTTCAGTAAGGTGTCTAATAATCTCTTTTCTTAAGTCTCATGTCCCAAAATAGGCTTTGTTGGCTCCAGGAAAGGAGACAGGAAAGCCTGGTGATGTTGAGACAAACTCACAGTGAAACCACCTGCTACAGTTGGAAATTCTGCTGTTAAAACAATTTTCTTGATTGAATGGGCTGTGACTGGAGGTTTCAGAGTCTTCAAAATCTGATGCTGACTAGTATTGCATGCAGTTGTGACTAGCCTGCTGAAATGAGCTGGTGAGACATCCATGTACTTAATCCAGTTTAGTGTAAATTGGACTTGTATGGGCCAACAGGTGAAAGGGTCAGAAAATTTACAGGTCTGGAGGGAAAAGAACTTGCATGATCTGTGAAAGCAAGGAGGAGGCCTTATTTGGTCTATTAGTTTGAATTTTCTCTCTCAAAATTTTTAGTATAGAAAAGTGAGATGAAGACAAAGTTGATTTATTTAGTTTGAATTTTACTGAAATTAAACTAGGCCACCAATTTAAAACCCACCAAAAACTGGTGCTTTCAGTCCCCTTGTCCTGACATTTCCGGAAAAGAGGTTTTCTGGTTGCATATATACTGACAGAATTCCTTCCACTGTGTTCCTCTAACTGAAATGTTACCACACACTTCCAACCACAGACATGTGTTGGCAAAACCCTTCATGCAGATGCAGCCATGCTCCATTTTATAAACATCACTCAGGATGTTCTTCAGCTATTGCAGGATGTCTCTGCTGTTAGGCTCTTCTGATGAGCGTGATTGCTGTCAGCTCTCACAACCTTCCGCAAGACATTTGATGGTCAGTGATATCAGGAATATTCCTGTATAATGAAATCTCAAGTCCCAGGAGCCTAAGGAAGTGTCTAAGGAAGGTTTTAAAAAAGCCAGTAACTCCTCCACCTCAACCTTACCTTACCCTTTTTTGATACCTTGCTTGACTGCTGCATTATTTTGTGAGGTGACACTGACCAGTATTTGGAGTTGGCCAAAGCATACTTAAATGGACATATATGGCCTGTATGGATTAATTAAGAGGGCATATAATGAAAATGTCTCTTTGGAGACATAAACTTAGTTCTCAAGTAGGTTGTGATAGAAATTCCCCTTTTGACATTTAGAACAAGCAGTTTCCGTGGAGTGCTGTCATCTCACACACAGTGTTCTCAAACAAATTAATAAATTTGAAAATCTAGCTTAGGTTCATAGCTTGTGTCAGCTTCTGCTATGAATAATATTATTCAGTCATTAATCCAGATATACTTTACAGAGATGGATAACCTATACTGAGACTACTTTCATCCATTTGCAGATTTTTCTGGTGTCAAAGTCATTTGAAGTACATGACTGAAATCCAAATGTGCTCCACATGCTGAGTTTTGCATGTAGATATTTAAATTAGTTGGAAGACATAGACAGCTTCCCTTGGGATTCAATCATTTGTTGAATCTTAAATGCTTTAATCTTCATTGTAGAGAGTGTTTTATTTTTAAAATCTATTTTACAGTGTATAGTGCATCTGTTCTCATTGAAAACATGGTATGGGATTCCTCATATTCTTCTCCCATCCTTCCTTTCTTGTTCCCTCTTTCCACCCTGATAAAAAGGCTAGTTTTTGTTTCTGTGGTTGTTACCCTGAAGTACACTTGGTCGAAGAATAGAGAGCTGAGAGCTCCTGGCTTGGCTAGAGGCAAGTTGGTGCTATCAGTGCTAACATGCTGCAGTGCATAGTGAGTGTTATACTGAACCTCAGGCAGTGCCAAGACAACACAGAATAGAGAGTGAAGGAGACAGGTCGAGGGGGTATAACTTGGGTGTACACAGACACGAAAGGAATAGTTAAAGAGAAGGAGTTTTGTGAGGTGGGCTTCTGTTCCTTAAAGAGTGGAAAGAATTGGGTCATCTTCTGTCTATTCAAAGAATAAATTAATAGACAAAATACCAATACTCCATATAGTTGCCATTGCACTTCAGTCAAATAACAGGCATATTGCTCAAATGATTTGAACAATGACATTTTCATGTATCTTAAAACACCTTTTAAGTGATGCCATACTACTAGTACAGTTTTAGGGGAGATTCTTCTGGAATGAACTTCACTTTCTTTGTAGTGATAGACTGGCATGTTTACAAAAGAGTAGAGATTTCCTAAAGGGAGAACAACTCAAAACACAAAAGTATTTAAATCAAATTTCTAACTGGAAACTTATAAAATTAATAGAGATTCATCTAAGTGAAAAAATAAGTACACTTGCATTGAATGTTCAAATAAAATACCACTTAGAAATTCACTATGCAGTGAGCAGTGGTTTGTTTATTTCTACAAGACTCATCTGAGTGAAGTATTTCCGATTACATTAGTGAATAAGCTTTGTGTAATTATTTAAGTAAATTAAAGAAAGATCTTTGCTGAAAATTGAATGATATTAGAGCAGAAGGCTAATACCAGATGCAGCTTGAAAAACAGGATCAGGAGTTAATATAATTTATATAGCTCATGGATGGGGACTGTGGCATGAATGGTTCTTTCAGTTCCTGGGAAAGGTTCTTAATAAGTTCTCTATGTTTACTTGATAAATATAGTATTGTCATTTTCTGTGGTGACAGTAGTAATACTACAGCATTTCTTTTCCTTACTGAAGTAATCCTCTACATTGTTTAATATTTGTGCTAATGAAATAATTTTCTTTTTTAAAAACTTATTTCCCTTTGTAAGTGGCCTTTCTGTTATATTTTATTACTATGTAATTCTAAACAGAAAAAGCTCTGCTCTCCCAAGCAGCATATGCCAGGTTATTTCTACTGATGAGAAGAATTCATATTTGCACTTGTTAAAACATTTATTGCATGTGCATCAGTTACACTGCTCCTAAGATATTTGCATGTCACTTGAGCTGGATGTTTGTACATTTCTCCATAATCAAACAATTATTCAATGTAGGACTGCAATATTTACCCATTTGATAATAACCCATTAAAATCCAAGCCACAGATTCAAAGCACGAAGTGGCAGTTTCTTGATAAAGCTGCTGTTTATCAGCCTTTACACTCTTCAGTACTGCACTAGTTACTGTGGCAGATTTTCAGGAAAATGATGGTAAGTGTGGGAGCATAGACAATGCACTGTGGCAGAGTGAGGGACCAAAGCTGAGTACTTTAAACAAACCCACAAAATTGTGGAAGAGTTGTCATATGCCTTCTGGGTTCATTAAAGATGACCTTAATTGCTGATTTGCATGGCTCATAGAATTAGAACTGGAATTGGGAGTTTCAGATATCCAGGTGGCTCATTTGCTTGGCCCACTGTGGTAGTTACTAAAAGCCATTAGGAGGCTGCTGGGTTATCTCTATACAGCTGACTCCTTTATAGCCCTCCGGGTACAGAATTCAAATAGGACTAATATAAAGAAGAGCCTCTTTCAGTCTGTATCTGGGTTATTATTCCCCTTCCAGGTTTTTTTTGATAAATGGACCTTAAAACTCCATCCTTCTGCTGATGTCAGTGGTATTTCTTTCAGGTTTGTCAAGGTTCTTTAAAGAAATCCTCAAGTAGTATGGGAAATGAAAATTGTTTAGGATATTGATTTAGAACTAGCCAGTTAAACCTAATCATTTAAATCTTTTCTTGTGCCCAGTCTGGGAAACATGTTTACTTTCTTGTATTGCCAGTGGAGACATCCATAAGTACTTAGTGCATAGCTATTTTGGTTAGCACGTTCTCTTTGGTCGTAGTGGAGTCATGCTGCTGTGATAAAGGAAGCAACTTTGTTATTTTTGATATTGTGGGTAAGCAGATAGTGGTCCTCTTCAGAACACTCAAACAGAGGTTAAACAACTTTTAAAAAGCCCACATATGTAGCGGGAGCCAGCATGAGTTTAAAGGAACACACAAAATTGATGATGAGCAGAACTGCCAGCACTTCTAACAGGTCTGGCCTGGATAAAAAGAATGGAGCCTTAATATTTTTTAAATAAGTTGAAAACATTACAGAAAGGATAATAAATAAATTCCATTTCCATAATTCTGTATGGGAACTTCCACAGAATTGCCAGTGGAAGAGGTGCTTCTGTTCAGGTAGCTTAACTGCTGCTAGAACATGTAAGAAGACTGTAGAAAACAAAACAAATTTAGAGGGCTTGGGAGCTAGGAATAGTAAAGTAGGCCGGCTGTGTGCAAGGGAAAGTGAAATACAGATGTACCAGATGTCCATAGCTCTGCTTAGCCTAGGATCAGGAGTTGATGCCCACAGGTGATCATGATAGCAGGGGCAGGAGGGGAAGATCCTACAGATAATAACTTGCCCTATGTAACTGAGGAATATTAAGATGACATGGAGCCATCTGTATTAATGGGAGTGTGCATGTTAGAGATAATACCATAGTGCTGTTTTCAGAGTGTGGAGAAATGTACATTCTGAGCCTTCATGCTCTATCTGCACTAGCTCTAGGGAGCTCCTGAGGGTAGAGTACATTCACCTAGATGGAAATAAGAGAAATGAAAGATTTTGGATAGACAGAGAACTGGAATGAAAAATGAACTTTGGAAGTTTCTCACATCATTGAAGCTTTTTTATTTTGAATTAGAATATTTTATCCTAACTGGTTTTGTTGCATGTTCTATTAATAATTAAATTTGCAACAATACAAATGATCAAAATTGATTTTTGTGAATTGCAGTTTTAAAATGGGAAAAAAAAACCCCACAACAAAAGCCAACCACAAAACAGTAAGAACATTATCATCTACTGCAAATGTTCCAGTATTTCTACTGAATTCTTGTGCCTAGTTTTTTCTCATTAAAAAAAAATTTAAACATATTTCATTTATTAGATTTTTTTTGATGGAAAAATACATCCGTGTAGTTTTGACCAATTCTGAGAACCTTGAGAATAATTGCAAGGATTGGTGTCATTTCTGAGACCAGATCATGCCATTAGCATCATGGTGCTTGCAAAGTACTATCACATCTTGTCTGAAATATCTGATTCAGATGCAAAAGGCAATTTAGGAACAGTAGATGGAGCTACTGTTAGTCGTAACACAATGCTTAGTGTCTATTACTAATGAAAGGACTTAAGCTGTCATGAAAGAATATAGGTAGTCACTATGTCATCTGTCTGCATCAGCCAGCATTGTCTGCTTATGCACCAGTATGTGACAGGGACCCCTTTTTCTTCTTTCAATTTTATTAGCATTTTCTAGATTCTCTCCTTTGAGGTATAGTGAGGAAAAAAAGGCACAGAGTCTGAGTTGTCTCACATGTCTTCTATGTAGCATTAGGAATTTTATGGCAGAAGTCATGGGTAGTGTGTCTTCATGTACCCATACATTTCTGTGTTATTATCTATGTTAGCCATAGAAACCCATAAAGGTCCAATAGTCTGTGTCACTTCTGTGGGATGTAATTCTCATGCATAGTATTGCTGACAGTAGAACAGTAATAGTTTACTTGAATTTGATTCACAGCTCAAGCAGCATTTTGTTAGTGAAGGAAGAAAAGGATTTTCCTCCATTTGGTTAGTCGCCATGGAGTGCTCTTGTGGGTCTACAATCCTCAGCAATACAAGATCACCTCTGAAAAACTGCTTCTGATTAGGGAATGCTGGCATGCATTTGGACTATCCCCTGTGAAAGTACTGCATGTTCAAAGTAATATTTACAGGTTGGATTTTAGAAGTCAAGCTGCAGGTTCAAGGCTTCATTAACAGAAGGAACTCGGAGCTTAAATGGCACTTAAGTGGATGCTAATGCACCTGGACCAGAGGTGGCAGCCTCAAGTAATTTTCTTTAGGTTTTTGAGCTGTCAGTTCCTGGGATGCTGCAGTTCAGTGTTACTCGTGAGCTCAGAAGCATCCCAGTTTGACCATCGGGGAATCCATCTGCTCTGCTAAGTGGTGTTTGGATCTGGAAGCTGGATTAAGTGGTGGTGAACAATGCAGCAATGCAAGATAGATACATATTCTCTAACAACACTGGTTATATGTGCTGATAGCTCTCCATTTCATCCAAACAATCTGAAAAGACCTGAAGAAGGGCCAGTATTAAGTGCTTGATGAGCCTACATCTTCTGAGAGACTATTGTGTGATTCCACAGAGAATTGTCTTGACTAACTTCTTATAAATCCTCATCTGCATCTGTCTTCTCTGAAAACCTTTATGTAAAACTTTTAATTACAAGAATTTGCATGAGAATGACCAAAATATAATTAATTTCTAGTAGAACTCTTTCAAATTTTACATGCTTTGATACGCACACCAGATGGGCCCACACTCAGACCAAACTACACAATCAGGTATCACAGGTACCAACAAATTAAATGTACAAACAATTTGGGCAGATGTTTAGGGTGGTATTAGAATAGGAGAAGTGTTTTATACAAATTAATATAACAGAGATGATTGCTGCTTTTTAAAAGAATAGTTTGCTATTTATCGTTCCTTTTGGTGCTGTGCTTTGCACATTAAAAATAGATGAGCACAGAACTATTGAGCTGAGCTACCCAAAGACACAGATGGCTGGTACAGAAGTCTGCAAGTGTCTGAAATCTGTTTCAGAAAATTTCTTATGAAAGAATTTTTACCTCAAAGCTAGTAAGCTGACTGGAATGGACCACATGTTTGTTTTCTAGCAATAGATTGTACAGTCATGCAGACAAAGTTTCTCTAACCTCACAAATGTTAACAACACATTTCATAAATCACGAAAGGATTCTGAAGTAGTAGTGTTGTTTAAGGAATGAATTTGGTTACAGGGAGGATAATGTAGACTTCAGCATTGTTGAGACAGTTCATTCCTTTATGCACTGACCTGTTTCTTAATTGGGTAGCTGACTTTGGTCACCTAGGAATCTTTGTGCCTTCACAGTGGTTTTGTGTCCTACCCACACAGGTGAGTCTTCACTTCTAATTTGCTTCCACAATGCTCTCTAGGCAGCCACGATCTTTATCTGCGCTCTGGATTTAGCCCTGATAGGAAATGGATCTGGAGAAGGCAAAGTGCTTCCCAGAGAAGATTACATTTTTTTCTTATGTCTGTTTCAGGACTTGATAGAAACTCGTGTTTTGGTGCTATGTTGGAGGGAGTGGTGATCAAATAATTGAGTCATAATGTTTTTTGAAAGATACAGAGAAATTATTGTTTGTCGAAGGCAAATGCACTTATTTCACATGCATGAATTTCTGTAGGAAGTGAATGCTGGTTTGGGAAGAAAGTTACTTTAAAACAATCTAGTGTGGAGATTGAATTACACTGCAGTGATTGCCCCCCCCCAAATCCTTATGCTTTGCTGTCAACACAAGGTAATCCTTAGTAGGTTTCCTGCTACTTCAAACAGTACCTTGCATTTTCTCTATCAATGTTTAATCGTCCACTAAAATATTAAAGACGTGTCATATCTGAAGGTGGTGTCCTTGGCAGTACAGTGAAACACATTGATTCTAGAGATCTGAAAATACCAAGCAAAGGGGATCTACTCATGGAGGTAATCTTTTAGCCTGCAGTCCACTTGAAATGCTCTTAAGACAGCAGCTTTGTAGCACGCTATAGAATATAGAAACTAACTCAAACCTTTGCAGCAGTATGGTGACATTAGATCTGCATGCCGTAGTAAAGCTGCCAGCCCCTTTGCCTTTTGTTCATAAATGAGCCCAGTCAGGCTTTAACTAATTCCTCTCTACATTGTTATGTGTTTCACAGTGCAAATTTACATGCAATGTTTTTAAAGTCTTGTAGCAGTGATAGCTAAAATTTGACTTCTATAGAAATAGTAACTTGTGGTTTGAAAGTGAGAAAGCAAAATGCAAAAAGCACTGTATTCAATAATACTGTTGTCAGGATAGTACTGGAGAAGGGATGGAAAAATTCTTTGCAACCTACTCCAGAGATAAGATGGGATCTTGGAAAAGTGCAACAAGGAAAAGTAGAACAATTGATTTTTAACTTGGCTTGTATCTGTAAGATTTGCCACCCAGCATCCTAGATATCCAGCTTTTTCAGCACATGCTATCATTCAGTTTATGGACTAAATGTAAAAATTGCAATAGAGATTTCAAAACACTCCAATGAATTTCCTTTCTGAAAAAATAGTAAATTAGTTATACATTTTTGAATAAATGACTTTTTTTAAAGGAAGAAAAGCGTTAACTGTTTTTGCCTTTCTCATTTTTTCTTTGTTATTTGCTATTCAGGGAAGTTATTGTGTTCCTGGAGTGATGATTTGCATTGAATCATTTATATATTCATTTGTTCTCCATGACATGGTCTGTTTTAATCCGTAAGAACAATTCTGGCAGCCTAATAGGATATTAATTTTCTGAGATTCTTTATATTCTGTTTGTGTTCATTTAGATTGGTGTGCTTCCATGCTTGTTTTTTGACCAAAAGGAAAATGAGGAGAAACTAAAATAAAAAAATGTCCTTAAAGCATTCTGGTCTCTATCCTTTATCTATCTGTCCTTTTAGTTCCTCTCTTCCTTTGGAGATGTTTGAGTAACCTGTGCTACTGTTTTATATCACCTCTTTGCTTTCCTGTAGCAAACACAGTCTCTGGACTATGGCATTTTTACTGCATCTGAGAAACCAGGTTGATATTCTTGCTGCATTTGCTGTACCTTCACTGCTGCTGCTCTGCTGCCCGCAAGGTCTGAATAACATTGATCTGATGCACACAGCCTGGCAATAAAGCCAGTGTGAACTCTACAAAAATCTCATGCCTAGTGCAAGGAAATCATTAACCCTCACAGCTTACTCGCAGAAATAAAGTAGAGAAAATGCATCTTAGCCAAAATATGGGAAGCATCACGATTTTGCTGGGACAGAGTCTGCAGTGAACAAATCTGTAAAAAGCTAGGCTTCTCTATCTGTCCCATTGGGCAAAACTACTGCACTGAGAGCAGTAGTGTTTGCTCTTTCCAGAGTTTTGGGAACCTTTGCCAAACTATATATCTTCATTAATTTCCTTGTTCAAAACACCATTTTGTAGAAAATCCCTCCATCAGTGAAGCAGTTTTCCTGAGAAGAATTGTGCATTTGTTTTTTAAAAAGCATTTTATAATGTATTGATATATCTCTTAAGTGGTGTTCTTCCTTGGTCAAGGTTTTTTTCAATCTCCCTGTTGTGTAGTGATTGTAATATATTGAGGCCTGTGCAGCATCATCCTGAATCTGTCTTTTCAGATAGATGCTTTTTCTTTTCTCCTTTTCTCTGATGTAACGCAGCATCTCTTCTTACCTAGTTGTGCTTGTTAGTGACTGGGCATCCCTTTGGATTGCGTGGGGCAAAGCATGTCTCTTGCTTGTAATTGGCTTAGCAGAGCTTTTTATCTGCTTCTTATCTTGTAATCGAGAACATGTTTGTTCTGTGGATTGTTCTAACATCCATAATATACGCAACAAATGTGGTTTTCACTAAATTTTGTGGACTATTCTGCTTTGATAGAACTCTATGTCCCTTTTAATTTTTTTTCCAGTGCTGAAGGACTGATAATATTTAGCAGATGCCTCTCTAAATGTTTTTCTTTAATCAGGGCCAGCTCTAACTTGATCGAACAGGTGGTTGCTTAACCAGCAAATTATTTAACATATAACCCCAGCCAGAATGTAGCTTCTTAAAATTAAAAGACTCATACTTCTGCCAGACATATTTTTCCTTGCTCAGCATTGCATCACCATTTCAGACAGAATGCGCAACAGTGAAATAGGAACATCTCCAGTGTTAACTCTGTCTCATCCCCATCACCCAAATGTGATATTAAGGTGCCATAAAACTGTGTGGAACCTGCTTTCCATGTCTCAGAAAAAAATACTTCTTTTTATTTCTGCATTTCTTTTGAAGATCACAGAATCACAGAAATGTTCAGGTTGGAAAAGACCTTCAGGATGACCAAGTCCAACTGTTATCCCTACTTTACAAGGTTCACTCCTAAACCATATGTCCAAGTACCACATCCAAATGACCTTTAAATACATTCAGGATTGGTGACTCACCTCCCTGAACAGCCCATTCCAAAGCCTGACCACTTTTTACATGAATTTTTTTTCCCCTAACGTTCTGTCTAAACCTTCCCTGTTGCAGTTTGGGGACATTCCCTTTTGTTCTATCACTAGTTACCTGTGAGAAGAGATCAACACCAGTGTCTCCACAACATCCTTTCAGGTGGCTGTAGGCAGTGATGAGGTCTCCCCTCTGCCTTCTCTTCTTCAAACTAAACACCCCCAGCTCCTTCAGTTGCTCTTCATATGATTTATTCTCCAGGCCCTTCACAAGCTCTGTTGCCCTCCTCTGCACTTGCTCCAGCACTTTCACATCCTTCTCGTAATGAGTTGCCCAAAAGTGAACACAGTACTTGAGGTGTGGCATCACCAGAGCCGAGTGCAAGGGGACAATCACCTCCCTACTCGTGCTGGGCACAGCATTTCTAATGCAAGCCAGGATGTCATTTGCTTTCGCTGCCACCTGGGCACACTGCTTGCTCACATTCAGCTGCTTGTTGATTACAACCCCACCATTCTTTTCTGCCAGACAGCTTTCCAGCCACACTTTCCCAAGCTGTAGCCTGCTTGGAGTTGTGTGACCTAAGTGCAATACTTGGCACTTGGCCTTTTTAAAGCTCGTCACATTAATGTTGTCCTATTGATGCAATCTATCCACGTCCCTCTGTAGAGCCTCCCTACCCTCCTGCAGATCAGCACTCCCACCTATCTTGGTGTCATCTGTGAACATACTGATG
Source organism: Tricholaema leucomelas (assembly GCA_013400475.1). NCBI lineage: Eukaryota > Metazoa > Chordata > Aves > Piciformes > Lybiidae > Tricholaema lacrymosa > Tricholaema leucomelas. The sequence continues at coordinate 464,690 of WAAF01007269.1, read as the reverse complement.
ACACGCTCTGTCTTCATCAAGATCATCAGTAAAGATGTTAAATAGAAGTGATCCCAACACTGAGCCCTGAGGAACACCACTTGTGACCAGTTGCAATCTCTTCTTATCATTTTAGGGGGAAAAAAACCCCAACCCAAGCATGTGGTTCCACCTTCACGTTGCAAAATGGTGTCACTTGGGAAGTTGAAAGCCAGGGCATGAAGTAAATGTTTGGAGTGCTTGTTACAGAAACAGCATGTAGCCACTGACACTGGGGCAGAAAGAGGAGCTTTTTATGTTCTCCTTACCTAATGTCCTGGCTCTCTCAAGGACTGCCTCCTTACTGAGAAGCTGTGGCTGATAAGCAAGGGAAACAGGTATCTGTGTGGGCAAGAGTTCAACTTGTAGGATCCTTACTCGTGATGAGTAATTGTCAGTGCAAACCAGCCAATGTGGTAGCTCATCTTTAACATACAAGCCATGATTAGCTTCCTGGATAATAGTCAGCATTACTTTCCAGTCAAACAGAGGGACTTCTCCATCACCTAAGCAGGCAGACTGCTCCATTACCTGCACTATAATATCCTACAGTAGCATGATTGTTAATTATATAAGCATCACAACTAATGGGGTGTTTAAATCAACTGGTCTGCATTCTATGTTGAAATCCGTAATTTTGGCACTTTTCATTATTTGTAGAAGTATTTGATGTGAATATAAGGTGGGTGTGTGTGTATCAAGATGCAAAATTGTCAAAGTGTGGTTGTTCCCATCTGCTATCGTTATTTTCAGATTTGACAAATTCCAAGTATTTACTGTGACCTACTTAGAAAAGATGCAGTTACAACTATTATCATACATGCCAAATAGAAACGAAGTCTGATATTGTCTTATTATAAAATGTTATCCCTCTGTGGTTTTGAGTGAGGTGCTTTTCTGATGTACCAGTGAAGAGTTTATGCAACGCATTTTTACCAGATGTCTGATAAAGGATCCAAAGGCAAGAAAAAAATTTAATGTTGATTGCCACCAGAGGGGAAATTGAGGCCCCCAATATAGTTCAGCCTTTGTAGTTTGAAGCAAGGAACTGAAAGCTTCTTTACACATAAATCTGTACTGAAACACCAGAAAGTGCATTTTAAAAAAAAGTACTTTTTTTTTTGGTGTGAAAGTTTTTATGCAGAAAAAAAAATTAGCATTAAATTTTCATACTTTTTTGTTTTGTTTGGTTGAAGCAGTTGCTTGTGGTGTCTGTGGAATACAGAAGAAGTGAAAGTCTTGTTCTTCAGATTGAAAAGGCTGTTTAGACTAGTTTTAAGCAACCAGAGAAGTTACATATATATTTATTCCTAATGTTACTGGGTGCTTACTGACAATTTACCTTGTTTGAGGTATACTATGGGGATTTGCTGTGGTAGGCCCAATAGGCCCAAAATAGGCTTATACATGTCCTGCTCTGCTTAGGCAGGTTTTTCTGCTCTACGAGAGAGGCAAGTACAGGAAAAGGACACAAAAGAACTTGTAGCCACTGAGTCTGGCCTGCCCAGGGTCCTGTGGTGAACAAAGTACACACACCTGCCTAGTGCAAGGCCTGTGCTTTTCCCAAATTTGGGTAAAAGCAAGTTTATGGCTTTGCCTAATATGGTAAGGTTTGGCTAACTGCCATTCTGATTGGCTATTCTTGTGCCCAAAGGGCAATTAATCTCAGCCCACATTGATAAAAGGAGATACACAGGTAAACAATGTGCTTGCTCCTCTGCTCTCTGCTGTGCTCAGCCATGCCGCAATTGCCTACTGCCATATTGTTTACTGGTAAACTCCACTGCTGCGAGTTACCAGGAGGAGATCCTGGATGTCTGCACGTGATTGGCCTGCGTGGTCAACGTGACATTGTGCTGAGACTGCATGACATCCTGCTTCTACACCTGAAAGTGCTGCTTAGAAGTCCTGGACATAACAGATCGTCCAGAGAAGCCAGAAGAACAAGGTCAGAGATTGTCTGCCTCTTTCCCCAGTAGCTGGGAAGGTTCAGGTCTCAACGTCCAACAAGACAGAGTCCCCTGAAAGCGTTTGGGCACTGTCTGGACTGTGGCTATGCCCCACAAGTGGGTAATAATAATTTGTGAGTAAATGCTTAAATGCCGCTTTGTAATTCTCCATTGCCTTCTCCCATATGCAGAAAATGCTCCTTGAGCCCATCTACTGGACAAGTGGCATAATGACTGCAAACAGCATTTGGCTACAGGAGTCTTCTCTTCCAGTTCAATTATTGTTCATATATTTTTCTGGTTATTACTAGGTCTAGATATTATCCATAGAATGTTTCCATCACAGTATCACACTATCACCAAGGTTGGAAGAGACCTCACAGATCATCAAGTCCAACCTGTTACCTCAGAGCTCAAGGCTAGACCATGGCACCAAGTGCCACGTCCAATCCTGCCTTGAACAGCTCCAGGGACGGCGACTCCACCACCTCCCTAGGCTGCCCATTCCAGTAGCCAATGACTCTCTCAGTGAAGAACTTTCTCCTCACCTCAAGCCTAAATTTCCCCTGGCGTAGCTTGAGGCTGTGTCCTCTTGTTCTGGTGCTGGCTGCCTGAGAGAAGAGAGCAACCTCCTCCTGGCTACAACCACCCCTCAGGTAGTTGTAGACAGCAATAAGGTCACCCCTGAGCCTCCTCTTCTCCAGGCTAAACAATCCCAGCTCCCTCAGCCTCTCCTCGTAGGGCTTGTGCTCGAGGCCTCTCACCAGCCTCGTTGCCCTTCTCTGGACACGCTCAAGCATCTCGATGTCCCTCTTAAACTGGGGGGCCCAGAACTGGACACAGTACTCAAGGTGCGGTCTAACCAGTGCAGAGTACAGGGGCAGAATGACCTCCCTGCTCCTGCTGACCACACCATTCCTGATGCAGGCCAGGATACTATTGGCTCTCTTGGCCACCTGGGCACACTGCTGGCTCATGTTCAGGCAGGTATCGATCAGCACCCCCAGATCCCTTTCTGTGTTTGGCTACTCTCCAGCCACTCCGACCCCAGCCTGTAGCTCTGCATGGTGTTGCTGTGGCCGAAGTACAGCACTCGGCACTTGGACTTATTGAAGGCCATCCCCTTGGACTCTGCCCATCGGTCCAGGCGGTCAAGGTCCTGCTGCAGAGGGACCATGACCGTGTAAGAACTGAGTTATTATTAAAATTAGTGGTAGGGGGTGGTGAGCGTTATAAAAATTAATAAACAATATTATTTTTGGAGAATCATCTCATATAATTCATTTCCCCCTCCACGACAGGATCATGAAAATAGCCATCATTAAATATTATTTTACTCTCTTGTCAGTCTCTTACCAGTTTCATAGGTGTTTCACATTTTTGTAGCACCTTCTTATGTCTGATATAGTAAGTTATATCTGTGTTCAAATAAACAAAGAATTGCAGGTTGATCTGTCATCTTGGTTATCTTATCTAAACTGTTGGTAGCTTTTAAAGAATTATGGATGCTTTAATCAAATAATATTTTCAGCTGACTACTGAGTTAACAGTGAGAAACAGATATATTTCACTCTTTTTGACTAATATATTATTTGTCATTGAATAATCACGCAAATCCAGAATGGCATCACATGCAGAAATGACTTATTTGTTATAAATCTTGATGAGAGAATTTACTAAAGCAGGGTTTCAGAGTATTGAAAGAGATCTCCATTTCACTTGGTGTCTTTACAGAAATCTCCTAATAAATTCTGACATCTGGACTTAATACATGACAGTGGGTTATTGCGTATAAAACCTCATTTTATTCACAGCACTTGGCATGTGTTTATTGTAGGTGAATTTTTAAAAGCTATAGTCAGAGCATAAATGGCCTTCATTTCTAGCATCTCGTGTCCACTCTGCATAGTTGCATTTGTCTACTAGTTACAGCTTTCCAAATAATTATGTTGAGTAACACAGTAGCGTGGTGTGTATAATAGCCTGGCTTTGAACTCTTTGTTAATTGGCTGTGATAATGTCTGTTAGGTATGTAAAAATGTTGCAAAGAACATCTGCTCTGTTGTAATTGATGCCACTTTTCATGAAGATCAGCACTTTAAGCTCAACAGGGCATTAATTCATAGCAGAAGCAGTCCAGTGTGAAGCATTGTTTCTCTGTATACAACAGTGCTCCATGTGGCCAGTCCAACTGTACTAATCCTGGTTTCAGACCTGTCTTGATGAATGGGCCATGTGCTTTCTCATTTTTTAAGGAAATCCTTTGTGTTCCTCGGTGCAGCTCTCAGTTCTCTAGAGATACACTGCATTTCCAAGAGGGAAGTGAACCTGAAATCTGATGAATCCTAGTCTTAAGATTCATCAGATAATGTGCTGTTTTACTACTTCATGGTGATTCTCTCCATTTGTGCATCTATGTGTTTTCATTTTTCACCTCAATGCAATCATAAAATACCACAGAGTTCCAGTTGCTTTTTTAGTTTACAGTTTTCTTATCTCTACTTTTAAAGTCAGAGTATTTAATGACTATTACTTCGGCTAAGTTTGAAAAAGAGTGTACTTCATTCTCAGCTTACAGCTAGGACTGGTTAAACCAATTTTCACAGTAGCCATAGCCAAATGCATGGTAAGTGAATTCATTTTTATTATACTCATAGTTCCTTTTCTTTGCTATTTGATTTCTGCACGTTGTGTGCATTTTCAAATTCATGTATATTAGGACTCAAGAGAGATGACTTCAAAGATGTATGCACCATGTGCTCCTGAGCTGCATACGTGAACAGCAGAACTGGCATACTTCCCAGTTATGGAATGTGTGCAATTGATCCGCTGGGTGTATTTGGCTCAGCAGGTTTAGCATGTGTTGACCAGAGGCAGCAGGCCTGACTTAGGAAGTCTGCTTAGGGCATGTATCGTAACACTTAAACCTTCTGTGTTTCAACTTATTGTGGCACTCCAGTGACTAAAGAGACTACAGTGTCATAATTGCAGCTTTCTACCTGGTAGCCATGCAAACCGCAAACACTCAAAAGGAAGTCTGAACGTCTGTTTTGCATATGATACTTGTTTTAGCCCAGTATTTAGAAAGTAGGGTTTAATGTATGTGTAGTTACTTGTGTTTCTATTTATTTATGCTTTGCATACATGTTGAAAAAAAATGTCAACAAAATGGGTTCTTGAAATATATCTGTTAATGTATGGTAATTTGATTATGATACTATAGCAAAAATTTGAAATCGAAAGAGGGACTGTCAGGGAATGTGAACTACAAGGTGACCTTACTTGTTATGTGCTGAAATGCAGGTGGGAGAACAAAACGAACACATGAGCTGTACAGTCTCACTCTCAAACTGGAAGAGTGAAGGAAATAAAGTCTTGTAGAGATCTCTCCTAAGTACTTTGGTCCTAAGGCAGCTTCTTAATGGAGTTGAGTGTTAAATTTGTAAGATGAGACTATGGGGATAAATTCACTGGCAAATGGGAGAGGCAGTTTGGTTCTGCCTTCATGTAGGACTAGTCACCTGTGTCCTGATAAGGTGAGAAACAACTGGGTAAGTGGCACTTGAATAACAAAATGTCTGTGCCTGGCACAGGACATGCCAGTCAGCATTGTCAGGCTATTGTGAAATGGGCATGGCATGTTACACAGTTCTGTCTCAAAGCATGTCTAGTAATTATTTCACTCTGTTCAGCACTGGCAAGGCTTTAGCTGGAAAGAAATCTTGTCCAGGATTGAGCTGTGTAGTTAAAGAATGAAAATAACCAGAGACTGTCTGAAGGGACAGTATCAGGAGAAATTAGTCTAGAAATGATTAGTTATGGGAATAAGTTGGAGTCTTTAGTTAAAAGATAAAGCAAGATATGACAAAACCCTTCCAATACATAAAGTGCTGCTGCAAATAAAGACAGACCTGTCCTCCAACACAGTGGTGGGTATAACAGGAAGCAGGTCTTAAATAGGATTAAACTTTTAATGTTATGAATAATTCAGTACTGTAATAGATTGCTGGAAGAAACTGTGAAGTGTACTCTAGAGGAAGCAAGTTAAATTAGCAGCACTTCTGTCAAGAATGACGGCATCATAGACATTCCTTCTGGGGCAAGTGGACAACAAGGTTATCTCCCCAAGTTCTTCTAGCCTTATTCTAAGAGTTAACTTCTCAGAGGTACTTTTAATGTGAACAGAAGAATTTCCCCTTATGTGTTTCCAAGGGTTGCTTTGATGTAACCATTTTCTTAGTAAGACGGGACACTTTTTATTGTTGTAGTTGAAACTGGCATTCTAATGCCTGCAAAGAAAACAAGCCACCTCAGAAATTTACAGATCAGGAAAAGCTGCTGATTGTTTCCAGAACTAGAAGCTATATATCAGAGAAATACACTCGAGTGAGAATAGTCCCTGTTAGGTAAAGAAATAGAGACAAGTAGGTTAAAAGAGAATTTGGAGAGATCTGTGTTTTGCGTGGGATCAGAGATGTTCTTGCCAAAGTCCCATCTGTTCAGCTTTTATTCAGCTCTGTTTTCTTTTCACCTCTCTGTTGTGCTAGCACTCCAAATAGAGACATACTGACTGGATGAAGTTAAGTTTTGAAGTTGTTCTCATAGTCTCTCCAAAAGCAGGTATCACAGTCATCTGGTTAGCAAGAAGTGATCTGATCCAGGACATCTTAAGAAGCTGCCTTTAACAAATAGGAAGCAAGTTAAGGAATGATTCTGCTATTCTAGACGTAGATGACAATCTCACTCTCCAGAATTTCTCTGACTGAGAAACCCTGTGTTCAGGACTCTTTGTAGTCTGTCTGAGTTAGTGTATGTGTTAAAGTGGAAAATCATAGGTGTGATCAGGTGTTAATTAACTGTCAAGCAGGAAAACCATACCTTAATTGAAATAATGGCAAAAGATATGGCTGAAAACTGAGAACTGAATCATCTGTCATAAGCCATATACCTTACAGTATATGGCATAGCTCTGCCATAAGAAAATGCTGTGTAACTTGCAGCCTGAGAATGGACTTAGAGGCTGAATGACTGAAGGGTAGCACCTGCAACAGGCTTAAAACATGGGAAATTCTGCATTGCAGCTTACTACAGCATCTTTGTGGGTGGTCTCTAGGTCTGAGAAGTATTTTTTTGTGTTGATTCTTGGTGGCTCGTTGGAGATAGAAGATAATATTTTCTCTTGAGAGAGGCATTCCTAGGAGAAGAGATTATTTTTACTTTATCTTGAACTGCTTTTGTTGAGGTAATATTTTGCTCAAAATAGGTGGCTACCATTTCTGTCTGTTCTCTGTAGAAGTTCTAATTTAGTTTATCTCTTTCCCTTATCTTGAAGAAAGAGACCTTGGTGAAAGTGGTAACAGTAATTGGAGGAAACAGCCCTGTAGGATGAACAGCACAGGGCCTTTCATGTTTGAATTACAAAAAAGTTGAGTGAGATGCAATGTTTTTCCACTTAGAATGGTAAATATCATAGTTTATTTCTGGGAGAGTGGGATAATGGATTTAATTATTCTCCCACTTAAAGCATCATAAATCAAGACTGATTCAACTGGGTTTATGCTAGTTACAGTGGATGTAGAAGGAAAACAGGGGGTTAATCTGGTGATATATTTCATTTGGGCTTAATAAATTCACCACTCTTGTCAAAATACCTCAGGTAATTAGCAAAATTAGATATAACTGTTCTATGCTACCAAGTTTTTCTCTCGAAGCCAAGCATCTTTTTACTAATGCTCCTTTCTTAACTCTGGCAATGCATTCTTGTCCTGGTCCTGCTTTCACCTTTTGCCTGTCAAAAAGCTGAACATGTTGCAGTACTGTAGCAAAATGAGTGGCAAAGCAATGTAGAGCTGACATAGGCTAATTTCTTAAGGACAAATTCAGAAAGGATTAAAAAAATTCTCGCTGTCAGATATGTTTGTAAAGGAACTCTTTCAGTGGCCAGGAGGGTATCTGTGACTGCATGTAGAGCAGTGGGTTGGATCTGTAACTGCTGCCTGATCACTCTACGTTTTCTGGAGATTGTAGGTCCATACAGTTGCAAAACTTCAGCCTGAAGTTCAGGAGTTGATTATCGGCCTTGAGATTTGTTTTCTTTTTTCCTAAACCACATCTGCCCATGCTTTTAGAGTGCTAAGTTATTGGCAAAGATAGTGAAGTTTCATTGCAAAAGATCTCTTAGTGTTCTGTAATTCAGGTAATTAAATAAAGCAGATTCACAGTCTGAGCCTCACCATGGTGGCTACATAGCATGATATGGTATGCAAGGGAATCAAAGTATCGTAGGTAAATCCTGTGTGCAGTACAGTTAGCCTGAGTTGCCTCTCCAAGCACAAAGATGTGAAAAGTTTCCATCTCTATTTCTGTACCAACAACATTGTTAACTGGGGGATACCACACAATGCACTTAACACTACGCTGGGGGAATGGGCTTGCTTTCTGAATGGAGACTGATAGCACAAGGACCAAAAAGCTTTGTTTTAATATTACCAAGAGCAAAACATTGGAGCAGTTCTTGTAGGGGTCTTGTGGAATCTCTGTAGGGGGACAACTTTTAGCTACCTGTCTGACTGACCTAGGATAGGTTGTGTCCTGAAGCAGAGGGTGGACTTGGTGACTTTTCAACAGCAGTGTGCTATACTGAAAGGAGGTCTTTGCCATCTTGGCCTACAATAGAAACAAACTGAGTTTTGTATTTGGGTTACAACTATGGCAGAAGACAACTCAGTAATATTTTGTTTAACATTGTATCACCTGGGAACAGCAGCTTCCCACTCTGCTAGAGTTCTCTGATACCATCCCCCTCTAGCGGGGATATCGACAGCCTTTGCTTGTGTGCTGGTTTGAGGCTGATTGGAATATTCTAATGAGGGAAATTAGATAATTGGTTGTAAAAGAATAATAATGATGAAGTCTGTATTGGTTTGCTAAAAGGGATAAAAAGCCAAAATGTAAACAACTTGTCTCTCTTTTGCCTCCTTTGCTCCTAAGGACTGGATTTATTTGCTTCCTCTTCATTCCACCAATATCTTCCACTAACCATATAGCAAGTAAGCTTTAGTGATCATTTTGGTTTCTGTCTGGGAAGAAAGAGGGAGAGAGAGAGGGTAGCTTTGAGCCCCTTCTGGGCAGTTTCTTTGTCCGGGAGGGAGTTTGGATTTCTGTATTATTTGTAATTTGTTTATAACTGTAAGCATGTGTAAATGTATATATGTGTGTGAATTTGGCTTTGCTGTAAATATAGCTTTATCTTCTAAGCTGCCTGAGCTGGCCTGCTAAATGTTAATAGTGTGTGTGAAGTTCCTAACCTACCACAGCTTCCTACACAACTCTAGCATATAACAAATTATAATAAGCCATCTTGTTTCTGAGGCAGGTGATTTTCCTATGAGATCTCAATGCGAACTAAACTGATTGTAGTGCAAAATTCATGAATACACTTCCAGTTTTTCATACATGACAATGATGGAATTATTTTAAATGATTAAATCATCTTTACTGGGACATATACTACAGAAAGCTTTGTGAATAAATACTTTGCTAACTCGTCTGTAACTTTCCTGGGGAAGCTGATCAAATTTGACAAAGGAAATAGGATTCCACAAGAGTTTATATGAAATTATGAGATGATGCAAATGGAAATGTATTTTCTTGGGGGAGGAGCGAGAATAACTTCTCCATAATTGCGTTGCAGATAAAATTGAATTTAAAGGGTCCAGCAAGCTTGTTTGAAGTTCAAAGAGGCTTGTGCATAAATTTGCCCTGCCTGGAGCATCTTAACACGTATATCCTGATCAAAAGGAAAGTAGAAATGGAGGAGTTTGAGAAATCCAGACTGATTAAGTCAATCTTTCTGGCCCAGTGATGGAATTTAGAAAAAATATCATTTGGTCTTCTCTAAAGTATTATCCTTCTGGATCAAAGGATTTGTCTCCCAGCCTTTCTATACTAATCACACAGTGAAAAATAAATTAACTTCTCTAGCAAAAAGATTATGTTCTTTATGATCTGTTCAAGTTCACAGGGGCTGATATCCTGCAACATAAGCTACAGAAATGCTAAGTCAGTAAAAATATTACTGACCCCTTCAAGAGCTTGCATTTAACTTCATGACAGATTTGAAGAATGAAATAGTAAAAATGCAGCATGATCTGTGTGTATTTATTTTGTGTAGAGGTTTATGATTTGGTTTCTGAAATGGGGAACTATTACTTGAGGAGCATCTGGACAATCTTGTTAGCAGTGCTTTACAGCAGGAAGAGGTCAGTAGCAATGAATTTTTTTGGTAAAGGGCTATCAAAGAACACACAGACTGGGGGTTCTTTGGGAGGTATGCATTTCAGTGGGCAGGAAGAGATGTTGTTTAATTGGCTAGATTGAAAAATCTGGGGAGAGACAAATGCCCTGGTGCCATTCTTAGCATCTCTATTTTCTGGAAGCCTTAACTGGACGAAGCTGGACTTGGAAATATACTTTAAGCTACAGGGTTGGACAAAGGAAATCTGCAAGACTGTGACCTTTCACATAGCAAACAGTGTTTTATGATACTGATAATTTTCCAGTCATTTAAAGTCTAATAAAAGCCAGTTTAGAGGAAAATAAGTATTTTTTCCCCGCCATGTATTTATTTACATGCATTCCATGTACAGAGGAAATACAAACAAGGAAATTATAAAATGCCCCATTTAATGGATTTTGATCTGCTAGATACATGCTCATTTTGGAGCTCCATTGATTGGAAGAGGTCTCTGCAGGCCAGCCAGTCTACCAGTGTGAAGCTAATTGCAGTATTCGAACTTGTCCTGTTTTATACATATCATAATTTTGCTTTTTACTGTGATGGTGTTCATATCATTTCAGTGCCTCAAAAATGCCCTTTGACAATATTTTAAATAGGCCAAAGAAAATATCTTTAGGTGAGGTAGTTTTAGTATAGCGAGTCATTTCTTCTCCTTTGCCAGCAATTTTATGTGCAGCTCTAAAGGCCTGTGAGAGCCGCTGAGGAGGCAGGCTTTTATGGAATGTGGGAAGTGCTGCAGCACATTTAAAATGGGTGTCTAATACAACTACGTGCATAGTAACTTAAAATCTGGCCTGTATTTGAGGTGTCACAAATCTGTATTTCTGTTAGGGTGTTAAAAATAATATGAATCTGCTCAGTCACTGGCAGCAGTGTTGTTTTTATTGTGTGGTGATTTGGAATTCTGAGAGTTGTGGGGGAAGGTGACCTTGATGCAGGTTTAAGTGCAGCACTTGACACAATGCAGTGGAGAACAGGACTGGGGGTACCTTAATTACATTAGATGCACTGGGGGTGAATTGAAATGAATTAAACAAGTGATGTTCCTATTTCATAAACTGCGTTTAATCTCATGCATGGCTGTGTTTATGATAGACTTACAGCCATACAGTAAATTAACTGTGAATAGAAGGCTTACAAGTATCCTCATAAGCAGATGTTCTGTATTTGAAATAGAAGAGAAATTGGATATACCTTGAGTCATTCAGGACAAGAAGGTTGAAGTCTCATGTTTATGGGAAAAAAAAAGATAAATTGACAATTTTTAATAGTTAATATTTGCTCTTGTCCAGTTTCCAGCATCCAGAGTGAAATTAGACTGGTTATTACGCCACAGAGTGAACTTACATTAAACAGAATGGAAATGAACACAAGGAATGGTATAATCAACTTCAAGGCTGTTGTACTTATTTAGGCTGGGTCTCAATATTGCTGGCCTGTTGTATGAGTTCAGTTTTACATTTATATTAATCAGCAAACCTGTGTGATGTATGAAAAAAGTGTAAATGTATTGGAAAACTGCTACCTGTCAGTTCATTTTTAACTTTATTCGCTGAAATTTCACTGCAGCCTTTGCTTGACAATTCTATCTACCTAAGGGGAGAGTTGAAAAACCTAAATATAGGAAAAAAGGTTTGAGTTACATTAGTAATTTTGCGTATTACCCTATTTTTTAGTGTTTTGGCCCAGACAGTTTGGTACATTTGACCCACATTTGTCAAACAGTTTTAGAAAGTGATTTTTGCCTTTTGTGATAAACAGTGTGTTTGGAAGGGAAAATCAGGCAGTTCTACTCCTTAATAATCCTGGTGCAGAAATGCACTCTTATAAGATTGTGAAACCTGTCCGTGTGTGGGTGGAATTGGTAATTCAATCATTTATCTTAACGATTGCATTCCATTTTGCAGTGACAGTTTTCATTAAAACTACATTTATTCAGAGAAAAGGTAACCTAATAAGAGTAGCCTCAAGTTAAGAGATTTCTCATTGTCCTTTTAAAATATTTTACTTATTCTGAAATTGGTGTCATTTAGGCATAACAAAGTTTGGGGGGTTATTTTGGTGAGGTTTTTTTTTTTTTTTTAGTTACTGAGGTAGGACTGAAATGACTGTTAAAAAAAAACCAACAAAAGATAAGAATTGGCCAGAGCTGTAGCCACAGATTACATTTGAAGGTTGTAGGGACCTCCATAATTTTACCTTCTTCATGGTATTTTTGTAAGTTTGTTTGGGTTTGGGTTCATTTCAGCCTTCAAATGAAGTTTACATGGAGTTGGGAGTAGGACTTTTCAGGTCATTGGCTTAAACACATTGTAGAAAATATCTGCCTTTACTATAAGGGTTAGTATTCAGCTTTCATGTTGTATTTCCCATCCAATGCAATATATGTTCCATAGTCCTGTGACTACTTTTTATACCTGTGGAATTTGAGCTAAAATCTGAACAGCAGACTGGAACTCATATAAAAGGAATTATTTCTATTTCTAAGTGGGGACGTCTGGATGCAGGAGGGACAGGCCCAGCAAATAATAGTTTTCCTATGTTTTTTATTGCAGTAAAATTGAGAGACTTGAATTTAGTCATATACTTTGTAAATAGGGATACAGAGAGTTGTGTGGCATTTGTGCCGTGTGATGGAAAGTGGGAGTTTCATTCCCTTGCTTGTGTTTTGGCATGATGCTTGCTCAGAAGAAGGCTTTGCCCTATTTTTTGCTCTGATTTAAATTGTCATGCCCAGCAAAGGAACTTCTCTTGATATTTTTTGGCCTCTTAAGTATTATAGGCCAAATGCAATGCCCTGGAAATTGTGTTTGCAGATGCAGGAACAAACAAGGCAGAAGTTTTAAGCAAAGAACAGTTAAAGACAAACATACCTGCCATCATAGTGTATGGAATTACATAGCATAATTGTTCCTTATACTCTAAGAATAGTCCTTATGATTCCAAAGTCATCTTTTTTATGCCTAAGTATGTTATCCTTTCATCTCAAAAAAAAAACAACAACCAAAAAACAAAAAACTATAATTTTTGGCACTCATTCTTCATAAAGCTGGAGCTGTAAAGTCATTGCTGTAAATTGAATCAGCATGAATCAGCAGAGAACACTATGGCTCTTGTATTTCTCTGTTCTAAGGGAAGGAAGAGTCAAGCCTGTAACGTCTAACACAAAAATGATGCCAGTAACAACGTCTGGGAAAAAATGCTTTCAAATAATTATCAAATCAGCTTTTAGGAAGGAAACAGGATATGCCTTTTGAGGAGCAAGTGAGTTTGAAAGGTGCCAGCAATATGCTTTCTCATATATTCTTGGATAATACATCACAACAAAACACTATTGATCTTGTCTGTTGCTGTTGGCAGTTTGTCTTAGACAAGGACACGAAGCATACTGAGAAAGGTGTCTGTACCTGCAGTAGGATCTTCTGTAATAGCTTTATAGTCTGAAGTATCAACCAGGCAGAGATCAGGAGATTTCTCTTCTGCCTGCTGTGCTTACATCATGTTGTTAGACACCTAAGAAACATTTTTACTGATGGAGTGTTCTTAATTTCACAATAACAGAGAACTTTAGTTCATTTTGCTAGCACTAGAAGAACTGGAGAGTATTATTTATCCGTTGTGTAGATAAGAACCAGGTAAATGCTGGCTTGGAGAGCTTTGTTATTATTTAATAGCATTATAGTGGCTAAATATGGTTGCTACTTCGTGGAGTTACCCCCTCTTTTTCTTTATTTCCTCTACCTCCCATTAGACAGGTAATTGGAAACTGTGGTTTTAGAGCATTGATTGAAGAGTTATTTAATATTAGTGGAAATATACTTAATTTGAAAGATTTAAATCCAGGGCTTAATATCTTAAGTCTCTGAGTTCTGGGAGACTGTATTGTAACAATTTAGAAAGAGTACTTGAGATCTAGAAATGAGTGCAGAATTCAAATGCAAGCAAAATAAACACATTTTTTGGTTGTGCCTGTTTGTAATTATGATGGATGCAGAATTTATTTCTTAGGTCTCACAGCAGTTGCATACAAAGTAATTTGCTTGTTACCTTTCCTTTCTCATACCTCATCTCCTTTGAAAGTTACTATTTATCATTTTATGGCACTGGTGAGTAAGTGATGCTGAGTCAATGCTTGATTAGTTTCCAGCTGGTCCTGTGTGGATAATTTATTTAGATGTCAAACAATCAAATTAAGTGTTCAGATTATTATGGCTTTGCTAGAACTGCAATGTAGCATTGTCGTCATGGTGCCATCCCCAAAGACTCTCAGAGCCGACAACTGCTCTGAAGTCATATCCTCAGGCTGGCAGTGACATCATTCTGCTGTAGTACATCAGTCCCTTTGGACTTCCATTACCTTTTGCAGCAGTATGATGTTGTAACAGTACCACCAGTGGCTTCCATTAATGCCTGCCCGAAACTATTTTGCCAAATAATATTGCAGAGGGGTCTCTGTCAAGAACATGAGAAGCTTTCTTTGACTGCAGAGGCAATGTTTTACAACGAAAATGAACAGTAAAGGAATTCTTGTAACATTTAAAAAAAATACCAGTAGATTTTGAGTGCATCTAGATTGTCTAACCATGCATATTGATGATACATGTTTGATTTTGGAATTAGAAAATGTCTGACATTGATGTGATATGAAGCAGAAAGCATTCCTTGATTTGGAAACTCTGGTTTGGTGATATTCCTGTACCCTCACTGGTGGTATGACTCAAATATTTAATTAATTTGATTGAAATTCCAAATTTTAACTTAAAATATTTATATGACCTAATTTTGTAGCTTCTCATAGTTCATACTCCTCAGTTCTGCTTTGGAATGGGGAAAAGAACTGAAAACGGCTTATTGTCTATGTAAAATGGCCCCCCATGTGCCTATGACAGTTCTGAAGTTTAGGTCTGTTCCATGGGAAGATAGTCTTCTGCATATCAAGATGGGTACCTCTGAGAGAAGGCAACCTTATTTTGCTTTTGCTCTTAAATCTTCTTCTAGAGTCTCACTGCATTAAATTATCACTACTTTTATCTTTGATTTAAAAAGGCTAATTATTGAATTCACTCAGCTTCCACTGCTGGAGAAACTGTCAAGGCTATTGGGCAAAGTTTCAGGCCAGTACCGAAACTTTAGTTTCATTTAGAGGCTCTTTTAGAGAAACGAGTGGCTCCATCTATTTTAATGAGTGCAACAGAGGAAGATGTGTAGACTTATAGCTGGAGAGAAGGACAGAGAGTCTGTACTGTCTTTCTTCTTTTAGACCAGGTCTGATCTCATGGAGTGAGCATTCAGAAGGAATTGAAACATTCCTGGAGCACATCAGATGATTTAGTTTCATGCAGGAGTGCAGTTTGTTTGCTTTGAGACCACTACACAATGCCAGGCAAAATGGGGTAAGCTTCTGCAGTAATTGTCCAAATGCACCAAGAGATATGTGTGTTCAAATGGGGAAGGTGGAAATTCCTCATGGTTTATACTCTAGATTTTGTCAGACTTACTATAATTATTTCTCTTCAACTACTACCACAGTCCACAGCTGAAATTAAATAGAGAGGCAGCCTCCTAACAGATAAAGGATCAGTACAAATAAAAGGAACTAAAAGAGTATGCAAAAGCTAGATATTGCTGGTAATGGATAAGCTCCATGTCTCCCATGCCTCCCAGATTGCCATTGTACTTTTAAAATGGGAATACCTTCAGTGTCTTAAGTATTTACTGTTATCTGTCAGAAAGCTACAACTCCTTCTGTAAACATGAGAGTTTAAAACTCACTGAAGTTAGAAAAGTAATCAATTCTCTGGCTTTCAGGCTTATATAAAATCCTAAAGTTCTCTGGAGAAGTATTAGAGCAATACAGAGAGTGAAGTTTGGCATCTGCATTGCCTCAGGAATATTCTAATGATTAAGGCTTGTCATTCATCTCCTAAAATCCCTGAGAATAAAATTATTGAGACTATAAGTACATTTTATACTAGCATAATTTCTGGGAAAACACAGTTGAGAAAGCAGCTGGGGCACATTTCACCTTTATTGAGGAGTTTGGTAAATTAATAGGTTAGTGCCGTAAAAATATCTTCTGACTCTCTTCTCATCGTCAGGAACTCACTATAGAAACCATAACTGTGAGCTTAAGCATTCTGTGTCCAAAAGAGAATGTATAGCAAATGCATGCCCAAAGGTAGTATCTCACTGGAGGACTGTAACAAGATTGCTAGGCTCTCCAGTTAGCTCTGCTGCTCACAGTAGTAATCTTTGTATTAGAAGGGGACCTTTTGAGGACAAGAAAAAGATTGTGTATCCACCTGTTGGTAGTTGTTTGATTAAATCTTGTGATGGCCAAAAATCTGCCTCCAGAACGATAGGAGAGATGCCTTAAAGTAGTTCAGTAAGCATTTCTTGTTTTTGTCCAAACTAACTTTGGCACAGCATCTGTCACAGGGTTGAGATTTCCCATTATTCAGAGCATATAACCAGAGACGCTGCTTTTTATGAATCTGAGTTAGTCAGGCAAAGCGAAGGAAGTAGGTTACTTTCAAATCTGTTGATAATCCAGTTACAACATAACCTGGAGAAAAAGAAGCTTTATCAGGCTTTTTATCAGACAAAGGCCTTGTGGCATGTGACTTTGCTGAATCCAGCTTTCAATTCCCATACAAAAGACTCTGAAATTATTTCCTACCATCTCAGGAACCCACACCAAAAAAATTTAAAGAGGTCACTTCAAAATAGCAGCGTGGTGGAATGAGTTAGGTAGTCTGAGATGCTCCTCTTGTTTGTTGCCTGGCACTCCTTCATTCCCTGTATGCTCAGTGTGTAGTAGTTATTGAGTGAAGACAGTCTGTGTTCTTCTTGTGATGGTTTGGGTTCTGTGCAGTGGGCTCTGTGCAATCCCATTAAGGCTATGTTGATACAGAGCAACAAGAGACAAGTCTCAGGAAGAGTTCTACACAACATGATGATTTATGATAAACAGGATACAAACCTGGAGGCTTGTCTTTTGCTGTGTAGGCTCACTATTGAAACACTTTGTTTTACCCTTTTCATTTACTAAATTAATTGTAGGACCTCATCTTTCTGATGTTAGAAATTCTTTGAACTCTGGTTACAATGTGATAGGGTCAATAGAAACACATTTTACTGCCTTCAAGTTTAAATCAACCATCTTTTTTGTTGGAGTTTATTTACTGATATATGCCTATTTTTTTCATTTTCTCTTAATGATTGTATATGTAAAGTCCAAATTGTTAATTTCCTTTCATCCATCCTATTGATTGTCATACAGGTTCTTCTCTCTATCAGAGATCCACTTGGAATCTCTCAACTATAGCTGAACAGAATTATGTATCATCCAAGAGCAACTCTTACTTGCACCTTCTATAATAATGTTAAGGCCTCCCTTTTTTAACAGAAAATTACTCCCTTTACATGTTTAGGGTCAGATTTACCTTCTCCAAAGGTATTTTGCATTGCTCCTTCATATTCAGATTATAATTGGTGAATATGTTCATCTATTTTTTCTCCTATTTCCACTAAGTCCATTGATTATAGGAAAAGATGTCATCTCTTAATGCATGACTTCGTACCATCTCCCATTAATTTTAATTCTTTTCCTTCTACTGCAGTCTTCTCTGACAAGTCCCAACTTCAGTGTAATACTCCAGTCCCTCTCTATTGGTGATACTGTGTACATTTGTGTATCAGCAAATTTAACTAGCGTAATTTTACTTTTTTTTGTGTCAAGATCATTAATGAAAAAATAGACCAATCATTTAGAATCACTCACAAGCTCTTTGTTTTCTACTCAAACACTGCATTTTTGCATCTCTTTTAATTTATCCACTGCAGAATTCTCATTGCTAACCTTCATCAAACCTAGTATTGTTTCCAGCTTTTTGTTGTATTGAAGTCCAAATGGGAGCTGTGACACAGGTCAGTGGTTTAGCTTTGAGAGGAAGAAGGTTCAGAGCTGGAATGCAGAGTTGGTGAGCAGAGGTTTTGCACAGTAACAAGAGTCAGAAAATATGGTGTTAATTCTGAAATATAGCTAAGTGAAGGTGTCATCACGGTCAGAGCTAGCAACATGGGCACCTTGAGACACATAGGCAACATGAGAAAAAATTATAGATGCATACATTATGTGGGGCAGGGGATTAATACACTCCCTTGAAAATGTAATTGGCTGATGCAGAGCAAATGTTCTTTTCACACAAAATTGATTTATATTTCCTTTGATTCAGGAGCCAGCCTTGCATCTCTAGAGTGCCTGCTAAATTTGGGTTATGAAGACTGCTTTTGCAGTTGGTGTTTTGTTAAATCCTTTACCCTTAACCAATACCTCATGTAGAAAATGGAACTGAAAATAAACTGCCTGTCCTGCAGTGACAGAACTCAGGAATCAGAATCTGTATCTTTTCTTGAAAAATGCACCAAATTTATAGCCAGTGATTGATTTACTTATTTCTCTTATCTGTGAGGTTGTATAGTTTCAAGAGGTCTAAGTGCTGTAACTGTATTCAGTGTGAAAATGTCATAGAATCAACCAGGTTGGAAGAGACCTCCAACATCATCCAGTCCAACCTATCACCCAGTCCTATCTAGTTAACTACACCATGGCACTAAGTGCCTCATCCAGTCTTTTTTTTTTTAACATCTCCAGGGATGGTGACTCCACCACCTCCCTGGGCAGCCCCTTCCAATGGCAAATTGCTCTCTCTGTGAAGAACTTCCTCCTAACATCCAGCCTAGACCTCCCTTGGCACAACTTGAGACTGTGCATTGTTCTGTTGCTGGTTGCCTGGGAGAAGAGACCAAGCCCTACCTGCCTACAGCCTCCCTTCAGGTAGTTGTAGATAGCAACAAGGTCACCCCTGAGCCTCCTCTAGCTCCCTCAGCTCATGTCAACTCATTCTCTAAGTTAATAATCTGTTAAAGTAAATAAAAGTAGTTGGATTATCACTCAGGGGAACTGCAAGATCATGGTCAAATTTTTAACACACTTATAGACATCTAGGGAAAGGTAAATGTCAGGGGATAATCTGGGGGAAGAAAGCTGGCAGAAGGCCACTTAGATTTTTGAAACTATAGATACTAGAAAGCTTGTAAAATCCAAATGCATAAGAACCTGTGCTAAATCCCACAGGTGAGATTCCCCTTGTGAGAGACCATGTCTAAGTGATGTAACATCATGTGCCTGTTGGGAAAATATTTGGTGGTGTTATTTCTTTGATTCCTTCCTCACCCTAAGAAGTGGGACTGCCTTAGTTGAAAAGCTTTCTCCATCCCCAGCAAATGTCACAGCTGTTAGGGACTCCTGTAGCTTCCAGAGCTGCTTTGCAGTTTTAAGAGCTAGTCTGGCTTGCAGTGAATTGTAAATAGCACCTAAAAATATGCTTCCAGATGGAAGCATTCACACAGTCACTCTTCTTGCTCTTTTAAAAATCACCCCATTGTGCCAATTTCATCAGTCTAACAACTTAATGGGTGAGTTTCTTTCAGTAAACCGGAGGTGGTCTCTGCAGAGCAAGAGAGAGCAACAGTGAAAGATAATTTTCAGTGGGTGTCTCCTGAGATGAGAGAACTGCTGGACTTTTGAGGGAACATGAATGCATGGAGTCTTAACCAAAATAATTCTAGAGGGCTTTGTGTTTGAAGTGCTGCTATTATGTCACCTCCCTGAGAAAGTCATCCTTTATAGACACAGAAACCTTGTAAGAACTCTTACAAAAGAACTTTGTGTTTATGTTTGCATGCCTGTAGAATATAGGAGGCTGGATTGATTTGAAAAATATAAATAAAAATATGGAATTAATCATGCTGTATTCTGGCTTTTCCTGTTAATTTCAGAAATTGGTATTAAAAACCTCTACATAGTAACATCCATAGATTTCAGGTTTGGATCCAATGAGCATTTACATGTCGAGGTGTCAGTGTTTAAATTTATGATTCTCTCTTGCTTGTTTCATTATCAGGACAGATCTCATTTAACTATCCAAAGTTGAGGCTACATGTCTATTTTATCCAGCTATGAAGAAATTATACAGCTTTTTATTCCTCAAGTTGCCTCAGCTTGGTAGCTCTTACAATCAGCATGTCATAGAATCATATCTGTCCTCTTACTGTTTTCTGCACCTCCTATTCCTCATACAGTTGGTAAGAAGCTTCCATATTGGAGACTGGAGCTTATTTTACAACAATCATTATTTAAAAAAAAAAGGAAAGAAAAAAAAAAAGGGAAGAAGAAGAGTGGAAGAAGCTGCAAATCTGAATAAAGTTGTTAAATAGAGAAATTGTAGTTCAGGTGTGAATAGGGGGGTAGGTGAGACCTTATTGCTTTCTAGAACTCCCTGAAAGGAGGTTGGACTGAGTTGGGCTTTGGTCTCTTTTCCCTAGTATCAGGTAATAGATAGAAAATGATGTGAAATTGTGCCAGGTTTAGGTTGGAGATTAGGGGGAAAAAAAAATCACTACAAGAGTGTTCAGGTATTGAAATAGGCTGCCCACAGAGGTGGTGGAGTTGCCATCCCTGATGGTGTTCAAGAAATGTGTGGACATGGCACTTGGGGACATGGTTCAATGGCCATGGTGGTGTCCGGTTGAAGGTTGGAATTAAGCATCTTGGAGGTCTCTTCAAACCAAAACAATTCTGTGATTCTGGCCAGAGAAGGGTGACGAAGTTGGTGAGAGGCCTGGAACAGAAGCCTTGTGAGGAGTGGCTGAGGGAGCTGGGGTTGTTTAGGCTGGAGAAGAGGAGTCTCAGGGGTGACCTCATTGCTGTCTACAACTACCAGAAGGGAGGCTGTAGGCAGGTAGGGGTCAGTGTCTTCTTCCAGGCAACCAGCAACAGAACAAGGGAACACAGTCTCAAGTTGTGCCAAGGGAGGTCTAGGCTGGATGTTAGGAGGAAGTTCTTCACAGAGAGAGTGATTGCCATTGGAATGGGTTGCCCAGGGAGGTGGTGGAGTCACCGTCCCTGGAGGTGTTTAAAAAAAAAGACTGGATGAGGCACTTAGTGCCATGGTCTAGTTGATTGGACAGGGCTGGGTGATAGGTTGGACTGGATGATGTTGGAGGTCTCTTCCAACCTGGTTGATTCTATGATTAGGCTAGTGAGAAACTGTAAACTTCAGTGGGAAATTGAGCAAGGTGTTTAACATTTTGACAGATGAGAATTTTCTTCTTGGTATGAAAGTACTTAACCATCAAAACATTAGAGAGTGATGAGGCATAAGGATGAAGTTTTAATGTGTAGTCATGTCCTAGGTGCATCCTACTGTTACTGGCTTTAGCCGTTCCCTTGTGTCCCTGACTTCTGTGTCTTCTACAAAAAAGGATCACTTCTAGAAGGCAATATACTAGGACTGAATGGAAAAGATCTAGACAGTTAATTTTTCAAAAATTCCAGATGAGTTTCTTGGCTCTCAGATACTTTCATTAGGCAGAAATCTGCTGAGTTCCAATTTGTGCCTCCAGAAAAATACCGAAATAAGTCTGCTGATGCATTACTGCATCTCTAGGGCCAAATTTTCTGCCCTTTTCCACTGATCCTATTCAGACCATTCAAAGGTTTGGCCCATTATTAGCTACCCTCAAAGGGTTTGATTTCTGTTATTGACAGTATAATTTATTTGGGAGATGATGACACTCAATGATAGCTTTTTATTATAAGAAAATAATGTAAGATCCTTATTCAGTCACAGAATTATTTTGGTCAGTGAAAGCTAGTGATTACTAATGTGAGAGCTGCCTGTATTGGGTAATATGACAGAGGAGTGCAAGTAAAATCCAGTCAGTAATCTGAAACAGGTTGTACTCACCAAAGTTTTCAATGTGTTTTAATGCTACTGTCAGACCACAGAGAAGAAAGACTGGTAGTAGCATAAAGTGCTAATGGACTACTTCTCTAATTAAGACAGCTTCCTAAAGGTCTGAAATAGAGTGGTTCTAAAAGTTGTGGCACAGCTGATAAAATTGATTACTTTGAAAATGTTACCATTCTACATACAGGCTAGAAAGCAATGTGTCTTACTGAGCATTTTCTTTAAGCAGCAAAGAGTTTTGCCCTGAGCAGTTCAGCTCAGTGGCAGTACTGTTACTCTCAAACACTTCCATTGCATTCAGTGTGGTGATAATGTGTTTGTTCTGCAGTAGTTGCAGAAAGAATAAGGATAATGCTGGCAACTGTGTTTGGAAGAAACAAAAGGCACTGCAGAGGCTGCAATCTATTGTATGGTCACTGTTAATTTTAGCTTGCTTGGAACTCATTATAAATTCCTTCCTGATGAGCTGGATTATAAAATTACCTGGTTGATAGAGACAGTGACACCCTTTTATGTGTCTCATCTTTTACTCAGTTTGTAAATCTTAACACCTTTTGTAACTGTTACTATCAGCAAGGAAGTGGTGTGCTGCAAGCAAAGGCACAGGTTGAGAGGCAAGACCAGTGAATCCCTCCCTTTGGTGAACCTGCTAGTGCAAAGGAAGCTTCAGCTAATGAAAAGTCCTCACGTTCAGGGAATGTTTGCAAGACAGAAGAAGCAATATTGCCAAGTCAAATTTTCTCACTTGAATGGACAGGGAGGATTTAATCAGGGTTAATGCTCCTGAACAGGAGACTTACTGGCCCTGTTATTCAATGAACATAAAGGCAGCTAACAAAATCTGGCAACACTAGAGGTTCTGAAATTATAATTCCTATATTCTTTTTCCATCTTAACTTTTCTCCACCAACAGCAGTCTTAAGATGTATCATAAATAGTAATGGTTTTTACTTTTTTATTCACAATGAAACATTTAAGATCCACGGGAGAAGCAGTCTCTGAAAAGGCATGCCGTGACATCAGAGGTTAGGACTCGTGAGTGTTCACAGAGCTCTATGGGAATGTATGAACAAGAGCTGCCTGGCCTTCTTCATTAGTATCAGTCTTTCAGATTCATGAAGGCTATATTTTATATCCACAGTTAGTATGGAGCAGAGCTCTGCTTCTCCTAGCAGAGTGCTGTTAGTACTGAGTCTTTCAAACTTTCACATTAAAGGTGGAATTATTGCAAAGCAACTGGTTTTGTGTTTATAGTTGGCATGATGTAGTGCACCATGTAATCCTGAAACTTTAGCTATAAAATTTTAGCTAAACCAGGAAAGAGGAACTTCAGTTGGCCCTTTGTGTTAGTTCCACTACCCTGAACAGTTATCAATTCACATAAACAAACTGTTAAGTTTCTGTCTTAACGCTACAACAGGTTCACAAAGGATCAGTAAACTTTGGTCGCATTTCTGAGGTGTTGGGCTGGTGTAGAGGGTGTGAGGTGCAGGAAACCTGGCTTCTATCGCCTGCTTCTGCCAATGGCCTGGATGTCTTTGAGACTTCCTTTTCTGCAACTCACTTCCCTTGGCTCTCAAGTGTAGATTTTAATGCTGAACTGTGGATAGTATTTTTGATTTACCGATGAGATGTTGTTATTAGCAATTACCTATTCATGGCTACCCACATCTTTATAACACTTTTTTGAAGAGGAGTAGTAACTGCAAAATCAGGGTTGATGTATTATGGCCTGAAAAATCATTCACTTAAGTATCAGCCCCAAGAGTTACGTCTACAGCATGACAAAAAGGGTTGTGAATGAAATGGGTATGTTCTTGTGAGAGCAGCTCTGCAGAAATGCAGGACATGCAGTAGTGGTTGTCCTGCTCCAACGAAGAGTCAGCTGGCAGCAGAAAAATGAAAGTTGGAAGGAAATACTGCAAGTAGAAATGCAGATATAGATAAGTAATGTAGAAGAGTGATGCTTTGAATCACTATCAGTGGCCTTGCTTAATGCTTTGAGTATGAGTGTTCCACTGTTTTGCAACACAAAGAACACAATCCGATGTCAGTGTTACAGCTGCTTTGGCTGACAATTTTAAGACTCTCTGTGAAGTGTTTTGAGGGCTTCCATAGAATGCATTTGTGGAAATAAAAGGTGAATGGGTACTTAAGAGTTTCTTCAACAATGTTTTGTTCTTTTTTTTTCCTGATAAAAACGAAAATTTATTGTTGTATGTGACAGCTTGAGAATTTAAGTGCTTCTTCACCTTTATTGCAGGCTTTTTATTCTAAGTTGTCTGTTGCTTTAAAATATGTTTGATTATTATTTTTACCTGTAGACCCATTCATAACTGAAGAAAAGAGCTTAGGAGGAGTGAGTTTGTGCTTCTTTTTATAGATTATTAAATAAGGTTAATAAAAAATTTCTCTTAACCTCATGCTCTTCTGAAGTGTTTTCAGCTTTAAATTTCTACTACTATGATTCCATGTGTCTCCTACTTTTTTACATTACTTTTCATGTTCCCCCTAAAATTATCAAGTCAAAATCAATGCTAAATTGAAGAACTGTATCTACTGATGACAGAACTTTGTATATCACGTGTGGAAATTGCTTCCTCTGGCCTTAAGCTATTTTTCACTTCTAGATGTGATGCAAAAGAACTTAATCCAAATGAGATTTTCAGCTTCAGTTTTTTGAGAGTATTCTTCCCAACACAGATTGTGCTATGTAAGGCTGACAGACTGGTCTAGAGCACTTTTGAATGAGCTATGTGTGACAGTGTTCACTTTGGAAAGAGGAAATGCAAACTGATATTCAGAATCAAATAATAAAACTTGTAGTATGGGCTCCCATACTTATGATTTCCATTACTGTGGTGATGAGAGAGCACCAGATCAATAGCAGATGTAAATGTAGCAGAGAAAAGAAATTTCAGGGGTGCTTTTAGCTTTGTTCCTTATATGAAATACTGGCAATTTTTCAAAAGTGGGAAATGTTCAGAAGTCATCAACTGGACTGTGCAAAATCACAATAAAAGGTTTGGGTCATGGGGAATGAATGCATTTAAAAGTTTCATTTATTTTCCACCTCACTTCTGGAGTCTTTCCTGTTGTAGTATTACATACTTTCAGTCTTCTCCTCACAGTCAAGGCAGAAAGACTTACATTTTTTTAGTAAGATATAACTCACTTTTCTCAACAATATATGTTGAGAAAATATGCATGCAGCAAAATCTCAGGTGGAGTAAGATGCAGCTGCATTTTTATGAAGGTACCAGATACTGCTGAAAGATTTAGAACACTCATGCTTAGGGTAACTGCAGTTTGGATACTGTTTAGTTAAGAAAAGGACATATATTGTGTTGGGCATCACTCTTAGGATGCAGACAAGGTAGAGAAATAGAAATTATATGAGGCCTAGAAAAGAATACCTATGAGGAAAGATAGCTGGGCTTACTAAGTCTAGAAATGAAAATGTGTAAATTGATGGAACAGGTTTTCAATACATATAGTACTGTTGAACTTGGTCATTGCCTGAAGAAGATATGTTCTGTCAGTTTAAATATAATCCTTGAAGTTAAAGTGCTGGACTTCAAGGCTAATACTAAGAAATGAGACATTCAGCAGTCTTAAGCAAGTGAGATGGGAAAGAAATTACCAGTTTGATCGTTTCTGCATTAGCATTTTACTTCTGAGATATGTAAGACCATATTTTGAAGTTGTGAATGGTAAGTATTTTTAACTAGTTGTACTTAGAATTTGGGTAGAACCATTGATCGTCTTGTGCTGAATTCCAAAATAATGACTGAGAGTTTTGGCACACAGGATGGGTGGTTAAGAGAGCCTGAATACTCCAGTTTAGTTTTCTAAACTTCCTCAGTCCGTATGCTGTGGCTGCCACATAGAATGACACTCTAAGTTACTTCTTTTGCAAAAGGACAAACCAAATCGCTCATGTCATTATGCTGTGCTTTGCTTCCTGCAAAAATGAATGGATGCAAACCATCAGAAGATGAAACTATAAAGAATGAAATTTCATTGGAGATTCAACTTCAAATACCTCAAGTGGTGCTTCAGATTTTTCTTAGAATTTAAATAACCTGTATTCATTCCCTGTTAAGCAGTAGAGCTCAAGTAATATCAAGGATACTATCTTAACTTAAACTTGCTGAGGATATGACTGAATTGTTTGAAAGAGACAGAAATAGTTCTTACTGTAAATGTGCTTTAGATTAAAATCTCTTGTCAGCACAGTTTCTTATCTGTTAGGCTATCTTGACAGAAATGTAATTTCTTGGTATTTTCCTTTTTGCCAAAGAGACTGGTAATGATGTGTGTGGGGGAAAGAAGTAATGGAGAGATGTATGCAGCATAATGCAACAAGGCTGAATTTAGGTTTGAATCTGGCTTTGCTGAGGCTGGTACTGTTTTACATCTGCACAGCTTCTCTCTGGCGTCATCTAAAACGCAGATTTTTGGGTGAGGATATTGGAGTACAGCCAACATCTCTTCCATCACTGGGAAGTTCACCCCAACTGCTTTCTGTACAGGTTCCATATAGTCTTCAGTAACAATTCCCCTCTTACAAACATCTCTGCAATATGTTTCTGACAATATATGCTAGAGCAAATAGAGTCTCACTGATTAAAGAGCCATAATACTTTCAAATGAGTCATGCACAGTCATTTAGAGGGTGACTGCCTACAATTTCCAGGTGCCATCAATCTCCTTGGTAAAATAATTTCCTGCCTTTATATATGTGAAGGAGGAAAGGTTACACCATGAATTTCTGATGACAGGGATGATACTCTGCCTTTATGTAGGGTTTTTTTTGCCTTCAAGGCAGTTTACAAGTATGACATAATGTTCATCATATCCTTCAAAGTTGTTAAGTATTAATATTCCCATTTTATAGAGGAGGAAATTGAAGGAAAGAAGTTAGATAACTTTCCCAAGACTTTGGAAAGAGTCATGAGAGGAATTTCCAAACCTGTGCCTAGGCTATGTATCTGTTCTCTTTTTGGATGCTTCAGTATTTATCCCAGTGCTTCCTGCTGTGATGGACTGCAGTAGGCTTGGAGGGTGTAGTGACAATCACAGTAAGTAAATAGTTGCTGTTGGGCATTTGTTAGAAATCTGTAAGCTAAGAATTCAGAAACTTCTGAAAACTGTTGAGAAATGATGTCTAATCTAAACATGAGAGATGGAAATCAAGTGGTGAGCTCACTGGGAGATGTGAAAAGTCAAGCTAAATGCACATACAGTTGAAGGGTCTCATTTCTTATCCACTTGATGAAAAGATTTCACTTAGAGTGACAAAAATAGCAAAACGAATGTATTTTATTTGTATGGCTCTAGTGTTTGGAAAAGCTAGAACTGGTCTATAGTCAGCTGTCAGCTCCTTTTCTAAGCCAGCTTTACAAATTGGTTTGAAGTTTCAACTTTATTTTGCAGACTTGGATCCCTAAACTATAGAGACATTAATCTGTGCGGAATTAATTCAACCAGTTTTGGTAAGGTGAATATTTTTTAAAATGAATTTTGCAGGCTGCCATTCCTTTGTAATCCTCTTCATACAGTGGCAGTTAATGCAGAAGTTCTTTGTGTGATTCAGGAGATGATATGAGAGGCCAACCCATTCAAGCTGGGTTTGGTGTCCTAGCACAGGAGAGAAGGGCAGGCAGTAAAGCAAATATACAACCTTGAATTTCCACAAAGGAGAGAAAAATGAAACAAAACAAAATCATAGGCATGAAAAAGAACAGAAAACAAACTGAAAAGGCTTTTTGTTTCAAACCCAAAAGCCTTAGGATGGTTTTTTAATAATGTATTGATTCTGAATATTTTTAAAACTAATTTCTATCTTCTGACTGAGGTTTCATGTTTAGAAAAATAAGCATTTAGCTGAATTAATAGTGTGCTGGTGATGATAGCCATATTTGTGCATCCATTTCTAGCATTTTCAAGTAATAAACTTTCATAGCACATCCATCTTTTGCTTTCCTGCTGCTATGGTGAGCAGAGACTCAAAATATTTGAATGTTTAATTTTTCACCCTGATCTTTCG
This sequence comes from Tricholaema leucomelas, assembly GCA_013400475.1. Taxonomy (NCBI): domain Eukaryota; kingdom Metazoa; phylum Chordata; class Aves; order Piciformes; family Lybiidae; genus Tricholaema lacrymosa; species Tricholaema leucomelas. The sequence goes on along the minus strand of WAAF01007269.1, from coordinate 436,556 downwards.
GTCATTAAAAGCTTTTGAGTCTTATCTTTGTGCAATTTTTTTTGTTACTTTTGATTTTGGAGTTTGGTTTGATTTTTAAGCATGGCTCTAGTAATTGCTAATTCATTGCCTACTTTGGAGTTAAGTGCCAGTGGTTTTTTTATTCTGGTGAAACAAGGTAACATTCATAGAAAAGTAGCTTTTTATACTAATGTGAAATCTTTTTATGCTGACATAAAAGCTAAGTTTCATTTTCAGTTAGCATATTTGTAAAAACGTTTTTATGCATCAATGTAAAAAAAATCATAATGTTAAAATATTTCTTTTAATTGGAAAAAAACAGAAATATTTTAAATGTTTTCACTTTTTTTCAGGCTACTTCTAGTCAGTTTCTGAAATATTTAGGGATGTAAAAAATGGTGAAAATATTTTCAAAGCTCAATTTTTGGTAACAATTGAGTTTCATTTAATTTCTAAGTGCATTGATGGCAAACATTGCAAAGGTGTTAAGCTTCACATTCATTTGACTCTCCTGTAGGATTAACATTTCTAATAGTGCAAATTGTGCTGCCTTCAGTCTTTCCAAAATAAATATCACCTATGTCTTTACAAAGAAGCCAAAGTGGACCAGAACAGGCTAGCTGGTTAAAAGCTGACAGGAAAGGAGACAAATGGACACATGGCATATTTTTAAGAACTTTCCCCTCTATTAAATTAGGCAAAAATAGGCTAGTTGGGTAAAAACTAACAAGAATGGAGACACATTGGCACTTTCACCTGTACAGACATGGAAGAAAGTTACGATTTTTTTAAGGAAATCAGGCTTAGGAGATGGGCTAAAAGTAGCTGAAACCTTCATACCAAGCACAGCTCTGCTCTTCTAAACATTCTGTTCTCTTTTTTTTAAAAGCACTACAGGAGATGTGATAAGTAAAGACAAGCTTGATAGAGCTGTTTACTAAAGCTCTTGGGGGAAGTCTACCAAAATATGCTTTCATAAATAAAACATAGCTAATTAAGAACCACTTGGAAAGCTAGCACAGGGGAAAGATGGGAGAAAATTACCATGTAATGTGTATGTGGTTAGCAGACACATAATTCTAGCTGAAATGAGGCAGATACTTTAGTGGGAGCTGGGTTCATCCATTCTTTCTCTTGTTAGGTAGTATCTTATTTAAAAAAATTATGCCACTGAATTTGATTGAACTACTTGGCACTAATAATGGCAGCAGACCTTCACCTGAGTGATTTGCAGCCAAAAATGTGAGAAATATCTGTTGAAGTTACAGATAAGTCTACTGTGAATTCTAAGGAAAAAAAATTACTGCATGTGTTTATGTTTTGAAGTCAAAAGGAATGCATTATATGTGAAGTATCAAGGGAGTGGTGGTTACTTTAATAGAATAGGGAAATGCAGTAGGTTTCCCAAATAGTCTTTCATGTGGGATGGTTAGAAAAGGAAAGCAAACCTGGTGCTTGAGAGTTAGTGACTCTATGTGTAGTCTGGCTCAGTGGACATCTACACAGTGGTGGTAACTATTGAAGCTGTTACTATTTGCTGTGTGATTGCTTCTGAGAGGGTAGTTTGGTTGGAGTCCATTTCCTACCACTCAGATAAGAGTAGCATAGCTCTTCTGAAGGTATTTGAGAAGTGGTCTCATTTGTCTGAATGTGGCACATTAAGCGATGCTATTAAGGCTCTGGATAAATGCGCCTGTCACAGGAATGAGTGGGGTTTGATGTATTTTTTTTTCCTAATGTAATTTTTAAAAAGAACACCTTTGGAGACTTTGGAGAGGCTTGCTTGCAGTGACTGAAGGTACCTAGGACTTGTCAACCATAGAGGAGGGATTCTCTCTGTATTGTATCTTTTGGTTACTATCTGCTGCAGATCTTTGTGTCTTGCAGATATAGAATCATAGAATCAACCAGGTTGGAAGAGACCTCCAAGATCATCCAGTCCAATCTATCATCCAGCCCTATCCAGTCAACTTCCATGTTGTCTAAACACCTAATGTGTTAGTTCCCTTTTCATAGTGGTACACAGTTATTTCATCCAGTTGTGCTAATAAAACCAGTCATGATGAGAAAACCCTCTCTTGCAGGTGAGGCCAGAATACTTTTTCTCTGCTTACATCCTAGCATATCTCTAACTAGAGAGAGATTTCTGGACTTATTTCTTGGGAGGACTATGTGCTGTCTGGTATTGAGACTTTACAAAATTTGAGATGGTGATCAGATCTAGCATGTTGATCCAAAAGTATCTCTGGCTTGTGTTTAAATTTGCTGCTGTTGCTTCTTTGAGAAATGCTTTGTTCAGAAGTAGCATTAGATAAGCCTAGCTGCTGGATTGGCTTCTCTTCTTGATAGGAAGCCTGTACAGACACTGTACTGTTCTGTAGGAGTTGTACTTTCGAGTGACAGTTCCTCCTGCAGAGTCTTAGCAGCAGCTGAGCTTGGATTAGCCAAGTCTCTTCTTTTGTGTTAAGTACAGGAGAGAGACCTGTTGGGCTGATTAAGGTCACTTTTCTACTGAAATGCTTTTTCTCCTGTATTAAATAAAGCAGAGTGTGGTGTTAGCAAGATCTGTGGCTGTTGGCTTGTGAACTGAAAATTCTAGGTAAGGAACAAAAAGACAGTTGCAGCAGTTCTTGCTGCAGTATATTGTATAAGGAAGTGGAGAGATGGAGTTTTGGTTTCATATTAAAAAAATATAAGTTATTAGCCCTATTTGCCTAGTTGCCTGGGCAAAGAACAGCTGTTAAGCATTGCAGAACTTATATTAGTGCATGACAACAAAAACTATTCTTCCCAGAGCATTTTTAAGACATTTGGGCTGTGGCAGAGCATCGTGGAATGCTGCTGTAGTGACCTGCCAAGCTCCCATGTATGAGGTGGGATGTCCTGTCCCACATACACTGCTGAGCCATATTTTAATTCACAGAGATACAATCTATTCAGATAGTCAGATCTACTTGTTTTGAAAATCCATCTCTATTTTCTTCTCCATTTTTGGTAATTCTGATAATATTTTATATTCACATTCTGCAGTTTTTCAGCTCTGGAGTGCTGTCAAGTTTCATGATCCCACCAAGACCCCTAGGTGGCATTTCAATCCAGCGATTAAGAGAATAGTATCCAGCATAAGTGATGAAAACTAAACTGATATAATCTTGTTGCCTTTATACAATCCTCTTGCTAAATTAATTTTACTGACTGGCAGCAGGTGGAAGGAAAGCTTGAGCAGCAGAAAGGTTTGGTTAAATTTCAACCCACAACTCTATTTTAAAATGTAGTGGGCAGATTTAAAATCTGCCTGTTATGTCTGGAGCCTGTTCTGTATATTGAGAAAAGAAGAGGGAAGTCTGATTCTGCTTGTTTTAGGGGTTTTGCGGGGACATTATAAAAAAAAAAAAAAAAAGGTTGCTTTGTTTATAAGTTTTAGTCTCTTTCCACAAAGTTTTAGTTGCACCTCAGAACTCCCTAGTGTGCTAACCAGTTATTTTTCTTTGGCTGAGAACTGTTTGCAACGTGTAGGCTGTCAAACTGGACTCAGTAACTAAGTGCCATGCACCTCACTTGACCTAAATACTATTCTTTTGTGTCTGCTAGAAGCTAAATACCTTCCAATCGTATGCATTTATGCATGAATGTCTTTGCATGCTAAAAACACTTGTTGCTGTGTTCACTTCCATTGCTACCAAATTCCATGCTAGTTTAGCAACCTCCTAACTGTGCTGCCTTGAGTATTGCCGTTTCTATAGAGAAGGATGTGCCTTGGAAAATGTAATTTACACCCAGTTTCAAGGAGATGCAAGGAAGTAAGAGTCTGTGTTATCACTTCATCATGCAATTAGTGCATAGACTTGGCTGATTTTGAAAGCTGGAATGTATTTGGCCTCTTATAATTAATATTAGGTAGATTTTAAATGAGCTTGATGACATGTTATCTTGCTACTTCTATTTTCACTAATTCTATTTTCCCTATGTTTTTGAGTCTTCTTTCTCACTCATTGTGCTGAATATGTGATTTATAATTTATTGGGATGATTTAGAATCTTCTGACTGGAATGCATGGTGATTTTACTCTTTGATCCTGGAGAGAGAAGCTTCTAGGACATCTTGTCCTTATTTGTCTTGGAACCTCATCAACCTCTCTTGCTAGCCTAATAACAATCACTCATCTTTCTCTGTATTGTGCATACATCAAACTGTTCATTTTGTCATGTGCAAATCTGTGGTTTTTTTAAAGTCTGGTTTTCTGCTTACACTGACAGATTTTTAGTCCATTACATTTCTTTAACCTAAGACCAACTTTTATTTTGATAGCCTTATAGAGAAGATTAAAGTTGCAGAGAATTTTGAATGAATTGTGTGGGTTTTATTTGTGGCTTGTAAAAAGCTTATGTGTTCTTTGCCAACATCTGGCAGCTCAGAAGCATGAGTGAAACCAAATGAAAGTTGCTCTTAGCTATGAATTGTGTTTGCTTCAGTGCCCAGCAGTGTGCTTTTACACAGTGATCTTTCTACAGATGAGGCTCTCTTCCCTGGGTAGGATAGAGGCAGTAAATACCATTCCTGAGAGAGAAGGATGAAGAGAAAACAGCAAATAGAATTTGAAGTACTTTCTTTAGCCAGACTAAATCTTTGTTGCATATTACTGTATTTTATTTTTTCCTCCCTTTTGTTATTTGATTTGATTATTATACCATTTGGTTGATTTTTTTTTTTTTTTTTTTAATCGAGTTAGGAACTGCTCTCTCATTTCCCTCAATCATTTTCAAGACGCTGCAACTCAGCACATTGTAGGTAATTTTAACAATAGTTCTTCTACTTTTCTCTTCTCTAGATTATTTCATGTTTTCTTTTATTTTCCTTACAATGCAGTATCTGCAGCTGGATTCAGCGTAGCAGCTCAGGTCAGTTGTAGAGAAATAATTCTACTAGACCTCCTGTACTTTATATAAAATATACTCATTAATTGCTATCCTATTTGAAAGTGACTCCTCCCAGTCCCATTCTTATATCGTCATTCTTCTAGAGCAATGTCTTACTGAGATTTCCCATCGGCACTATTTTCAGCTTTTTTTAAAGAAATCTTTTTTCTCTTGGATTTAAGTGTGCTAGATTAATTACAACTGAGGGGCAGAATTATATTATTTTTAATAAAAAAGCTCTCATTCATCCATGCTTCTCCTGAAATGTAATTAAGTAATAAACTTTACAGTGCCTTATCAGGAATGGTGTGGTCAGCAGGAGCAGGGAGGTCATTCTGCCCCTGTACTCTGCACTGGTTAGACCACACCTTGAGTACTGTGTTCAGTTCTGGGCCCCCCAGTTTACAAGGGACATTGAGATGCTTGAGCGTGTCCAGAGAAGGGCGACGAGGCTGGTGAGACGCCTCGAGCACAAGCCCTACGAGGAGAGGCTGAGGGAGCTGGGATTGTTTAGCCTGGAGAAGAGGAGGCTCAGGGGTGACCTTATTGCTGTCTACAACTACTTGAAGGGTGGTTGTGGCCAGGGGGAGGTTGCTCTCTTCTCTCAGGTGGCCAGTGCCAGAACGAGAGGACACAGCCTCAGGCTGCACTGGGGGAAGTTTAGGCTCGAGGTGAGGAGAAAGTTCTTCACTGAGAGAGTCATTGACTACTGGAATGGGCTGCCCAGGGAGGTGGTGGAGTCGCCGTCCCTGGAGCTGTTCAAGGCAGGATTGGACGTGGCACTTGGTGCCATGGTCTAGCCTTGAGGTCTGTGGTAAAGGGTTGGACTTGATGATCTGTGAGGTCTCTTCCAACCTTGGCGATACTGTGATACTGTGATGCATAAAGATTTTACTGACAGAGTACCAACAGTACTTATGCACCACGAAATATGTAGTTTTGATGTCACTGACCTTTATTCTGTATTTCAGAAGTTTGGAAATTCTTCTGGGTGAATTATTAGTGGTAGTTAGAGAATTCCTAAGAGATTTGTTATGTGAATTAGCTTTTCAGATAGGTATTTTCTTTGACTAATCAGAATTAGTATCTTTTCCCTACATTCCTCTTTTTTGGCCATTAGAAATCACAGACAGACAGAACTTGTGGCCTCTGACACTGAAACAAAGCCAAAGTGCCGTCCAGTTCCCTTTGGAACACTAGCAAATGTTCAATACTAGCAAGTCTTTCATTAACTTCCCTGAAAATTATTACAGAGTAAGATCAGTTTGCTCTGTTAAACATCAGTATGCACATTTTGAGGCCTGGACTATGTTTGAGTCTGATCCTGTATTTGTTTGTACCCAGGATTTGTGCCAAAGTCAGCTGACTTTGTTGTTAGTATTTCATAGGCTTGGGGGAGAGGGCTGTGTTTGGCATCTTTTCCTTTTACACAGTTGATTGGTTTGTTATCAATAAATAACTCACAATGCTCTGCTGTTTTGCACTACTTAAAGTTAGTAATGTTTTTAAATCAAAGAGTTTAACTTCTCTTTGTATGAACAGGAAGTTTCTTGCATCCTGAACTTAAAACGCTTTTCAGACGTGTTTATGAGGTTCATTTTGTTGTGATTCTCTTGTGGGAGAATGAGAATTATGTGTGTGAACTCTGGGTGGCACAATCAATGGTCCTTTCCAGTACATATAGATATCACTCCTTTTCTTTCATCTTTAAATGGCAAGATTGCACTGTGAGCTCATTTACTTACTAATTGAGCAAATACGACAACACAGAATTTTAAAGCATGATAAATTAAACTGTGACCAAGTCTGCTCCTTTGTTTGTTTATTCAGCCCCTGGCAGCAGCATATCAATTAGAGCCTCCCCAGGGGTGCATTTCATCTGCTGAGTGCTCCACTGGGGAATATATTGTTTCACAAGCAGTCTGGTCTTTCTCATCCAGCCTTTTCAGAAGCTGGGATTTTCTGTGAAGCTGCATCTTTGTGAGGATCCTACCTAAGCTTCTTTTTGGCAGGAGTCAATAGAATTAACTGGTTTGTGTTATGTTTCTAAATTAGGCCTCTGCGCCTGCTTGTGTGCAAAGCTGTTCCTCAGTTGTTTCCTCCTCCTCATTTCCCACTGAGGAAAAAGAAATAATTTCTCCTCAGAGATAAGCAACAAATGAGTTTTTCACTCATCTTATTCCAATTATCTCATTCAGGTCAGTGACATTTGAAAAGTTGTAATATCTATAAACATACTACTAGGATATTCCACACTGCATGTTAACCTGGGTAATGAAATGTTTCAGTACATATCTGTTAATTATGATTGCATTACATTAAAAAAAAATTCAAAGAAATGAGCTTGTCATTTGTCACCAAGCATGAAAGAGACAGTCTGTGACAAACTGAGTTCTTAATTTATAGTTGTGTAATCATGTGAAATGAAGATCAGGCAGCTCTTCAGTGCTAGCTAGTTTTGAACAGAACTTGTTTGTTGCAAATCCCTTCTCTCTGTACCTTCTGGCAGATATTTAAGACTTCACAAGGTGCACACAGCAGCACAACAAAATTCTACAGTAGTTTACAAAACTTTTCCACTTACTTCTTCCAACCATGTTTCAAGGATTCAGTGGTACCAGCCATCATTTCAGACCTATGGAGGTCAATGTTTACAGCATTAGTTTTCTTTGAGTCACTAACTTGACCTTTATTTTAATACAAAACAAAAAAGGGAAGACTGATTACTGGTGGTTAAGAAATGTGGGGAAATATTACTGTCTCTTCTGTTCTTATAGAAGAAGCAGAGCAGTCATGTTAGGGACTGTATTTTATCGTCTCTCAAAAACCATTTAATTAAATGATCTTTCATGAATTTCTTGTTTGTTCACTGTGAAAACCTAAGAAGATGTTTTTTATGAGATTAAAACACGTGCTACAATAACTTTTAGTATTTATCATCCTATACCAAACTCTACTTGAATTCATAAAATGAAACCTCACCTTTCAAAAAGGTTTTATAAACACTTTTCATATGAAGTGTTCTGTGCCAATACCATAAAGTACTTTCTCTTGCTATATAATGGGTTGTGAAAGTACTGAGGAGCTTAAACTAGATTTGAGTAAACTTGAGTGGTGTGGCATATTCATGGCAACAATGATCCAAGAAAATGCTGTTCTTTGGAAATAACAGTAAGGTAGGACATTTCTCATAAACATAGGACTTAGGAAATGAACAGACTGTGCAAAGTTGCTCTTAAGTGAATTTCTAAGCCTTTCTTTTCAAGGATGAGCTCTCAGTATTCATCTGCCTATCTATGACATTTTTAGTGTATACGTAGACTGCAGTGAACAGACTAAAATTCATGATCAAGTTCAGCAAAGTATTCTCTGAAAACTGTTAATGCAACAGTAAAAAAAAAAGGCACAAGAGTTTTAAGGGTAAATCTATTAATATTTTTCAATTGCTACATGCTCGCTTCTGGCTTACATGGACCTTTGGTAGACATTTCCCTCTCAGATTTCATGTTTCTGAGGCACAGCAATGGAAGAATTTTTCCAGATAGATCTGTATGCTGGGTGCTAGCTTCCACAAAGATAATCTCATCCTAAGTTTTGGTGGTAGTGACTTTGTTTCTGGGTTAGTTTTTGACTTATAATTATTTCTGCTATTTCAGTTCCAAGACACCTTAACAGAATCTCTCTGCTTCCTTTCCATCATTTTCTCTCTTTTCTCCAGATGAAGTAAACCATGACACACTTCCTAAAAAGACCCACAGCTGACTTATATGTGCCTGAAGCCAGATTGGTTCAGCAAAATACCGAAATTATTATCTTGCTACCTCTGCACGTTTTTAGTTTAGAATAAGAGAGACTGGAGAGTGAGGGGTAAATAAAAGTCCAGCAAAAAACTGTAGAAGAAAAGTTTGTCAAGTATGGGGCTACAGATGAGCCAGAAGGAGTGACTTTTAAGCAGCTAAACAAGGACAAGGGCCTAGAGAGTTGCCAAAAGGCAATCCTTGCATCTATGTAGTGTCAGAGAAACACTGAAGAGGAGCTTGTAAGATGACTTGTCTGACCAAGTTCTGAAAAGAAACAAATTACTTATTTACACACAAATATAAATGGAAGCTCTGCTTAGAAAGAGATTCTGATTTTGTTGTTGAAGTATTACTGCTTGATTTGCAGAAGTGGAGCTGCTGCCATTTGATACCTCTTTTAGTTTACCACACAAATGAATTTCTGTCCATTTGTATGTGTTAAGCATGTGGTCTTCAAGCCAAAGCCCATAAGACATCCACTTTAAATCTCAGAAGTATGAAGTCTACTCTGAACATTTAGATAATATGAGGTAAGTGAAAATAGAGAAGTGCCAGATTTCTAGAACTTGAACAGCTTTTTTGCAAATTGGCTACTTACGGAAATCTCATAGCCAAATGTTCTTCCCTGATGCCTCACTAAACTGTGTCATGTTACTGGAAGTCTAAAATCTGTCTCCACTCCATGTTGCATACATTTTAACTTTGCAGTCTGGTAAGCAGACAGAGGCTTTCTGTCTTGTAGCTTACTGCTGTGAATAAAAACCAGAGAGATGTGAGCAGGATGGAAATGTTTGTATAGTAGCAGTGGGTGGGACTTCTTAAGGCCCACAGAGAGTTGCTATAAGGTAGCAGAGCTGCCCAAGACCATGGGCAGTTGTATTTCTAGGTGGGTTTGGGGCCTTTTCTATGTGTGGTTTCAGGCCATATTTAATCCAAGCATTCCCTTGAGGTGCTTGGGGTGAGCCAAAGGAGGGGACTTATCCAGCCTAGAAGTAACTTGCTAAGAATTTAAAAGCAGATGAAAACATGGTTTTCAGTTGAATTGGTGCCATATGTGAAATGTCAAATTCCGCCGAGTGTGCCCAGCGCCAGGTGTGGTGCCAGTGCAAAACAGGGAGAGAAAATCCCAACTGTCTTTCCCATCCTCTTTCACAAGAGTCTGTAATTAGGTCAGCTTAAAGTAACTGGGAAGCTGCAGCCTGGGGTGGAAAGGATCAGCATGTTCTCCTCCTTGATAGGAGTTTCTCTGTCATTATCTAATCTGCTAATTTTCCTGGAGGCCTTGCAAATGATACATAGACTGTTGGTTGTCTTACATCAGGAGCAAGGTCTAGCTTGTGCAGTGAAAGCATCCTGAAGGCTCGCTCCTCTTTCTGCCATCCTTGCCTGCCTGCAGCACCTGGAACTTGCCTCCAATGCTCCAAGTCTTCTGACTCTGCTCCTTAGCACCTTTCTCCTTGGTTCTTGGCTCCTGTCAGCTACCCTATTGCTCCTTAGGCTTTATTCCTGCATCTCACTGCTCCTGTACTTTGCAGCTAGAAGCATTACTGTTGTCAGGGAGCTTGGAAGCTAGCTGTGTATCTGCAGTTGCTTTTGGAAGCTGAGCTAGTTAAGAATGAACAAGCAAACCAAACTGAAATGACAGAGAAGTGTGTTTACTTTTTGCCATGCTGTAATTGGAGCTTTTTATCAGCTAGATGAACTGAGTCATATACATTATTTTAAAAGAGAGTGGGTAACTGGGCAGGTCAGGCACTGATTTGGGAGAGTGATGAGAAACTTTAAATCCCAGCTCTGCCTAATTTGAAAATAACAGATTTAATAAAAAAAACCCTCAACAACCAAAGCCACCTAACAGTCTTTCTCTCTCTATCTCAGGCGGAGTTCAAGACTTAGGTTATTTTCCAAGGAATGTTTAGGTCAGTGTGCCAGGCACTGGGAAAATGTCTAAATGGTCTGTCTTTGTCCTTCTCTAGAACAAAAATGGCATCAAAGCCTCTAGAGAAGGGAATCTTTAGAATTATTGTCACTGGTAGGTGGCAAACCTAAGGGAGCCATTTTAAAGTGCTAAGTCACTGTGTATATTTTGGGGCTTTCTGCTGTTTCAGCACAGTAGCCAACTGGCTAATGAGGGTTAGAGGCAGAAGGAAGAATCTGAGTCTTGAATCCATGGGAACTTTGTTTATCTTAATTATTTATTTTCTTTCTGTTATATTTCCAGTCTTCTGTGCTTTCTGACCTAGATGGTGATGTCCTTAGCTCCTGTGGAGACAAGTTATTCATACGAGTTTGTGGAAACATCACTGATTAAAATCAGCCAATATAAGTAGGGAATCACAATCTGGTCCTTCAGCTTTGTTTTTTCTTCTTTATAACAACTTGCAGCACATTTAAAGGAGACACTGACTAATTCTAGACCTGTCAAGTCCTTCACAACACTTTTACTCTACACTTCATTTGAGTTTATTGTAATGTTGAGATGTGACTCCTAATGCCATATAAATTACTTAAAAAAATTACTTGGTTTGTTTTTTAGTACCATTGGCCAGTATTGGATTGTTCTTTCTTGATGTTTAACTCTGAATAAAATTAAGAACAAACAAACAAAAAAGATAGAGAAATACAGTTCTGTGAGTGTTAGATGAGTTGTGTGGGAGAACTCATTTCCTGACTGTTAGAGTAGGTAGCCATCTTTGGCTTGCATACAGAGGTGAAATGTTTTCCAAGAGTGAGTTTGTGACTCACACAAAGAAAGCATAAATACTCATGTATATATGAGATGTAGACAGAGGAAAGGCTGTTAGACTGGTAGTGAGGAACCAGTATTAAGAAACTGTTCAGGAAAATCTGCACAGTTCAGGCAGTCCTGGTTATTCCAGGAAAATGCATATTGTTTCAGAGGTTCCATACAGATTTGGCCAAAGATTGCTGCAAGCAGGGTGATTTCCTGTTGCACTATTGACAGGGCAAACACACTTTAAATTAATTTTGAAATTATGCACCTCCTTGAAATGATGTTAGTCTAATGATGCACTGTAAACCTTGTAAGAACATCTTTCTGAGCAAATTTCTCCCTCACAATTTTTTTTTCCTCTTCATTTTTTGTAGTTGGCTGATAGAAGCTGTCATGCTGTCTTTCTGTTTAAAGGGAACACTGCATCATACCTTTTTGTGGTTTTTCACTTCAAATTATTTTTTAAAGCACAAAACCCAAAGGAATTAGAAAAAAAAGTAATCCCTGTGTTTTTAAAGACTCTTGTTTTGACGTAAGAGTTACTTAATGTGCTACCTTAGCTTCTCTGAACAGTAATGTTGAGTCACTGAAGGCTGTATGTTATTTAAAAGACCATATGCTTCTGACAAGCATCAGGTAATTTATTAGAGCTTTTCTTAAGCAGAAGCTTAGAGCTGCTTCTGTTTTCTTTCATTTTGACTGGAGAATCTAGTCAAGCCAAGGACATTTTTTAGCCATGCACTGGTTGATCTGGCAACTCTAGCTGCATTAGGCAGCTTAGTAAATGAAAACAGTAGTGAGTTATGGACTAGGTATTAATGCAGGTGTATTAAAAGTCTTCTGAAGATGTTGGCAGAATTCTGGATGAAATACAAATTAAGGCCTAATTGCTGAATCCAAATCTCTTCTGTATTAAAATGTTAGCTTTTCCTTTACTCTTCCCCTTGTAAGAGAAATATTCTGTTCTATGTTTCTCTAAGCACTAGCAGAGCATATGAAATTATTGTTTCTTCCAGAAGTCACAGTAGTATTGCATGAGCAGAACTGCTCAAAAATGTCTTGTGGAAGTCAATAGAAGACTATTTAAAAGCTTTGCAGTAGAAGGCTTATTTGTGAGCTGTCTAACATGCTTAGGCAGGAAATGAATGCCCATCAATGGCCAGAACAGCCTCACAACAGGGGCAGATGATTTCTCCCAGAACTACTTGAGACTGAAGACTAGGCAAGCACGAGTCTTTGGAGGGCTGAAGGTCTCCAGCTCATCATTGTCTGAGATAGTGGGCAGCACAGTAAAAGACACTCTGCTAGGGAGCATGGCCTACGTTAAATACTATCAGGAAGCAGATGGCAGACTGCTGCGAGAAGTACATATGCTGTGAGAGTGGATTTGAGTCACTGATAGCTGTGAGCATGGAGAATTTCTCCAGACCTGAACATCCTGTGCGACAGTTAAATATTGAGGGTGTAGCTTTAAAACTAACCTAAAGATAATTTTTCATTTCCTCTAAGGCTCTTTTCAAGGAAACAGTGATTAAAATGAAGATGGTGGCTGGGAAGGGTTGCTTTTGGAAATAATGAGTATATCACTTGTTTCCTTCACTCTGGTTGTTAGAAGAGATTTAAAGATGAATTTGTAATATTTTTTTTTTCTCCTTGAAGTACATGTGTGACACAATATACACAGCTTCTGTTTAGATTTATAAAACTGCAGTGCCTTAGTAATTCTCTAAGGCTTTTGTCCCTGATCTTGATTAACACAGTGCTCTTCCAAAGAAGAAACTGCTACAAGGCAGAAGCAGAAAAAAGGCCTCCATACCTGCACTTCAGCGCAGGATTTATCACTGCTATATTAAGCTTCAGAGCTACAGTCATCTGTTGGTTGGGTTTTTTTCCCTTTTAATCTCTTTGTGTCTCAAATAGTACACTAATTCTCCTCTTCATTATCCTACTTTCCCTTATTCCTTCCCTCTCACTACACTCTTAAATTTACTGTTTCTTTCACTTCTACTGTAAAAGCTCATCAGAAGGGGCATGCTATATAAAACAGATCTTAGGCCTCATGCATGAGTAGACGGGAAAGTTTGAAGGAGAGAAGAGGTGCCTTCAGAACCAGAACAGGCAGCTTGGCTTCTGAGGGAGAGAGGGGCATTAACAAATAGAAACAGAGCTTTCTGGAGGGGCTTTTAACAGGATGTCCTCCCAGTCTCCTTCCTCCTTTGGTGAGCTCTTAATTCAGTCTTCCTTGGGGACATCCATTGAACATACAGCTTTCTCCTTCCTTGTAAGAAGGCTGAATTCCTAGATCTTCACAGCCTGGAAACCAGCTGAGTTTCTCATAAAGTTTGAAAGCATATTTGTCTTGGGCATCTGCTGTGTTGTCAGTTATCAAATGCATATTGGAGTGTAATGAATAAGGTCTGAGAGAATTTTGAGGCTAGTGGAATAATGATGGTAAAAGAAAATCAATGTGTCTGTTTTAAACTTGAACAGGAACTTGGGATTTTTACAATTACAGTGTTCATGTAGCACTATAACACCATTCTAGGAATTAGTGTTACCTTGAAATAAGAAAAATGAGTTGGAGGAAGCTGTTAGTGAAATGGCTGGAGCTGACCGTGTCACAAAACCACATCAAACAATGTCACATTTACATATCTAAAGAAGCTCCATTGATGCTCAGGTCTTTAAAGTTGTAAAAATCCCAACTGACAGATATGAGATTGAGTGTCTTAGAAAGCTGTGTTTTATTCTCTGTGTGACAGTTCTGACTTTACATTTTACAAATCAATCTCTCCACAATGGATTTAATTTTGATAGGTTCCTAGGTTTTTAATTAAGATGTAGTTGTAAAGCTCTTCCCACTGTTATTGGAGTCCTGATGATTTCTTACAGTCTACTGAATCATTTTGCTCTGCATTGAAATCCCATTTAATTTCTGGTCATGTTTTCAGCTGCATCATCCTTTAATTTATGGAAACCCTTCAAAGATTTTCTGCACTAAATGTGCAAAAAGATTAATCAGGTTTTGTACAATCACTGAGTCTTCTGTGAATCATCCACCTTGGTGATCCCAGAGACTTTGACAGCCCTCCTGCTCTTGATGAAATGATAAAGAAGACGCATTGTAGCTTCCTGCACTGTTGCTCTTTAAACTCTTTTGTGGCCTGTTACACTCTGGTTTACAACTCACCTGCCATGATTTATGTTCCTTTCTGCTGTACTGCTATGCATATGCCATGAGTGTTTTGGGCACTGCTATTTCTAATTCCCTCTTTCAATGTACTAGTTAAACACAGTGGCTTTTTGCTGTTACTCATTCAGCAGGAGTTTTGAGGTAGGTGGTAAGTGCTTGCTCTCACCTTTTTCCATCCATAACGTTCATGTACTTCGGATTTTTTTTTCTTTTAATTTTTTTTTTCTATTTTAATTAGATCACCTTTGTAAAACCAAGTGGTTTTTTGTCTACTGTAGAAATGTTGAATCTGGACATATCAAACTTACAGTATCACAGTATTACCAAGGTTGGAAGAGACCTCATAGATCATCAAGTCTAACCCAGAGCTCAAGGCTAGATCATGGCACCAAGTGCCGCGTCCACTCCTGCCTTTAACAGCTCCAGGGACGGCGACTCCACCACCTCCCTGGGCAGCCCATTCCAGTGTCCAATGACTCTCTCAGTGAAGAACTTTCTCCTCACCTCGAGCCTAAATTTCCCCTGGCCTAGCTTGAGGCTGTGTCCTCTCGTTCTGGTGCTGGCTGCCTGAGAGAAGAAAGCAACCTCCTCCTGGCTACAACGACCCCTCAGGTAGTTGTAGACAGCAATAAAGTCTCCCCTGAGCCTCCTCTTCTCCAGCCTCTCCTCGTAGGGCTTGTGCTTGAGGCCTCTCACCAGCCTCGTTGCCCTTCTCTGGACACGTTCAAGCATCTCAATGTCCCTCTTAAACTGGGGGGCCCAGAACTGGACACAGTACTCGAGGTGTGGTCTAACCAGTGCAGAGTACAGGGGCAGAATGACCTCCCTGCTCCTGCTGGCCACACCATTCGTGATGCAGGCCAGGATGGACTCTTACAGACTTCTTGGCAGTGATATTCTCAGTGAGGTCCTCAGCATTACTGTTCACTGTGTCATAAGCTGGTTTTCTTTTAGGGGTTTCCTTGTCTAGCCAGTCCATGAAGTACAATCTGCAGATGAGTTTTGACACCACAGCATGTCTGAAATAACTAAACCCTACAATTATTGCTGTTTTTCCTGTGCTAGCAATTATTCTAATATTTCTAGGCATGACAGGGGCACTGGTGCCAAATGACAGAGATAGGATTGTCCTTAATAATGTATTTTGCCTGTGTTTGGACGTAGACTTTCAATTTCGTAGAGATTCTGTGTTATTTAGAGCTTGGTGAAACGTTGCAATAATTTGATTCTAAGATCTTTGTAACATGATGTCTTAGTTCTTGTATTGCCATCAGTTACTGCATAGGGTTTTTTTCTTTCTGTTCAAATATTAATGTACCAGTAATTGATCTTTTCCCTCTGAGTGTTTGACATGCTTTAAATGCTAGCTTAAAAGTACAGGTGTTCTAGTTTGCCCATCTCTTTTGGTTTTTTAAACTTATTTGGCATTTGCACAGAAACATATACACTTGGTTTGGTGTTCTTTTGCTTTTGTGGGAGATGTTCTCATTGTTCATTTTGACTTTGGCAACTGCCTTTTTTATCCTTACGTGGACAAATTGGAAAAAGGAGACAACGTCTCACCACGTATAAGTCTGTCTCTCTGAGTCCTCTGCTTCTTTCACAAAGGTGTTAACACTCACATGAATTTTGCAGCTAGGCTGATGAGTATCTGTGTCTTGTTATGGATTTATGTTTATGGGGGTGAGTGACTGAAATAAATGAAATTTTGGTCATTCCTGAGTCAGCCTTAGTTAATAGGTTTGTTGTGATTGATTTTTAACATAGTTGCAGATGCTGAGGCTCAAGACTTGCCCTGAAATCTCTAGAAGGCCATGGGATGTTGTGGGGCATTCTGCTTGTTGATAGCATTCAATAATTTTTTCAGTGCTATTCTAGTTTCACTTTAAGAATTCAAGGCAAGAGATACAAGGACAAGTGGGAGCTGCAATATTTTCAGTGAGAAATGAGAATGTTTGTGTCATTATGCACATGGGCTAGTGAAGAGTAGCTCCCAAATAATTAGGTTTAAATGGTTTTCCATACTGCTTTGCTCTAGATGTTTGAATAATTGCCTGAAATGCTCTTTAAAATCATTGGCAATAATTGTATCACAGAGAAACTACTGCAATAGAAACTATTTTTGCAGTGAGATGCATAAAGCTATCAGGCTAATGAAATAGCATTTTGAACCACAGCAGGTTTTAGGCTTGTAGAGCAATTGTGTTCCCTCCTTGCTCCTGCCACCAGATGCTGTTTCACACAAGCAGAGAACAGCTGATTTATTACAGAAATGGGAGAATATTTAACCTTCTGGGGGGCTGTAAGGACAACATTAGCACAAATACATCTAATCTTGATCTGATAATAGCAGGCATATGAATCATCGAATCATTGAATCATTTTAATTGGAAAAGACCTTTGGGATCATTAAGTCCAACCATTAACCCAGCACTGCCAAGTCCACTGCTAAACTATGTCCCTACGCACCGTATCCACATGGCTTTTAAGTCCCTCAAGGGATGCTGAATCATTTATGTGTTTTATAAACAATAACTTATGTAATGCTATTTTTCTTCTCTTTTTGGTGTGGAGGCAGTCAAGGCTGGATTGTTAGAATAAGAGACATTACCATTGAACATTGGCTATGCTTATGAATTTGCATGGTATTTGTATCTAGGATTAGATGCACTCCTATTTGTCAACTGTAAAATTAGTAGATTCTAATTTGTGTCATTTATATGCTTTTGCATTGTACTTCAGTAGCACTCTAGTATTTAATTCTACACCAATTACTGAATGGTAATTTTTAACATAATAACTCTTGATTTTTATATTCATCTCACTGATTTTCAAAGGAAGAGTGAAAGGACTGTTGATTAAATTCTCCCTACAGAATGATAGATTCCTAATAAACTTTTCTAGATTTAATCCAGTACCTAGGAATGAAGAAAATAGCTGTATCTCTACATTCTGTTAAGCCTTAGTGCTTTGTAGTATGTCTAGCCTAATATAAGCAGATCCTGTTGGAAAGTAGCACTAAACATAATTAAATCAGAAAACACAGACATTATAGGTAACCCTACAGAGCCGACCTGAATTCACCAAAGAGAGAAGTTCAGAACCACATCTAGAAAGTCCTTCCCGCGTGTTTCCTGGGAGATGGCACTGTAGATAGCTGAAATATTGCATATAGCTGCTTTTTAAAGACTCCTAAATGCCATGTCTGGAAAGGGAAAAAAAGGCCTGTTATGTGTCCTGGCTTGTCCAGCCGTGTTCCCTCCTTGCCCTCCCCTTTCCAGAGTGGGGAGCAACACAGGAGAAGAACAAAAGACTTGGAATCACTGAGTCTGCTCCTGTGGTAAAAGAAGTACATACACTTGCCTCAGATTCAGACTGGACGTGATGAGGAAATTCTTCACCATGAGAGTGCGGAGACCCTGGAATGGGTGGCCCAGGGAGGTGACTGAGGCCCCATCCCTGAAGATGTTTAAGGCCAGGCTGGATGAGGCTCTGGCCAGCCTGTTCTAGGGTAGGGTGTCTCTGCCCATGGCAGGGAGGTTGGAACTTGTGGTCCTTGTGGTCCTTTCCAACCCTGACCGATTCTAAGATTCCGACTGTATACCTTCTGCCTTAGCAGAAAGGATCTCCTCGAATCTCCTTAGAGGGTAAGTGGCATATTGCGCCGCAAGAATCTCCAAAAGCTTACTCTTTATGTGTTTGCTAGTTTTGCTACATTGATTGAAATTCTTTGGTACTGCCCTATGCACTCTACGTATTTTGTAATCTATTTGCACAACTGAGCATAAAGACCCTGTAAATAAGAAAATACTTTTCATTAATAAAGAAAAAATATTTCATATTTCATTAATATCTCATTTCATAACAGTGTCAAGTAGCTGTGGTGAATAGGGGCAATCTTAGGTGCTGAGAAGCAGCACCAAACCAGACTTTTTTTTTGTTTTATTTGTTTCCTAGAACAGCTTTGCCACAAGAGTTAATCAGTATTGACAGGATAAATAAGAGCCTATTGACAACATTGATTTGGATTCTCAGAAAGCCTTTTCTGTGGTTCCTCACAAGAAGCTGTTTAGGAGGTGAAAAAGGAGCTACCCTTCTTGGGAAGGACCTATCTGGAAGCAGAAAACAGAGAGAAGGAATAAAATGTCAGTTTTTTAGATGGCAAAAAGTTAACAGCAGGGTGCCTTCGGGTGTTCAGGTTAGAATCATGCTGTACAATTTGAAGTCTCTGTGAAAAGGGAACTGCAAAATGTGCAGATAACATTTGTTTTGGTTTGTCAAACCTCAGAAGTGAAACCAGGACCATCCAGAACTCAGGAGATCTGGATGAATGAACACTACCATACCAAGCAAAATCAACTGACAAATGTAAAATAAAACCTGTTGGCAACGGTAGGAATTTGAACTATAAACACCTGCTGTTAGTATTTAAGCAAAGTGCTAGCAGTCAAAAAAAAATCCATGGTGTACCTCTGAACACTGTGTTCAGAAGGCTTGCTCAGAGTACAGTGAAGCAGGCATATGGGTGATAGACTGGAAAATAAACTGCCTAAATATTTCACCTTTTCTTTTGAACCTATGTTCAGTTCTAATTATATGTTATCAGGGAAGATTAGTTAAAAAATAAATGATTTGGAGCTTGCAGAGCAAAATGTTTAGGAACATCTGATTCAAAGGATAGCAAACTGATTTTTAAATAACCTATTAAAATATTTTAATTCACAGTCCATAATTCAGCTGTAGAATTTGCTGCCAGAAATCAGTGATGTTAAGGTTTCAGGAATTTTTGTCTAAAAAGCTCTCATTTCTAAATGTATAATAAAAGCATTTTACAAGTATGTTATTTAAAATTAGAAGTATGATTTATGACCCACATGCTTGAGGGAATAAATATGTTAAGGGCTGAGATGGTAGCATCTTTTTCTTGTAACTAATGTAGCCTGTTTGGTGAATTTTTGATATTTATAAAAATATATGTTTGGGTTTTTTTTGTTTGTTTGGGTTTTTTTTTTAATGTGTGCTTCTGCCTGTTAGATAGCGGATTTCTCACAGTTTATGATGCTCACTAGGCAGGTCTATTGTGACATTTCCTTGTGTAAAGGGTTAATGCTCCTGGGGGAGTGGTCTTGACTCTGACCCCAGGTCTTCCTGACTCCTCCTTGGGGATGGATCTNCCTTCCCTATAGCTCTTTGTAACTCTCTTACCTCAAATACCTTTTATTATTTGTTAAAGTTTTTTCTTTTAATTTCCAAATCAAAGTGAGGCTATTTATTTGGGTGTGTTTTACTTTTTCCTCTCTACATCTAATTCCCTCCCAAAAGGGAGGGAATAGGGAAAGGCATCCATTGATTGTTACNTGCCCTGCCTCCCTGCCTGACAGCACCACCCTTCTGTTCCTGCTGATCTTTTGTTTTACCACGTGGCCATCATNCTATTTGAGTCTCTGGGAAATTTAAACTAGAACCGAGACACCTTGTATGACTGTGATATCCTTAGTTCAGGAGGAAGCTGAAGTGGTTAAATGTCTCCTATATAAATTCCTTCAATTTCTGAGATACTGCAGTTGTGCTTCTGCAAACGCATCCCTGAATTTAAAGGCAGATTATTGTATCGTATCATTACAATTTGAGCTTTCAAAACAGAAAGGAATTAAAGAAAACAATTTTTTGTTGCTATTTGTTTTAATTTGGTTCTGAGTTTCTTTAGAGCCATAATAATCTCATTAGTACTCTTAACTCCTTTACAATGCTGATGTTGTCAGTGGAAGTTAGATCAGAATGCTTAACTTGTAAAATACAATTCATATTCCCTCCTCATTTGGCATCACGTTTTAGCGGTGGGGGCAGGGATGGAAGAAAGCATAATTTGTCAATTTGTAGCCAGAACCCATTAGGAATGTATGAGAACCCTCTGAAGCTGCTGCTGCTGCTGTAGAGGACTTGGAGTAGAGGGTGGGGAAGCATGTTCCTTTGTGTAGTCTAGTTCTTTCTGGATCATCCCTTGTTCTTTCTGCATGGGCAAGCCTGGCTCTTTATGCTCATTGTCATTTTATTATACTTCTTAAAGAAAAACAAAAAAAAAAGACAGTTGATTCCAAGTTGTTTGAGTTTAGGACACATCTATCTTTTCTGTGTAGAATTAGTGGTTAAGTGTAATATTGCTGTGTGGTCATTGCCAGGATAGATCACAGTTTATTATTACAACAACAGATGTTGTTATTTTATCAAATAGAAGTGTTTTAATGCTACTTGTTTGGTACTGATTTTACTGAGTATCTAAATCAGCTAGGATTTTCCATGTGATTTCTGTGATTTCCATGGTGATTATAAGATCTGAATAACTTTATCTTATGGGTTGGCAGATTATAGGTCTTCTTAAAGTGTGCTAGTATGGGATTAAGGCTATGCCTGAATTTTAAAAAGTTTTGTACCTTTCCAAATTCAGTTGGTGATGTCTGGAGTTGCTCCCTTGCTGCTGCATAATCCTTTGCTCTTACCTCATCCGACTTAAGTTTCCTACTCAGTTTCCACTTTCTTTGTGAGTAAGAAAACACCCAATAAAATAATAATTAAACTTTTTAAAATTGAGTATGGCTACAGAGTGGATAATATGTAATTTCCACTGTATAAAATGAGATTATGTTAATCTGACAAACAAAAATGTGATCAGCACTGCTGCTGAAGTAGGGGCTAGGCAGTAGCTAAGATAAACACCTAAGTTTTATCATGTATGTTGGGGTGAAGGCAATTCCCGTTGGAGTTTCCTGAGCTGCGGTTAAGAACTACACATTTTAGGAGATTCAGACTCCCTTACACATTTAAAGCTCTTTGGTGCATCTAAGAGTCACAGCATACCTGCCTTGTTGAGATGAGTTGCTGAGATGGTTGGAGGCATCCACCTCTGCATGATGTTCTTCCCACCCGTGTCACAAAGAGGTCACTATTAGAATGCAATGAAGAGTAGCACTTTTCCCAAGTACTGATAATATGCAGTGTTGATTTGAAGGGCAATTTTAATGTATAAACAAAGTGGAAATCCGGTTGATTAAAGAAAGCTGCCCCAAGTTGTATAAAATAGGCAGCCACACAGGGCTAATGATCAGAGCTGGATGCCAGCAGTGGGAGACTGAGAATCTGCTCTCAGTGTTGCCATAGCCTGTAAGAAAGCCAGATCAGGTGTCTTTTCTGTGTAAATAGGACTAATAATGCCTCATAATGTGTTTTAAGACTCTCTAAGGAAAAGTGCTTTGGTACTTTTATTAAGATTACTTTAAGGAGTGTCACTTATTCCTAATTGCAGTCAGTTCTATTATGAAGCAGCTGGGGAGGAACGTTATAATTTTAATTCATTAATTAATGGATACCTGATTTGGTGAGCTGTTCATCTTCTGTTTGAAAATCCTAAAAAAATAAGTGTTTTTATATTGGATACTAAAACTCCTGATTAAGATAAATCATAGAATCAGTCAGGGTTGGAAGGGACCACAAGGATCATCTAGTTCCAACCGCCCCACCATGGGCAGGGACAGCCTACCCTAATCAGGCTGGCCAGAGTCTCATCCAGCCTGGCCCTAAACACCTCCAGGGATGGGGCCTCAGCTACCTCTCTGGGCCACCCATTCCAGGGTCTCACCACTCTCATCGTGAAGAAATTCCTCCTCACATCCAGTCTGAGTCTACCCACCTTCAGCTTTGCTCCATTTCCCCTAGTACTGTCTCTACCTGATATCCTAAAAAGTCTCTCCCCAGCTTTTTTGTAGGCCCCCTTCAGATACACAAGGAGGTCACCTGGGAGCCTTCTCTTCTCCAGACTGAACAGCTCCAACTCTTTCAGTCTGTCCTCATAGGAGAGGTGCTCCAGCCCTCTGATCATCCTTGTGACCCTTGCCAGTTTGAGTTTTATTACCGCATAAAACAAGCAAAGAACCAAACCAAAAGAGATGGAGTGCTTTTGTGGAGGTTGAATTTCAGAAATAATATTTGACCTTATCTGCTTATCCCAAAACAAATATGAAGGTTGGTACACAAAGATCACAACAGGTTTTAGGCTCACTGGAGGACTGACTTGACTTGGAAAAATGAAACTAATTTGTTTGTGGCCTCCTTTGGTTTGTCACTTGTGGGCTGTTTGCCAGTACCCTGACTCCTCTGCAGCAGCACACTGCAGCATGCCAGAGCCTTGTCTGCTCTGTTGCCAGACCTGGAGTGTTCAGCACAGTGGAGTTGGGGACATAAAAGTTTTACAGAATCCATTACTGAAAGGCATCAGCCTGTAAAACTCAGAAACAAAACCCCGACCCTTTTTACAGTGTGTGGATTCTTCTTGAGAAGGATTTGAGACATGACATAAAAGGTACTATCATCTGATTTTCACCTACAGGTCGAGGTGGCTTGAACTCCCTGACCCTGATTTCTAGAATAGATGAAGAATCAATGGTGCCATTTTAGTTTCCACTAAAAAGATTGGCCTGTTTGCCCTCACCTACAGCTTTTGTATGTAATAGGGTCTAATGAGTATTGTTTTGAAAAATAAAATGCAGAAAGGGTCTTTTATCAGGAAATTTTCCTTTTGCTGTAGTACTGGCTTCCTTTGTTATTATTAGTGTAACACATCTATATCAAGTATATTTTTTTGTGGTGTCTGGATCTGTCCCAAAACAACAGCACCATAATGTTTCAGCTTCTCCAGCCTTGTCCTTGTGCTGTACAGGAGTGTGTAGATGCTATGGAAATGACACACCTCAACTGCTGTATGTCATGTTGGGGAGGAAGGGGACATGTTAGGCTGCTTCTTCTTGTCTCCTTCCCCTTCTCAATGGTTGTGCTGAAAAGCTGATAGTGAGAAGAGTGGATTTGTTGCACCCATCACATCATGCTTATTTAGCGAGGAAATTGTTAAATAGTAAGACCTTTTGTCAGCATGTTAGCACTGTCCTACTTTCTTTTTGCTGCTTGCCAGTCTGCAGCATATGACAGTCTTCTGTAGAATTCAGTTAACCTTTCTGAATGCTTTGAAGTAAGAATTAGTTAAAAAGCTTAAACTTTCTGTAGCACCCTTGTGGCTTTACAGTAACCATACCTATGAAGTCCTCGTGCTGATGCCTTCTTAATGAGCTCTAGATTTGAGTTTTGTGGGACGCTTATCCTTCAGAAACTCTTGTCTTGACTTCCAGTAGACTAATCTGAGACTAATTAAAAGAGAGAATGAGGGTACAAGAGTGATCTTCTGCTTTTTAATAGCAGTAGTTTTCAGCTGTATTCTCAGGAAAAGAGCTCTATCTATTTGTACCGTGCACTTGCTGCTTTGCTGTATTTTACTTCAGTCTTAACTCTGGAGGCTACAAGCCTGAAATGAAACTCCTAAAATAATAAAAGCTTAAAATAAAGCAAAGGTTAGTGGTCAATGGTTTCTTTCCCACAGGCCCTGCAAATTTTGATTTGTGAAGCATTAATAGAATAGGAAAGCATAAGGGTATTTCTGTTATAGTCAGAGTTACTGCTGTCAAACAAGACAGCACTTCCTAAGGAAAGAATACACCTGAAGTGACAGCTAGCTGGAGAGAGCTAATGCTGCTCTTGAAGGCTCTGGAACATGCACTGATTTGCCCATTAAAGTATGTAGAATGAAGCTAACAAAAGAAGGATGTGCAATGCTTCTTCACTATCAGTATCGGTTCAGTGAAGGAAATATGTAAAGGTATTTGCAAAGGTAAAGGAGCTGTCTTGGACATCCATTCTGTGTAGTTTTGCCTTTTTCAGTCTGCACCATAGAGGTCTACTTGAATTTGCCAGTTAGAGGGAAAAATAGGGCTTGGAGAACAGCTTCTATTGAATTAGGTTTGGTAGGCTCATGCGTATAAAGTAGATAAATCTGAATATATATATATATAACCTTTCCCTAAAGGACACAGAAGTTCATCGACTTACTAGAGACCTGTAGTATTACTTGGAAAGATGCACAGGCCACCCCAGTCAAGGTATTCAATTGGAGATCTTGAATTAAAGATTTGAAAGAATCCTTTTAGAGAACTGTCAAAAATGATCCACATCAGCACTGGGTGAATGATCAACTGTTCCAACACTTGGGGGTACTGGGTCAGATACAGTCAAAAATGTAAATTGAAATGAAGATGTTTCATCTTCAGGTATCCACAGGTTTTACCACTACTGATCAAATTAACTTTGTAGTTATCACTGTGATTTAATGTATAAAGTATGATATAATGTATAAAAAGAAAGTGTTTTCAGGTGCCCACTAGTTCTGAGTGGTTTAGTTGGAGGAATTCCTTCATTCCAAATAGCTTTCCAAAGAATTAATTCAAATACATCTTCAAAGATAATATTCCTTTGCAAATCCCCTTGTTCTTTCTCTCACATTAGCATGCAGCACCACTGCAGCATGTTAGCAAATGCCACATAAGCAGGTGGATTTCCAGTTTCAGTCCTGCTCCATCTACTGCCTGGCACAGGTTTTCTATCAGCTTTTGCAGTTCCCAGTTACCCTCTCCTGTCTAATCTGTTAATATGTTATTCTGAATTCATTCAACAAAAATAGATTTATAGATTTATGCTGGAAATAACATTCAGTCGTGTTGTTTGTTTTTTTCCATGTGTTGAAGATGGAAAGGGAAGCATTAAATTGTATTTAAAAAAAACCATTAAGTTCTATAAGGGTTTAGGTGAGGGGAGCAGGCTACAGATACTCAAAAGGACCTCTATGAAAATGAGTGTTTTATTTGAAACCTTTTATAAAAAAAAGACTCTTTGTTCCAGAGCGTAGATTGGAAATGTTTGATTAAATGGTGAAACAGGCCTATTAAATAGATGCAGAGTGTTCTGTGGTACTGAGAAAAAAGGGATCATGGTTATTCAGCTGCAATTCTAAGAGCCTGTTATAACCATGCATTTTAATTAACTAGATCAGATGGAGAAACGTTGCCTATATACTGCAGCATAGCTGTCTGCCTTGACACTCTCCTCTCCATAAACAGAGGACTTCTCTTTGCAAAAACCTTCGTGAGTTTATTTTTTAAAAAGGTATTTCTGAGAGATTAATTCCACTCTAGCTTAAATATTAACCTTAGGCAAACCTCCTTCCTTTTTACAGTGCAGGAACATGTCCTGTCTGTCATATCCATATAGTGCCCCAATAAAGCATTGGTACAAAAACTTCATTTCCTTGTAACTGATCAGCATTCTTTTCCAGCAAGGCCTATAATTTGAGCTTTTCTCATGTGTAGCAATTTTTGAACATGATGGTAATTTACTTTTTAAATTGATAGGATAGGGTTCCTGCAAAAGAAACATATTCAAAACAGCTTTATTGTATTTTTTTTCTTAGTATTTGAGCATGAATCACTTCACTGTATCTCCTTTAACTTATTTGATCAACGTGTCTTCTCTACTGGAGGAAGCAATTTAGAACTATGGTGAAAATCTTTTTAGCGCTACTGAATGCTTGCTTGCTGTTGAAGATGAGTTTTTTTTTGTAAACAAGGTTTTGCAGGGGCAGGACTTGGTAGAAATTCAAGGGCATCCAGTAGGCTTGTGTGCAGCCTTTGGATTCTCTTTATATTTCTGGGAAATAGATCATCGAAAGAGAAGAGGAGCCCAGACTGGAGGAAAGAAAGGGAGTGGAGTGGGAGAGAGAAATCTGAAAAAAGAAAACAAAATAATGATACTGTTCCATTCTATGAGAAGTAAGCCTTATCTAGGGGAGTCCTGCAGCTTGGAAATCCCCTTTGATAACCTTCCTTAAGCTTGCAAGCACATAGGGAAAATCCTGCAGTCTACAACAGGAATAAAAATTCCTAAATCCAGACACTGCTAAATTGAAATGACAATTGCATGTTTTAGAGAACAGGCATGTCTTCTTCTGGCTCTCATGTCTTCCCTCTGTAGCAGTTGACTTGTTCTGTAAACCTTTTTCCACTGCTTTTCTGAACTAATTCAAAGAGAAAATCTGTGCAAACTCATTATGAAAAATTGTAAGCCCTGGCATGCTTTGCAGCCTGCCAGTAGTATTCATATATTTCAAATGTGAAGATGCTGCACAGTTTGCCTGAGACATCATTCTGACTTATTTCCTCTCCCCTGTTTAAGGCCATATCACACTTACAGTTTCAGTGACAGAATTTAATTTTGATTCTGAGGCAGAATTTTGGTACCTACCATGTGAACTTTGTTATTGGTTTTGCATAGCCATGCACCTGGATGGCTAAACAAACATTTGGAAATGTGGAATACCTTTTCAAATGAGCTGCTGAGACTGCACAAAACCAGTTATTAGATAGCTACAGCAAGCTCTACACAGAAAGTGTCTTAAAGTTTGAGTCACCCACAGGTCACAGTTTGCTAGTGTTCCATTGGCTGTTCTGGGAGCACCCTATCTTAGGGAAGAA
Source organism: Tricholaema leucomelas (assembly GCA_013400475.1). Taxonomy (NCBI): domain Eukaryota; kingdom Metazoa; phylum Chordata; class Aves; order Piciformes; family Lybiidae; genus Tricholaema lacrymosa; species Tricholaema leucomelas. The sequence goes on along the minus strand of WAAF01007269.1, from coordinate 409,512 downwards.
CATTTTCTGCCTTGTAAATTACTGTGAAGCCCTAAATACGTGTACAAGCACATCCACAACAAAATAAACAAGATTATTTTGGTAGCTTTTCCTTTTGATACTGGAGTCCTAACATAAATGTGGGATACTTTCTTCAGTGTAGGAACTGGGTGGAAATAATGAGTACTTGTAATAAATTCTCACTACAGAATCTGTATGTAGGAACATTTTCTTTTCATCATCTCATTAATGAGTTTGAGCCATTTGCAGCTTAGAGTGCTGAATAAGGATTTGCATTTAATTGAATTCCTCTGTTCTTAGCTGACAAAATGTATTTTGCACACTTGATGGATGTAATTAGTGTGATGAGGCTTTAAAAGAAATGTGCTTTGTTAAATTTAGAGTTTGCCGTGTCACTTTATACATGAAACCAAAGCATTTGTATCAGTAGTTCTGTGGCTTTGGAAAAATGCATTTTATTATTATTACTGATAGATTGGCATTTTAATTTAGGATAATGTTACAGTCCAAATACACCATGGTTTCAGATTGGAGAAGGCAACCTAATAAGTTATGATTTCAAATTAATTTATGCTGCTGCAAGATCTGTTTTACACCTCAGAACTTACTATTATATGCTGTGGCTGCAGACAACCCGTGTCCTTTGGATAACAAAGGTATTGTGCTTGATTGTTGAAGTTGTTATGCTTTGTTAAGCTTTCATGAAAACAAACCTCTATGAATCCTACATGAAAACTGAGGGCAACTCTGTACCACCTACGCAGTCACTTTTCCCCCTGTGATGCTATTGCTTTCTGCTCAGCCTGATAGGCAATAACTTTTAACTTCAAAATATTTCAGGATTTGTCACAGGTTCACAGGATGTTAGGGGTTGGAAGGGACCCAAGGAGATCGAGTCCAACCTCCCTGCCAGAGCAGGACAATTCTATCTAACACAGATCACAGAGGAACACATCCAGACAGGCCTTGAAAGGCTCCAGAGAAGGAGACTCCTCGATCTCTCTGGGGAGCCTGTTCCAGTGCTCTGTGACCCTTACAGTAAAGAAGTTCCCCCTTGTGTTGAGGCGGAACCTCTTTTGCTGCAACTTACACCCATTGCTCCTTGTCCTATCACAAGGAGCAAGTGAGAAGAGCCTGTCCCCCCCCAGCCCCAACTCCTGGCCAGCCTTCAGATACTTATAAACATTTATCAAATCCCCGATAAGTCCTTCTTTTCTCCAGTCTAAAAAGCCTCAGGTCCCTCAGCCTCTCCTCATAAGCCATGCCTTCCAGTCCCCTCATCATCCTTGTAGCTTTCCACTGGACCATTTCCAGCAGATCCTTGTCCCTCTTAAACTGGGGAGTCCAAAACTGAACACAGTATTCAAGATGAGGTCTCAGCAGGGCAGAGTAAAGGGGGAGGAGAACTTCCCTTGATCTGCTGGACACATTCTTCCTAATACACCCCAGGATCTCATTGGCCCTCTTAGTCACAAGGGCACATTGCTATGCCATGGTTAACTTGTTATCCACCAGGACCCCCAGGTCCCTCTCCATGGGACTGCTTTCCAGCAGATCACCTCCCAGCCTTTACTGGTGGAGTTTATTGTTCCTCCCCAGATGCAGGACTCTGCACTTGTCCTAAAACAAGGTCATGTGTAAAAATTAATAAAATATTAATAGAATGTTGAGACCCCATAGCTGTGCTCTGTAGGCTTTCTTAAGCTATAAAATAAGCACTGGATGTCTCAGTGAAAAGAACGTGGTTACTGACAATTGCATGCAGATTGCCTTATGCAGTTTATTGCTTCCCCTGTGCTGAATAGTTTATTTTTGACATACATATTTTAAAAATAGGAATGCACTTATGCAAAATGTGGAGAGTTCAGTATACAGGATTCTCATTTAGAATGATAAGATCTTTTTTCCACATATTCTCTGTGATTGTGACTTACTTGTTAAGAAAACTGAAAAACTATTTTTGTGTTGCCAGTGTCACTAGGGATAAATACAAAGATGCTGTTGGGCATCACAGAGGTTCGAAGTCAATCTGTGCTTTAATGAAGGACAAGTTAATGGCTAGTAATTGGAGCTTCTGAACTTACACTGTACCACTGCTAGTTTCTGCTGCAGGCCTACACTTTGTCACTAGCGTAGCCTGGAAAACGTTTTAGAGGATAAATGAAAGTAGGGGAAACTAAACATTTAGTCTCAGAAGAACAGACACTGTCTGTGATAGGTAGAGTTAGCCTTTGGAAAAGTTCCTACTGAAGGATTTCCGTCCCTGTGTGATGTGATCCTTTGTAGGACGGTGACTATGATACCGTGAGTCATAGGTATAGCATCACATGCAATTCCTTTTGGGATTGGGAATTGATGTTGCATGCAATGACTATGTATTCTGGATAGTGCAGTAGGATTCAGGAGAAGCTGGCTGGTGGGAAGCATTGTAGAAAAAGCCTGCACTGTCCTGAGGATATGACTCACATTACAGTCAGCTGGAAGGCTAAAATGTGACATCAAAGTGTTATATTACTTGTAATAGTGCACTGTTAACTTAACTCTGGTGTCCTGGATGACTGTTTGATGTTGGTGTTTTATTAGAAAGGGAAAAGATGATCCTTATCTCAGATTTGGGCTAAATATTTTTGTATAAGATTACAGTGATTGTTATTAGTAAGAAAAGTGGAGAAAAACTCATCTGGTTAAAAAACAGACTTCAGAATCTGTAGCTGTGTTTTAAGCTGAACCATGGGTAATTGTTTTTCTGAGGTAATTTTATTTCAACTGTCTGCCAGGAATCAGTGGCAATCTCTTTGTGTAAAAGACAATTTCCCAGTATAAACTGTCTTTCAGTATTCATTCCACTCAGTAAGATATATCTGCCACCATGTACACATCATTGAGCTACAATTATGTCCTTTCATTTGCAAGAAAACTTGCAAAAATCTCCAGGAACGTAATTTTTTTCAACTAGCTTCATGGTGCTGATCAGAGCATTTTGTAGACCTTACAAACATTATTGTTCAAATTTCAAGGTCTGAAAAGAAGGGGAGAGGAGATAAGGTACTGTCAGAAAGGTTAAGTGCTCAACTGTTGCAAGAAGTGGGTGGGGTCTAGGTGTTTAAATGCCCTTCAGTGTTTTTCAGAATCATTCCTCTAGTTTGTTTTAAAATCAAAAGGATAAGCTATAGGAAAGTGGAAAAATGAGTAACAAAATAGTACCGAAGATAAACTCTAAAGTGTTAGCTGTTTGACATTAGTTTGTATTTTGTGAACTGTGTTTACTTTCTAGTACTTTTATCACCTGTTTTTTTTTTGCAAAACTTACCATAAGCCAAATAGACACTTCTGCATAATGTGTTTTTAAAAAACAATCCACACAAAATCCCTCCGAGAAAAAAACAAAGCAAGGTGAGCAAGAACAATGTCTACAGTAGAAAATACATTATGAAGTCTATAGTTTGGAATAAGGAATCAATTTATCATGGTTGTATTTGCAGTGGGTCAGAGATTGTGTGACTAATGTATTATTATTGCTTATTATCTACACTGTAGCAAAACACATGTTCAGTTTTCACATTTCTTTCATCTACAGCTACTTTTAATTTTGAGGGCAACGAAGGGAAGAATTGCAAAGGCAATTAGGATGCCCAGCTTCCACTGACAATCTTGTTTTGTACTTTTGAATGTTTTGTGCGTGTTTTCCTCCCTTGAGTTATAGCTGAACCAGAAAGGAGCTAGTAATCTTATAGCTTCTTTTTTTTTTTGACATTTCCTGAGTTTTTCATCCTTTAAGGAAGCAAAAACTATTAAGTGCCTGATGTAAAATTTGGACCATGAGTTCTACGGCACCAGTTATTCAGGACGAGGGGTAATGGGTTTAAGCTGGAGGAGGGGAGATTTAGACTGGATGTTAGGAGGAAGTTCTTTACAGTGAGGGTGGTGAGACACTGGAACGGGTTGCCCAGGGAGGTTGTGGATGCTTCCTCCCTGGAGGCGTTTAAAGCCAGGCTGGATGAGGCCTTGAGCAAGCTGCTCTAGTGGGAGGTGTCCCTGCCTATGGCAGTGGGTTGGAGCTGAATGATCCTTGAGGTCCCTTCCAACCTAAACCATTCTATGGTTCTATGATTCTATGATTATTATATAGGCAGTAGTTAGGGAGCTGGTGTTCAAGCATTCATTTTTTGAAATAATAGAAGTTTAACATTTGATCAAGACACACTGTCAATGTCTTAGTTGTACAGGAACTTGGAAATAGAATCGTCTTAGTGGTTAAGAAGACAAAGGTGAGGGCTTCTTGGGGAACTCTTTGAAGATTACATCTCCAGTCATGTAATTTTCTCCTTGCCAAGTGAAAGGGTTTGTGAGAAATAGTAAGAAATAGTAAGTAAAAAAGGGAAATATTTTGTTTGATTTCAATAATGAAGAATATTAATCTTGTAATTCTTCATATGAATATAAAAAATTATCTGTAATAACATCAGTAAGTTTCATTAAGCTGTTTAGAAAGAAAAAGTTAATAAACAGAGATTAGTTGCCCTTTTGCCCCTCCTCAGTATACAGTGCTCATTCTCACATTGGAATGCTAATTCTTTGGTCATGACAGCCTAATAATACAAGCAAGGCAAGAATTGCAGGAAGATGTGATTTCTATGATGGGTTAGTCAAATAAGAGATACTGCCTATTACTTGCAAATCTTTTCATTATTAGTTCTATGATGTTTGTGCCTGTTGTAAATGAGATTTGCAATTTCTCTGGTAGGTAATATGCTGGCCATCAACTCCTAGGTACCCATCCCAGAATGTCTTGAATAAACTCCTTTTTACTACTCTGTGACTTTCACATTGATGTGTTCATAGCTGTTGAACTCAGCCACTTTTAACTTCTTTTTTCTTTACCCTGCTGTATTCTATTCACTGTTATGCCAAGAAATAGTTTGGTTATAACCTAGAGAATCACATAAAATCCTATACTGTACCACTGTGATAACACTTTTTCTACAAAGCCTAGCTGGGAACAAATACCAAGGCTACATATTGTGGACTGGTAGGTGATGTCCAGACACACCCAAGTCCATAAAAATGTAGAAATACAACTCACTTTCACTCAGTGTGGAACAAACTGAGTTTCTGTTCATCTTCTTAAAGGAAAGGAAATATGTCTGTTTTGAATAGCTAGAATCCTGCTTGCACTGGCTTGTCATTCACCTAAGGTTAAGAATGTCTCACAGTAACCGTGGCACAGATTTACTCAGAGGCCTAAAGTGGTTGCTGCAGGCAAGCTTTGCCCGAGCAGTTAGGCTGCATATTCCTGTCATTTGTAAGTTTCCCATTGTTTAGTGTTATTATTGCTTGTAAATTTGATTATTCATCATTGGTTTCTTGTCCCTTTTGTACATCATGTGTTTTTGAGATAAAGCTGTTACTTGTTCCCAGGTGGTGACTGTCCTTCCTTTCCATAATAACATCTTTCTCTCGCTGAGATATAAAAAAATCTGCTGTTAGGAAGTTGAATGAGTTATTTGCAGTCTAAGGTGGTTGGTTTTGGTTTGGTGGGTTTTTTTTTGTTTGTTTGTTGTTTTTTTTTTGTTTTTTTTTGGTTTGGTTTGGTTTTTTTTTGTTTTTTAATGTAGTATCTTGAAGTGACTTAAGTAGTGTTTTGCAAGTGATAAGTTCTAAATCAGTGGCCACGCATTTTTACAGCTTCTCTTATTTTGTCCACTTAACACACTATATTCAGGTTATGACTTCTATACACAAACACTACAGTCAAATACTGAAAGGATTTGATGCTTTTACCATGTGATACAGAAAACTGCAAAATAAAAAGGCAAGCACATCTATGTGCAAATCGATATAGACAATAGATGGCTGTGATTAAACTAACTACCCACTGGATGTCACTATTGTTCCACAGAAATTCATCTAAGGGAATATTTATCTAGAGTTGAGTGGTTGACAGCACAGACCATTAGCTTGCAGCAAACAGAAAATTTCTAACTGTGTTTGCAGGAATATTGTATATTTATGTGCATTTTGCAATTGAATTTTCTATCAGGGTTCACAATTTCATAGTAATAAAAAAAAGGGCACTGGCAAATCTTAAGATGTGATGACTGTGTGAGTGCAGATAGTGAGTCACAAAAACCTACCAGCCAGTAGAGGAGCTGGAATTCATTATACTCAAGCCACTTGTTCTCATTATTGTTCTCTTACTCTGCCATTGCTGGAGGTAATCTCAACACAGTGAGTGAACATTCCCAGTCTCTTTCAATTTGCATAGTGTATCAGTTACTTGCTTTTTCCAAAGATGTGCATTCTGTGTGGTTTATTATTCTGAAAGAGCATTTTAATATTCCAGGAGATAGGTCGTTTAGCTGAGAAGCCAAGTGGTTCACTGGCTAGGAGGAAGTCTTGGTGCGAGGAGACTGGCTTTTATTCCCCATACACAACAGGTGTGTGATCTCAAGCAAATTAACTATCATGCTTATTTACCATCTTCTGTCTTTTTTTCAGCATCCTTTGTACACATTTCATGTGGGAAATTGTTGGGAGGTGTTTGCACAGTGTCTAGCAGAGGAGTCCTGACTTCTTTAAAGATTTTTTTAGGATGCTACAACTAAACATGACAGTCTTTCTTTGGTGATTCCAGCCAACGTTTATCTCAACATTTTTTAAATGCAGACTACAAAGGTAATGAAAATTAAAATAGACTTGGAAGGTTACTGCACTATGTCTGTGGTTTGAAAAGCCCTGGTCTTTGAGTGCTAGCCCTAGAACACCATATGGCTCAGGAAAAGGATTAAAAAAAAACCCAAGCAACAAAACCCAAAACCAAACAAACCAAACCAAAACCCAACAACCTCCACAATAAACCAATCCCCAGCCACCTTCAAAATGCACTGCTGCTCTTCAAAACTTGGGATATATAGGTAGTATCAAATCCACCAAGAAGTAGCCATGTCTTTAGAGTCCCACATCTCCTTTCTCAGACTGGTGCCTAAAATGGTGGTATGAAGGCTTAGGGTTTTGTGAGAGCCATCAAGCTGTTGGGCATCCTCTGAGGCTTTCCCTTTATCACCCCATAAAGGTTTTAACAGTTCTGTGCAAGACTGGCACCAAAATAGCCAAAACCCAAGGCAAAGTGGGATCAGAATACCTGCTGCCCAAACTGGAGAGAAGCAAAGAAGAAATTTCTTCCCTGGAACCTTTGAGGCTTTAGTCCTTTGTATTTGGGAAAGGGGCAGCCTTTCACAAGGACTGGAAGCTGCTCGCTTAAGACCAGCTCATTTCCAGAAATATTATTAGAATTTGTGACTCTGGTGGCTGAGCCACCCAAAAGGCTTCCAGTGTTTAATTTGGCAGTAGTAAGACTAAGTTTAGCTTAGTTCATGTAGTTTGCACAGGTGGAAGCATGGGGTTAATAGTGGTTGTATCTCCTATGAAGCTTGGTTAAATTGTGTTCTAAGCCACAGTCACTAGAGTGGAGTTTAACAGCTTGGCTTGCAGACCTCCAGCTGTGCAAGAATGTTCAAAGATGTACAGTGGGCATCTTTTTGGTGTACTCAGATAGTGACTTCCCTACAGCAACAATTGCACTGTTTGGCATGTGTCGGGAAATGCGTGAAAAGGGGATCTGTAGTTTTTCAGTCAATAAATTCATTAGTTGATCTGAGCGTGTCTATGCCTGAATATACACATGCTGGATTTTCATAATGAGTTTTGTTACCCATCTATGATTGATGACATACTGGCCTTAATTTCTTTTTCATGCCCATAATGAAATATTTGTCGAAGGGAGCTAGTGTAATTTTACAGGAGTCTATGCATTGTTTCGATCTGACTGTTATTGTTAGAAGACTTTGAGGAAACATAAAAGGAAGCCTACAGTCACTGAGTTTTATACAACACATCACAGTCATAGTCCATTTAAAAAGTTTAGGAGATATGTTGAATATTTCCAAATAGCCAAAACGATAAATTAATAAGATGAAATTATTTTTTGATTGCACTTAGCTTTCCCAAGTTAATTCATTCTGTCTATCTACCATCTCTACATATCTACCTACCTACACACATTTGGGCCCAAACATGCATATGTTCATATTCACACCCCCACACCTTGTGTGTGTGTGTGATCATATGTATGTCTGGGGACAAATCCTTCTTGTTTTGGCTGAGCCTAATTTTAGTCACTGCTGCAGACATTAAAACCTGCAGAACTACAGCAGTGGTTCTTAATGTGAGCAGCAACTCTTAATCCTTCAGTACAGAGATAACCAAGAGCAGGTGGCAGAAACCTGAATGCCATAGCAGCTAAGATAATTCAGTGTGTACTGACTTTTAAATAGCAACTTTCAAGGTACAACTCACATTAAAATCACAGTCTGCTTGGTGCTGCTAAAGCATCTTAAGCACTTGCATTATTAACTGTGTGAGCTCCTCTTTGTACTCAGTAAAATGGGGTCTCAGTGTTGCAGGGTTCACTACAGTCTCAAGCTTCTACTTTCAGATATTTCCTCACTACAGTACTTGAGAATGGTTTCATTCTGTGAAAAAATATCAAAACAACCTCCCTTCAAGCATATTGGTTCTTTTAAAGTGATGCTTTCTAGGTTTGTTTTCATTGTATCTACCATATTTCAAGGTGATGGGCTGTGATTTTTTTTTTCTTCCAGTAAAAATGCAGAACATTCTACTAAGGTTTAGCTTTTTCTCATCTGCTGCAATGAAACTGCCTTGTAGAAACATGCATTCTCTAGTGATTGAAGATGTGCAGTTTATTAAGCCAAATCAAGTTACAAAACGAAGATTATGACATTACTGACTTGTTTCTATATAGGTGCTGCTGCGTTATTTCAAGAATGAAAGACTCCCCCTACACTCATCCCTTCCTAATAATCAAAATAGGAGGTATGATGTGTTTGGGAATATAGGTGATATTCTCTTCTCCTGCAACCAGCAAAAACGCACACCTTTGGGAGAGGGAGGGCAAAGGTAGCTGGGCTACAAATCTATATTTTGTCCAGAATAAGTGAAAAATGACTACATGAAAAACAGTATCTGTGAATCTTGTAATGCCATTAGAATTTTGCCCAGAGAGAGAAATTATTTTCACTCATTTCCTAAAGGAATTTTAGATGCACTCTTCTCAGGTCAGTGAGTAACCAATTTTCTCTGAAACTCTTTGCAGCTGTAATATTTCTTAAATGTAGACTGTTTGGCTTTGTAAGTGATGAAGCTTCATTTACTTATTAGAGGGACTGTATGCAAAACACATCACAAAACCCTAACAAGCCCAGCCCAGCAAATAAAAATAAATAGAATAAAATGACAGATTTAATAGTTTCCTCAGCTACATTAATGTCTTTGACAGTCTTGGTGCTCATTAGAAATTCCCTTTTCAAAACAAATGTGTGCAGGAAGTGGTCTTGTTTTTGTTGCTGCACATTTCAGTTCCTCTAATTGCATCAATAAGGAATTTCTGCTCCTCATTTAATGAATGCCTTTTGACCACTTTCTGAAAGGCAACTTTGGATGTAAGGGATAAACACTGGCACCTTTTGTATGAAGTCACATAAACAAGTTTCAATTAATAGCTTTCAGCCTTAGAAACTCTGTGTTATAATGCAGAATGGTAAATCTCATTGTACCTTTTGATTTTTAAATTTTTATTAAGCCTAGGTTGCACTCTGCTTTGCTTATGGTGTGATACCTCACGTCCTAAGACAGTGCTTTAAATGCTTAGTGGCTTATTCTGTGCTGGGCAGAAATCAGACATTCTTTGAGAGCTATTCCTCTAACATCTCTCTCCTCAGACAACTCAGAATTTGTACAATGCTACACAGGACCTGCATAGTATCTGGCTCAAGAAGTAAGTTTCAGAGCAAGAGGGGGGAAATGGGTTTGATTTTTTTTTTCCTGGTTTTTTTTTTTTTGCATTGTTGCAGATTTCCTCCCTAAACAGAGGCACAGTTGCTGCAGGTGCAGTGGATTACTTATGAAAGAAGTTTTCTATTTAAAACCAAAAGACTTTAATGAAATTGGTAGAGGGTTTGTACAATAGGTATTGTATTAAACCAGAGCTCAGGCTTCACATTGATTGTGGTATTTAAATTTCAATGGGTTGATTATGTATGAGAGTAAAATGACCAGTGTTATGAATGTACAAAAAAGAGACATGGAAGAGCTGTGCCAGAAAAGTGAGAAAAACGTTCCCTTTATAGTCCCTAGAGTTCAATAAAGCACCACTATTTCCCAGCTTTTAAAAGCTCTTTTATCACAATGGTTCATACCTCACATTCCCTGGAGCCTGATTTGTTATACGTGCAGGGTCCTGTTCCATTCAGCAGCATCTCACTGGTTTCAGTGTTGGTAGGTTTGTAATCTACATAAAATTCCTGTGTGCTTGGAGTCATTTGCTTCAGCGACTGTCTTTTCTTTTTCCTGTGCCTTCGCATGAGAGAGCGCTGCTGCAGCTGCTTCATGCTGGCTGGGTAACGCTTCCATGACACGTAGATTACCAGCAGAATCACAAGCACAGACAAGAAAAGGGCCACGCTGCCTGCTATGATTTTATGGAAGGAGATGTGTTCTGTGTCGTGCTCAGGTTGAGAGCTTGATTCAGTAGCTCCAATAGTTGGGGGCAGAGGAGGCTTGCTGTCATGTTTAGGCCTGGCGAGTTTTGGTTTAAATGTTGGCTTTGGGAGAGCTCGTGCTAATTCAAACCTTTCCGTGGTGCTTTTGCCACAGATGCTGTAGTTTTTCACTGCATCAATAACATTCACTCCTTGCAGCTCTTTGGGGCTGGCACAAATAATTGTATTTTCCCTCAGCCCTTTAAAACTTTTAAGCCAGTTTACTAGGGAGCAAATGTTTCTGCTGCATTCCCATATATTCCCAGCAAGGCTGATGTCGTTGAGGGATATCCAAGAATCCAAAATTTCTTGACCAATAAATGTGAGCTTGTTTGAATCCAGGTTGAGGCGCTGTAAATTGGGCACACACTGAAAAACACTAGGTCCACTGAAAGCCTCTATTTCATTGCCAGATAAATCAAGTCTTTGTAATGAGCTCCAGGTCCAGGACATAGTTTGTCCTATCACACTGATTTTATTCCACTGTAAATAAAGGTTTTGAAGGCTGACTAGCCTTGGAAAAAGTGCCAGGTTGAGCTTAGAAAATTGATTGTGCTCCAGGTGAAGCTCTTTCAGTCTTATCATGCCTGCAAAGACATTCCTTGCTAAACTTCGGATGCGATTATAACCCAGGTCCAACAGTTCAAGGTTCCTACAATCTTGAAATATTCGAACAGGGATCGTTCTTAGGGAGTTGGACCTCAAATGTAAACTCAAGAGCTTCCTTAAGCCCCTGAACTGTTCAGATCCCAGAGACTGCAGCTGATTGTATGACAGATCCAAATTCCGGAGATTTGTCACAGGTCTGAAGGTATTATTAAGAAAATAGGAGATTCTGTTGGAACTCAGGATCAACTCTTTTAGTCTGCGTATTCCACTGAAAGCATTTTCATCAATATTGCTGATGTGGTTATGGTCTAAATAGAGCCAGGTGAGTTGATTAAGACCTTTAAATTGATTGTATTTTAGTTTTTGGAGGCTGTTATATCGAAGGGACAAACCTAAACAACCAGCAGATATACTTGAGGGAATCTCCTGCAATTTCTGAGATTCACAGTATACCATTTTGCCTTCACACCTACAGCCCTTAGGGCATCCTCGTTCAGCAGAAGAAAGCATTGTCAGTAATATAGTAGGGGCTATTACCAGAGCTACAGCTGATCCGCTCAGTAGCCTAATTACATTGAAACCTGGAAATAAAAACAACTTAGAAAAGTTATCCCCCCACACATCAGTCATTTTCTTTCAATCATGCTAAAACCTTTTATTTCAACAATCATTTAAAAATCCCTAGCTCTACTTGACTATTTTTCACAGTTTTATTTACTCTTTTTTAAAACAGAATGTATTTATATAAATACTGAAAAACAGCTGGGTAAGAGGTGTAATCCCTAAGCAATTTAACTGTAAGAACAAATCACATCAAGATAAGTCTAAGGAGTAATTAAAGCACAGGCTATGCAGTCACTATGAACTATACATCAAAAAATAACAGGAAAAACATACCCATCCTCTGTGTTGTTCAAAGGTCGTCCTTAGGTCTTTTGTTTTTTGCTTAGTGTGCCACAAGCATGGCAGCCCCTGTCAGCTGCACTGTAGTGAGTCAGGGCTCGCTGACACCCAGGAAGAAAAATTGGACCCCTTGGGAGATGGACCGATTTTGGAACATTATTCTTTGCCGGCCATGCAGAGCACTCCAAGAGTAAATCAATCCCGACACAGCATTCGCAGCAAAATGTCAAATTCTTCCTAGGTAATAGGATCTTCATGGATGTTATGCTTTTGCATCTTTATAGTTAGGAACCTGGTTTTTTAAATTTCTCTGTGAGGGAAAGCATGTTAGATTCTTCCAAGCACCGTTCAGCTATCTGAATTCACACGTCTGTATTCCATAGCACAGCAGTTCCCTTACTTAGTACCCGATCCGGCCAGGGAGCTGCTTCGGAGCATAGGTTTCAGAAGCCCGTGCAGTGAACAAGCTCCGCTCACTTCTGCGTGCTGTCATTCTGGGAGCTCTGTCCGACTGTTGCTTTGGTTTCGCAGAATGCAGCCGCATGTAAAGCTGCCCCCAGTGGTGAGCAGTATCACGGGCATGTGCAGAAACGTCTTCCTTTTATCTTGTAAATGAGAAAGCTCTGCTGGGAAAAGAGTGATTGTTCCGAGTGACTAATAGGAGCGGAATGGTCAGCTTTGGTGTCAACTAGTGACTTATGCTGAAATATCAAATCCTCTTAGCCTGTTCTGCTCCTTCTGAAAGCTGTTTTACATCGCTGAACTTAATAGCTCAGCATGCCTTACTGAGACTTTTGTCTGAAGGGCTAACGTGACATTTGTAGGACATAGATACCAATTTTCGATCCCAAGGAATTTTTTTTCCCTTACTGCATTAGACATGTTCACATGGCCTTTGTGCAATAACTGCAGTTCTCCGGCGAAGTATGAGCCCACTCAGTGTGTCTCTTATGAAGTGTTTCAGTGAGGACACTATATTTTACAACATGAAAAATGTTTTGGAGCTGACATTTTGCCTTTTTGCTTTTTTCTTCTCTTTTAAAAGGCACAGTGCCAGGTGGTTAGAACAGAGTACTGTGCTCATTTATTTCCCAACTTGCTGTCACTTGGCTTCACGACACTAACACTTCAAACACAGGCTTCCATAACCCTTCCAATACGGGGACTGGGCAGCTTGGTGTAGTACCTTAATCAGGTGAATTATTTTTACTGTAACTGATGACAAAGGCTGGATTTTGTGGTGGTACAAGTACAACGTGCAGAGTTTTTTAGGTTTGTGACTCTGGGCAGTCCTTATATATCACACAAAGAGCCTTTTTCTCTTTCCTCACCCTTCCCTTCTTTCCTGCATGCTGTAGAGAAGGGACACATTCTTCCACAAGGCAGAGCAAAGGTAAGACAGCATTACAGCCAATACACTATGCTGGCAGTCCTCCTTCACCAAAAAAAAATCTGTGATCAGAGATAATGGTGGAGAAGTGGAAAACCATGGCTCTTTGTTGATCAAGGGTAAACTGGAGCCTGAAGTGTGCTGCTTGTTAAAAGAGGAGTGCAGATTATAATCCCTCAAATGCAACCAGACAGCTCTCAGAACTGCTTTTCCTTTCCAAGACAGAATCCTTACCCCTTGTAATAATGTACTTTCACTTTTCCTTTATTATTCATTGCTGTGACATTGGAATAACTTAAAATAAGGTGAAACCTGAAGTTTTCCATGCATTAAAATGCCAGCATTGCATAGTACTTACTCTGTGAATGACTTCAGGCTTACAATAATTCTACTGGTATTAACACACCTTTCTGCAGTGTCTAAGTTAGAAGCGCAGTCACCCCTGGCTAACAACTGTGAACACCTTTCATGTCAGGAGCACATACCTGCATCAAGGCATAGCCTGTGAAAATTCTCCCCTTTGGGTTAGATTTGTGGAGAGGGTTAATTCTTCTATTAGTCTCTGTCACTGTCTCCTGTTCTCTACTACAGCTTGTTTCTGGCTCTCAAATCTGATCTGTAATGCTGAGGAGCCAAAGACAAACTTCAGACTGCACTGGGAGCCGTGGTAGTCTGGGGAGTTGTTCTGCTGACAAGAGTGTCACATCCCAGTTCTGGTGTGCTTGTTACAGGTTTTCCATCACTGCCCTGGGGTCTCTCTGTACTTGATGGAGCAGGACTGGTAGCATCAGAAGACAATTCAGACCAATAAACCAATAAACATCTCAGGTTCCAAAACTCAGTTGATATGAAATACTCATCTTCACCTGGTTCAAACACAGCATGTAAAGCTTCAGGTAACATCCAGATTTTATTCTCGTGAAGAGATGGGGCTGTAGTATATCAACTCAGTCTGAGCCCTCTCCTCAAACTTTGCCTATTCTCTGGCTTTTCCTCTTTGGTTTTCTCTCCATCGTAATTATGGAATTAACAAGTAACTTCTCTGCCACCATGAGTCAGCAGAGCTTCAGTAGCTTTTCCAGGGTTTTAGTAATTGCTAATACACTGGACAAATAAGAAGGAACAGCCACTCTTTTACCATGAATTATTTTCATTTTTCTGAAAGGGGTGAGACATCGAGAGTTGAACAGAGAGAGCATCAAATCTATGTTAATGGATTGCCAAATTCAATTTTCTTTACTGAAATCCTTTTTGAATTACAGAAGCAGGAAAAGTGCCAGTGTCTGATAAACAGTTTTTTAAAATGACATTTCTATATCTTCATACAGCTGAATGCTTTCTTTTCAAATTGTGGAAATAAAGCTGCTCCAAGTATAAAATGTTTCAAACAAAATTTCAGACCAATCTGGCCATACTGTAAGCTATGAAAAACAGAGAATTAAGTTAAAACTGCATTTTAGATAAGAAGATACTTTTTGTAAGTGGTTTATCTTCTGTCTTGTACCAACTACACCTTTTGTATCTTTGCAAACACACTGCATTAGCACTTAACTCACGGAACCCAGCAGCAAAAAGGAACTTGAGGCCAAACTGGTTAACTTCTCATATGGATAAGCTAGTTATCACTAGAACTGATACCACGACTCTGAGGCCCTGAAATCCAGTGGTTTGTTGAAGTCTTAGTGTGAATTTGACTTGTACTTGATGGGAGTTGGTGTGTATTCATTCAGCATGGTTGCTCTAGTCACAGGGCCTTTTAAATTCATCTATGTGCCACTGCTAGGCAGCCCTGTGTCCTGTCCTGGAACAGCAGTTTCCAGGCAGGAACAAGAGGTAGAAGCTGCAGAAGTTTCAACATGGAGCCCCCAACACAAGAAGGACATTGAGCTGTTGGAGCAAGTCCAGAGGAGGGGCACAAAGATGATCAGAGGGTTTAAGCATCTCTCCTGTGAGGACAGGCTATGAGAGTTGGGGCTCTTTAGCCTGGAAAAGAGAAGGCTTCTAAGAGACCTTGTAGTAACTTTCCAGTATCTGAAGGGGGCCTACAGGAAGACTGAGGAGGGACTATTTAAAAGGTCTTATAATGACAGGATGAGGGATAAAGGGTTTAAATTGGAAGAATCATAGAATGGTTTAGGTTCAAAGTGACCTCAACGATCATCTAGTTTCAATCCCCCACCATAGGCATGGACACCTCCCACTAGAACAGGTCGCTCAAGGTCTCATACAGCATGGCCTTGAACACCTCCAGGAAGACACCATCCACAACCTCCCTGGGCAACCTGTTCCAGTGTCTCACCAACCTCACTGTAAAGAGCTTCTTCCTAATACCTAGTTTAAATCTCTCCTCTTTGTTGTAGAGGGGTTTGAGTCTGAGTTTGGGTTATTTGAAGGTTATTGAATAATTTATGGATATATACAAAGAGAGTTTCCCCCGAACGTACGTACACCTCACCCACACAAATTCTTTGTATATGGTTGGTGAAACTATTTTACAGAATGTCTATTTACAGCCGAATTAAGCAGCTTGGTAGAGGTTTTAGAAACGTTCTGGCCAGAGAGTCTTGCGGCATAAAGTGCCGCTGGTGAAGTTCACAAAATTCCTTAGCAACTTGAATCAAGAGAGTTCAAATACTCACTAATTGGAAGTCTCAGTATCTGTGGTCCCAAAACATATCTAGCGGAAGCCACGTGGTTAATTTCACATGGAGCTGATAGTTCAATTTGAACTGGAGCACGCTGTCTGAGGAGATTCCACGAACACGAGCGGGCTGATGCGGCGGGCAGGGAACGCCTCGTTCGATCATCCACTGGATCGGTGCAGGGTGGCAAGGAACAAAGGGGTCGTGTAAAGCGAATAAAGGTAGTGGCCCCAGGCAGCAGGCAGGCAGGGAGAGGTGAGCGGAGAGAGTGGCAAGAGCACCTTGTTTACCTGGATTGCCCTATTTATCAGATGTGAGCTGAGATTGATGGTCCTTTGGCCGCAATATTGTCCAATAGGCTTCTGGCAGTCAGCCAAAACACACCAAATTAGGAAGGGTCCACAAGTCTCATACCCACAAATATGGGAAGAGCATGGGCCCTACACCTGGTGGGCCATATGTTAAGCACATGGGCTTATGCAACCACTTACATAACACATTATACAACCTGGACCCTGGGCAGGCCAGAGTTTGTGGCACCAGGCCTGTTGTGCCCCTTTTTGTCCTTTTAACGTGTTTACCTCTGGTTTGGGCAGAAAACCATGTTTGGGCAGGAAAACACGTCCAGGCAAGGCATATATAAGCCTATTTGAGCCTTTGTGGCCCTCCACTACACTCGTCCAGTTTAAACCCGTCGCTCCTCATTCTGTCTTTACAAGACCTCATAAATAGTCCCATCCCAGCCTTCCTGTAGGCCCTCTTCAGATACTGGAAGGCCCCTATAAGGTCTCCTTGAAGCCTTCTTTTCTCCAGGCTGAAGACCCCAGCTCTTGTAGCCTGTCCTCATAGCAGTGGTGCTCCAGCCCTCTGATCATCTTCATGGCCCTCCTGTGGACTCAGTCAAACAGTTTGATGTCCTTTTTGTGTTGGGGGGCTCCAGAACTGCACACAGTACTCCAGATGGGGTCTGATGAGAATAAATGGGGAGAATCACCTCCCTTGCCCTGCTGATTTAAACTAGATGTTAGGAAGAAGTTAATTACAGTGAGGATGGTGAAACACTAGAACAGGTTGGCCAGAGAGGTTGTGGATACTCCCTCCCTGAAGGTGTTCAAGGCTAGGTTGGATGAGACCTTAAGCAACCTGTTCTAGTGGGAGATGTCCCTGCCTATGGGGAGGAGTTGGAACTAGATGATCTTTGAAGTCTCTTCCAACCTAAACCATTCTATGACTTCATGCTGACTGAATGTGAGCACTCAGAAACGTTATTCCTTCTCATCTGCTTATGAAGGCAGCATTTTGTACAACTCTGCAGGCAGACCCTCTGAAGAGGACTATTTCATTTATTTGTGGGTCTCGCACATAGTCTATATTTTGGGATTTCAGCCTTATACATAAACTGAGATGCCACAGAATCTGGGAAACTTAACCAGTTTGGAGTTGTATACATCCATGATCACTGATTTGTTTCAGTGGGCTTTTACCGAGAGGGAAAAATGTCACACATCAGAAAATACATTGCTAAATGTGTTTTAACATGTATACAGATGTAAAGTGATGTGTTGGGCAGAGCCTGTGATGAATTCATTGTTTCATGACTACAGGAGATTGCATAAATTCAAAGGTATTTGGAATTGCAGTGCTATTCCAAGGTAATGATGGCCCAGATTTTTCTTTTGGTACTAAACTCTCAGTAGATTTTCTGCCTGGAAATTGTTCCAGATGGATTTCACTGCTATCTGATTTCGCAGTAATTTAATTTCATGTTTGATTTGGGTTTTGCTTATGTAGTTAAGTTCTAGTATATTTTCTTCTTCCATTCATTCTGGCTGTGGTCTCAGTATCTGGCTGCGGCTTTGCTGTAGAAAGCTTAACATGAACTGCATCCAGAATAGTAAAGGGAGAATAAAAAGATGACATTTCCTGTAAAAGCCTATTCCTTCACAAAGCTGGTTTGAAGGTGAAACATTGTGCAGAGGGGAGGGAAACAGCAAATCTTCCATTCTTCAGGAGAAAGAACTTGTAATGAGCAGATACATCTGTTTGCTAAGTATGTTTGAAAAGGGGGATTGACAGGATTGTCAGGCTCCAGTAGAATGAGAATGAGTGGTACAGGGAAGGGAAGTAAATTTCCCAAAGCCTAAAAAACCAGCAGTTACCAGATGCCAGTAGGGTTCCATATGAATCAGCAGTCTGAAGCATTCCCATGTTTTGTCATTTGCTTCTCACTATCCTTTCTCAGGACTTTTCATGCTTACTCTTTAAAATGAAGTTCTTGATTAATGACGTTGCAAAACCAGAAATTATTTTACTCAAGGTTTCCATTTTTGTTAGTCCCATAAGAAATCCATTCAGAAAAGCAGTTTGAGCCTTCCTAGCCACAGTGCACTGCACAAACGTGAGAATTCAGATTTCTGAATGCAGCATTTTTCTGTTCCTAGATAGAACTTCTGGGTCCTGGAGTCCTGGGCACTGAGTGCCTTTGGAGAATCCTAGTTAACAAGTGCTGCACTGTGGTCTTTTTGGGTTTATGAGGTGACAATCTACATCTTTCCTTTCACTGTATTTCACTATAAGGAAGCTAGGAGTGAGCTGGGTTAGCAATAGTAGCTTGCTGTCACCACATCCTTAAGAGCAGAGAAGTCTAATAAAATGTGTTTGCAATTTTTGAGCCAGTGATTAAATAAAGCTGCTGTTCTATGAGGATCATATTAGAGTTGGGAAGGGGGTGGGCTATAACTGCCAGTGTAAATATCAGAGCGTGGGAAGACAGAGGGAAACTCAGGATGGAGGATTTGCCAAAGGCAAACATAAGGAAAAGGAAGTGTGGCAAACCCAGGTTCAAGGAACTTGCAAGCAAAGGAAATAGAAGAAACAGAAAATGCTGTGAATAAACAGAATAGAAGACTGAGAGTGGGAAGTGTCTTATCCCAAGCATCTTGTCAGTACTGAGCTAATGGTGGTAAGTGGTAGATAGGAGAGGTGGATAAATGAAAATATCCCCTTGCTCTTGCTTTCCTGCTAGGAGCAATTAGCTTTGTAAGGCCTGCCCTGAGCTCTGTGAAGGTGAAGAGATCTCATGTTTCAAAGTCTGTGGTAAGCTCAAGGAACTTCCAAAGCTGAATGGGAGCCATGCACCCTTTCTAGGAATCAGTAACCTTCATAGCATCTGATTGCTTATAGAAGACATCAGGGACACATCTGTCAGTTTGTGTATACCTGGAGGATCTCCGCAGTGCCATGGTTCACAAGGCAGCAGAGGCTATCTCTTTCCTTCTGCACAGTTAGATGCTGTTGAATAGTGAAGTTTGCAGCTGTACAGTTTTGTTTAAATCTGTATGCATTGTGGATAGGTCACAGGAGCCCCTAAGCTGTCCCAGGGTAGATAATGCTGCATGTAAGCCTACAGCCTTAGTTCATGGTGTCCAGATTTTCTATTGTAATTCCTGTATCCTTAATGAGACACTGGACATTCAGCTGTTCCCCAACTGACACTTTGTCCTATGATTCTGGAGCAATTTGAAGTCACAAAGCCTGTGCTTCGATCTCATCCTCCGGAGACACAACTACATGAGGTGCAAACCTATTATTTTACTTACTCTCTGAAACTGATAGATGGGATTCTGTTTCTGTGGATTTAGTGTTGATTCATTCAGGCTTGTTTTCCAGAATCCTGATGAAAGGGGAATGTGAGTAGAAGCTGCTGAAGGCAAAGCATCAGCACTGAAAGAAATTAATCACATCTTACACATAATGCTATCTTCAGCCTGCAGAGCATGAATGATACATGCCATAAGTGCCCTGGAGATGTGTAGGTGAAAAATGAAAGGCAGTCTTGGTGACCTTTTCTTATGATTCTCTCTGTAGTCTCTGTGAAGGTGCCAGGAAGGTTAGGTTAGAGTAAACCTGAGCTTATTCCTAATGCCTTCTATTCTTGAATGGGCCAGGTTGCTGTTTCTGGAAGGGTGCCCAAAGTCCGACTGTCCAGGCAGTAAGTATGGGGTTTATGCAGCCTGAAGTGTTCAAAAGCCCTAAAGTGTCACCATGAATTATGCTTGCCTGTGAAGTATTGATTTGTTCCCTGAGGGGTATCTGACTTCTACCTTGCGATAAAAATTCTTCATGTGCACCTGTGGCTGACTCTGATGGATGGCAAAGACAATGAACTTACTTCCTGGGGAGCCAGGGGATCGTAGAGATCTTCTGGGAAAGTTTTATTCATTGAGAAGTCTGTAATAGCTGGAACACCAGGTTGGAGGCTTTGCATAACCAAATTCAAGCAGAGTTAATCTTGATTCAGAGGGGACAGGGAGCAGCTGGTTTCAGAACACATCCCTCTGTGGGCCTTGAGGCTGTGTTTGGTAATCACTGGCTGCTCCAAGCTCTCATCGGTAATGATTACAGGACTTGCCAAAGATGGGCATGATTGATGGAAGAGGGGAAATTTAGACTGGATGTTAGGAGGAAGTTCTTTACAGTGAGGGTGGTAAGGCACTGGAATGGGTTGCCCAGGGAGGTTGTGGATGCTTCCTCCCTGGAGGTGTTTAAGGTCAGGCTGGATGAGGCCTTGGGCGAGCTGCTCTAGTGGGAGGTGTCCCTGCCTGTGGCAGGGGGTTGGAGCTGGATGATCCTTGAGGTCCCTTCCAACCTAAACCATTCTATGATTCTATGATTCTATGATGAGCAGCAAAAAGGAGGAGTTTACATCTTCAGTAAGAAGAATAAACCCATGAAGCCATTCAGGATATTGGTATCTGATAGTCTACTTTGAACCGGTGTGATGAGCAATTTAACTGTGGGTTGGTGGAGCACATGTGTGTTCGTAATTACTTTCTTATTCTTTGGAGGACTAATTGGAAAAAAAAAATGCAGATATCTTCTGAGGAAATTTTCCTTGAAGTGGATATGTTTCAATTAAAAAACAATTATTTTCTGACAGACACTTAATTGGGAGGGAAAAAAAATCCTGACAGTGTCCAGTTCTGACCAGAGCATAAGAAGAGAGTTCTGAGCACGTCCCGTCTCATTGGTAAGAGCTGGAACAGTACATTTGACTAAAGACTAATGAGCTGGTGGTAGTGTCAATAATATGGCCATTTGGACAATATTTTCTTTTCCCACCAAAGCCTAGACCTTTGCAGTTTTCAATGTTAATGTGTAGTCAAAAACCTCAGGGCTAGCATGTCCTCCTCAGCGTTTCCTCTACCTTTGTGTTTTCACCTGTAGCTTCTTCCTGTCTCTTACCCTATGTACACTTATCTGAGGAATGAATACTTGTCAGTTGCGCAGTATAAAGTGTGTGTATACAATGCACTTTCGCACCTTAGGCATTTCAGACGTGTTCTCTAGTAAACATGAAGCTGCCTTGGTATCTCCCTGTATGCTGAAACTGTAGAGTCAGTGTGGGAGTATCTGTTGGCTGCTGTGGTTCCTTGACTGCTGAAGAATGTCAGCTGGAATGAACTTTATAGTAAACCCATGATGTCCACATCATAGCAAAAGCAATTTAAAATCATGCAACTTGCTTTCCAAACTTTGCCTTTTGCTCTAATTTTCTTTGGATCTCAGTTTCTACACTTTGAAGAGAGGGATAGTAACAGTTGGCCTATAAGTTGATCAGCATAATAGACGTGCTTTGCTTTTTGTCTGACACTGGTTGTTTTCAAATATATGTTTTTTCTATCAGTTAATCCATCTGTTCCTTTTTGGACTTCCAATGCAAGTTATTCTGCATCTAGTGTCATTCTTAATGCTTGCTATGGATATAATTTCTTTTAATCCTTTTTTTTTCCCCCTTTTCTTCCCCAAGATAGTATAACCAATCAGGAGGGCAACGTTGTCATCAAACATGAGAAAACAGGCTTCTTCTTCAAATGCAAAATTATCTCAGATCTCTGGTTAATAAGCTTGTCAACTTCTGTTCACTGTAAAACCTTTTTTATTTTTTTGGTGTTGCAAGAGTACTGCTTTGAAAACTACTTAAAAATCTGCTGAATATTACCTTTTGTTTTCCATATAAAAATTGTGACAGGCGGCTACCATTTCTCAGCTGGTTGAAGTAAAACCTATGTGTAGCATTGCTTAGGATCAGACCCAGATTAGTAGATTAATTAATAAGACAGTTGTACTTCCCAGTTTTACTGCTCTTCAGTGCAAACAGATATAGAGGTGTAAATAATTAGAGTGCAGAGTAGTTTGAGTTCACCTGACATGTTGAAATGTGCTAATTTCCAATTTCTTCTTCCACTTGCTGATGCATGAAAAAGTCTACAAAGAAGAAACAATTCTAGCCTACCTCTAATAGGACTCTTACTTAGACTCAGGCATGGTATTCAGAGGTGGAGATTTCAAATCCCAAGCCGGTCAGAGTGATGTGTTACTATTTAGCATTAGTATTGTTTTGAAGAGAAAACATGACAGTTGAGCAGATTTGCTACTGAAAGAGAAAAACATGAACAAAATTAAGGGGCTGATAATTATGTTCATTCACACTGTGACTAACATAAAACTAATTTATTCCAAATGATTACAGTTGCATGCTTAGTCACTTTCTTCCCTACCTTCAGCCTATTTTTTTTTTCCTGGGATTTTCCTGCAAAAAAAAAAATTGTCCTCTTTTTCATCAAAAGTTTCAGATTTTTTTAAGCTTTTAATAATTCAACCAAATACTTCTTTCAATTAAGCCATCCACAGCAGTTTTTAGATATTCCAGCTATTAGTAGATGCTTTTTCTGAGAAAGCTCAGAACCGTAATTACACTGACAGTCTTGGTTAGTTAACCAGCCTGTAATTGGCTTTCATTTAGTCACAGAAGTGACATGTCCATGCTCAGTAACAATGGACTGGAACTTTATTCTTTAAAAACCCCATAAAACAAAAGGTGAATTGTTGCAGGTATGTTTTGACCATTCTGCTCTATATTACTTCTTACTGTTTTCCCTTTGATGTGTCTGGCAAACAGAGCTCTGAAGAAACCATGTATGATTCAGGCCACATCAGCCCACCAAAAAAATGTTAAAATTAAATGTGTTCAAATAGAAAAATAAACATACAACCAAACACCAGCATATTTAAGTGATTTGCAGAAGTGCAACAGACTCACATATAATAGATTTCCAAACTCTTGGTTCTTGCAGATGCAGTTTGGTTTCTCTTTATTATAATTAGGTGCCTTTTTTCCAGTGGACAGGACAGCAAACAAATGACAAACCCCAGAAATATTATGTGTGGCATTTGTCTGCTGCATCACAGTGTAAAACAATAAATATCTGCAAAATATTAGTTTCTGATTGAAGAAAACATTGAAGAGTGCTGCAGGCACAGGGAGGAAGAGGGGAATCAGCCATGAATTGGGGCTTTCACCCTTACTTAACTTTCTTGCAACAAGAGTGGGATAGACATGGTATAGTTTCCTCCTTGTGTAAATCGTTCTCTCCAGTATTCTGTATCCCTTAAGTAGGTGAAAAGCTTAAAATCTCCTACAGCTTAGTTGCATACAGAAGAGGTTAGAAAACAAGAAGTGTTATCAGTGGATAGCCTAGTAGAGACTCTGGGCAGCCTACATAGTTGAGACATAGGAGGGTTGTACCTGAGTTAGTAAGCAGCTTCATTTCCGTGTCCCTAAGTGGTAACAGGAATTGAGAGAAAACAGTAAGGACTTACAAATGTGAACTCAATTTCACAACGAAACATTTTCCCTCCAGACACGCAGAAAGCTGAGGCATTTCTATCTACTTGTTCTTACAGGGTAACTCTTCTGTCACAGATATATGACAGAAAAATCCTCTGTCTGTGTAATAGGGAAACCCTGTGGCTTGCTGATTTGATCTTACAGCATATGTTTGTGTCATCATTTATTTGTCATTTGGAGAAATTGATGGGATTGAAATTCATAGCATGGATTACTGATATAATTAACACAACAGAAATAATTCTGTGGGGATTTCTACGGCTGTGTTTTGAGCAGTTTCCCATGTTCCTTTGGAAGACTCTAAGCTCCTAGGAAAGGAACGTACTTTATCCTATCAAGAGAAGACTAAAAAGGACCCTAATCTTTATATAAGTATGTACAAATCTAATACACAGAACACTCATAGATAAAGCGATGTCAAAATATTGTTTAATTTGAAATTCAAAGGAAAAGTAGAAATGGGGGACTTTTCAGGGGGAGCTAAATATAACCTTTGTTCTTTTACTTCATCAATATGCATCGTTTCAGCTATATGGTTTAGCTTATGCAATGATAATTGAACCCTACAACACCATCTCTGTGGGATTCCTTCTAAGGTGATGTTTGCATGCATGAAGAATTCACATAGGGCAGGAAAAGCTAAAAACCACAGAAGTCTCATGTTTCAATGCAATAGGCAGAAAGTGACTAGTGGTTGATAGGAATAGGGGGAAGAAAGGTCCTGTATAGCTGTGTTACTGAATTAGAGCTGTCTCCTATGAAGTCTTTTGCGGTTTCCTTCAAAATACCTGGTGCTTTCTACTCTGAGACAGAAAGCTGGAGGAGATCCAGTGCTCTTATCTGACAGCAATTTCAGTGTTCTTTTCTCTGTGATTTAAAGTCAAGTAGAAATATGCTTTTAGAATAGAGATATCTGAAAATGGAGAACAGCTTCAGCGCTGTATCAACACTGCTGTATGAAAGTCTCCAGAAAGCCATAAATGTCCTTGAATATATTTGCTTCTCACATAAATATTACAGGATATGGAATTCTGTATCAGGTATTCACTGACTGAAAGATTAACATTTTAAAGAAGTTGATAATTCCTGTGTTCATGTAAAGACTCTTTTGTACACACAGAAACGTGAGAGGAACACAGGCGTGGCTATGCCAGGCTCTGTAAGAGTTGAGCTGCAAGACTTTTGCATTTTACAAAGCTCTTTATTTTTTGATACAACAAAGTTCTGTCCAGAGGCAGATTTAGAAAAAGGTCTTCAGTAGAAATTACTGCTCTGTTCAGTCATGTCTGTGCATAAAGTTTAAACCTACTTGTGATGGTTATTGTCCCTTCAGTGAGAACTGTGGAAGCCTACTTTGTCATTACCCATTACTGACATGGTGGCAATTAGCATAGCACTGATAAACTTCCAACTTGGATCTTCCACTTAAAAAAGGTTGAGGTAAATGAGATCAGATACACTAAGAAAGTGAGAATTCCTACTCTTTCTAGTCTTAACTGATGACAGTATTGTCACGTAATGAATATGGTTCATTTGTGGCGTTTCACAACAGGAAAGTGTTCCCCATTGGTGTATTCTCTCTCTCTCCTTTTGAATATTTAAACCCATATCATATAATGAACTAATACAACAAGTTACATGCAAAGGATTAAGAGGGAGAGTTGCTAATCTTAAATCTGGCAAAATTAGTCTCCTAGATGTTCAGCATATAATTTAATATATATACCAGTGACCTTTCTTTTGCTGGGTGGTGTTTTGGTTTGTTGTTTTTTTTTTTCCCCACAGCTATTGTCCTTTAAAGTGTTTGTCTGGTATATATGGATTCTATGCTTACATTGCTACTTACCTGGTATTTTTTTACTTTGGCCACCTGCAGTAAAAATGTTTAAAATCCTGTATGTCCCACTGTGCCTAGAATATATTTCAGAAACAGTAAATTATTTCAGTGCTTTACAAGTTTGCAGACTGTGCCACTCTTTTCTAGAATTTTTCTTTTGCTTTCAGCATGATTTGCTTGGTATGGTGTGCTGCTTTCTTGACAGAGGCTGGCTGGAAGTGTCATTGTGTCAGCAGTAGCTTATTTTACTTGCTGCAGTTTAATGCAATAAGCAGACAGCACCAGAAATGGAATCTGCTTCGTTTCCATTCTCATTACTTACATTCAAGAAAAGTAAGAACCATATGAAATCATTTAGATGATTGAGAAGAGATTTTCTTGTGTTTTGGAATAAAAAAGAATTAAAAAATGATTAAGGATTTCACTCAGTGTATGGAGAGTTACACCATTGAAAGATTTTGCAGGAGTGCTGATGAATGGGTGTGTCAGTGAGCCAGCTATGTCTGTGGATGTCTGAGCAACAGAATCCTGCAGCACATGTTTTTCATACGTCTGTCAGGGGTCATTATTAGGAACGTAGTGATGGGTTTCATGATTTAACAAAACAGTTCCTGGGAGTATGTTTTGCTTGTGGTGGCCTTTCAATATCTGAAGGGGGCCTACAAGAAGGCTGGGGAGGGACTATTTACAAGGTTTTTGTCGTGGAGGCAGGGAATTAACATGGCCATGTCAAGAATTATAAAAATAGAATTATTTTATTTTCCTAGAACCCTGCCCTCAAACTATATACAAAATTAGTTTGCTTTATTTACAGATTCAGTTTGATCAGGAATTTCTTCAAAAAAGGATAATATAGATAAATTTAGAGATTTAGGAAGTCAGGAAATGGAAAAGGTTAAGCTATAAACACAGCTTTACCCTACTATCAATCAGGCTGAAGCAGAGAATTAATGGAACAGCAGGTCTGAGTCACGGAAGTAGTGATCCCTTGTTGGATTCCTCTGTGGGAGAAGCCTTCTGATGCTGCAGGCAATATCCAATAGTGTATATGTCAACACAGCAGAAGCCCAAAGCAAATGGTAAAGCCACCAAACCCAGAAATGTTTCAAGCACTTCTTTCATGAGTGGGATGATCGTGGAATGATGGCACCTTCGCAACGGCAGGGGAAAGCCTAAACGGTGCAGCCAGAAAGTTGGCTGCTGATATAGTCCAAGAGTGGCCGGTCTGGATGCTGCCAGCAGCTCTAGCAAAGGACCCCAGGGCTTGCCAAGCCTGCAAGTTTGCACAGAAGTGCAAAAGTGGCGAGAACTGTCCAAAAGCAGGGATGGGATAAAACCAAAAGCCATACAAAAAGGTAGGAACCATCTAAAAGTGAGGACGGTCCAGTCACAGCAGAAATCTGTCTTGTCAGGCACTCTGTCAGGAGCTCTCTCTATGCAGGGAACTCTCAAGGTGGGAACCTTTTCTCATTCTCCCTTTCTCTATTTAAGCTTTTCTAGACAAAGTGTCCATTTACCATTTTATACTGGGCACAAAACCCCAGCCAACCACCAGCCCGGGCTTCCACATGGGTCAGCCCGAGTGCAGAAGGGCATCTTTTGCCGTTCCTCTCTCAAGCCCGCAGGTCTGGGAAAGCAGATTTCACACCTTCTTCTCCCATTCAGAGCTGGGAGAGGGGAAGAGAAGAAAGGAATTTGGGGTACCACAGGACAGTCCTTTAATGACAGGATGAGGAGTAATGGGTTTAAACTGTAAAAGGGAAGAATTAAACTAGATGTTTGGAAGAAGTTCTTTACAGTGTGGGTGGTGAAACACTAGAACAGGTTGACCAGGGAGGTTGTGGATGCTCTCTCCCTCCCTGGAGGTGTTCAGGGCTAGTTTGGATGAGGCCTTGAGCAACCTGTGGGAGATGTCCCTGCCTATGGCAGGGGGTTAGACATAGGTGATCTTTGAGGTCTCTTCCAATCTAAACCATTCTATGATTTCTGTCCCTTATGGAATTAATGGGTTGTCTTTATTTGTCTCTAATTGATACTCTACATGATTGGAACAAAGATCAAAGGTGAATTTTGTATGTTTAATCACTGGTTAGTTTTACTCCTGATATTCAAGCTTATTCATGTATTCTATTTTATACCAAGATTCCGTGGATACATTTTTTACATAAAAATTTGAACTGCTCTGTTGTCTTGGACTCTAAGACAATCTATAGAAGTCGTTGCTGGGTTTGAAACAAAATGAAGAAATGGACTCATGTGAATAAACAGAACTCACTACCTAGTGCTACTGCTGCTCCTGAGTTCTGTCATCCCCTTTAGTTGAACTGGTTTTGGCATTCATCACTGAGCTGTAATGGCCTCCCACTGTCTTCCTCAAGAAAGGGAATTGTTTCGTGTGAACAGAGTGCAGTATAAATCTGTTTGTTAAATGGAGGCTGCTTTCAGAAGTCAGGAGCTATGTAAACACCATGAAGTTCAAATTTGCTTGGCTCTGGTTACCACAAGAGGTATATACTAGTTAGTCTAAGCATACTGGCATGAAAAATGTTTTGTGTTAGAAATAGCTGTTCTTCATACTGTTGAATATCTTCATTAGGGTTAGGGGAGCTATGCTGTAACATTGTGTCTTCAATTTGCATCTTAATTAACTTTGAACTGAAGCAGATAACTTATTTGACATTCTAAAGGAGAACTTTTGTGTCTGGTTATTCAGGATTAGTATTCCATGGGGAAGGAGGCTGAGATAATCAGATTCTCACCACCTTGTGAAAAGTCCCTCAGGTACTGGCTAAAAGTCTTGTTTGCAAGGTTCATTTTTGCTAAGTAGTACGGGAATACAGGATGTAATGTTCTACACTTCTCAGCTCCTCTTCAGATCTACAGGTAAAGGTCAGTTTGAGTCACGCATATTCATCCACTTCATACAGAGGTGAGTAGTTTTCTTTGAGTCCTGTGTGCATATCCAAGCACACAGGTGGGACCAGTTTGGAAGGTGTCAGCCTTCAGGTTCATCGCAGCATAGTGAGTGGCATTATGTAATTTGAGGTGTTTTCTTTCTCCCTGCTCCTCCCTTTAATCAATATATAAATTGGGTCATTTTCTGATGCACAAGGAAGTAAATAGCATCCAACTGATATTTATTTGTAGGTGTTTTGCTTTAGCAGACAAGGATTGCGTTTTGATTTTTCTGAAGACTGTTGCAAAATGTTATTGCTCTGGTAAAAGATTACAAGGGAAATGCGATAATCCTTTTATCAAGATCCTTGTCATTCCCATTTAATCATATCTGAAACAATAATGAATTCTTCTGAGGACAGTCAGCCTCTCTGTGCTCACAGCATATCTTCAGTTGGTTCAAACACTGTATAGGCAAACACTTTTGTGTGACTTTCAATTCAGTTTCACTTCTGTTTCTGAGCTGGTCAGAAGTGCCAAGCTCATATGCACACAACTGGAAAGTAACTGAGGTTACTATAGGAACATGCATCATGAATCAAAAAAGATAACATGAAGAGTTCCTCTTATTTCAGTGAACCATATTGAGATTATTACATAAAACAAAGCAAAGCATTATATTTACTGCCATGTTAAAGCACCTTAGTTCAATTATATTGAGATGTTGAATATGAAATTGAGAAGAGGTTAAGGGAATTTCTTTTCAATGTCTGATTTTTAAGATATTAGTCAGATTGTAAATAAGTAAATAATGAGCATATTCTTGTGATTTCCAGATTGCAAAAAAGGTTGCTCGTAGGCATCCTTTCAGCTTCTTTGGAATCCATTTCTCATTCAGAAAATACAAATGAAAATAAAAAATATGCTCGAAGTTAAGCAAGTAAATACAGCAGCTAGCCAAAAAGGAATCAGTTTCATTAATTGATTCAAATGCTTTCTAACCATGAGGATCTTTGCTATTCCTATTTTATCCATTAAAAACCAACCACCTGATTTCGGCTTGCCTGTTGACCAGGCAAGTTTCCGTCTCATGAAGTGAAGATACGCTTTCAGCTTCCTTTTTGTAAGACAGTATCTTATTTTGCTGTCCAGATGCTCACTGCTATATGTCAGCCTACCTTACCATTATAGAAATAGAGTAGAGCATTTTCCCCCCTTGTTTCCATTGCTCTCTTAGGAAAATCAATACATGTAACTATACATAAAACGGAAAGAATTCCTCTGTATGTGTAATTCTGTTTCTCAAAATCCTGAAGTCTTTCTCTCTAAAGTTGTGAAGATCCTTGTTATAAATAAGGGCAACATATTTAATAAATAATTGTAACACTGTACTTCTATTTCTTACATTTTAATCCAATTAAAGGTTTAGGCATTTTCCTCCTATTGCTTCCGACTTTCCATGTATGAATATGTTAGTCAGTCATGTAGCAACTCTTTAGTGGCTGAAAAGAGTGTCACTGACTTTTGAAGCTGAGATTTAAGTTTTTGTTTCTGACATCAGGACTTGTTGTCCCAGGTGTCTCTTACAGTGTCTCTCTGCCTTGCCCCTCTCTCTGAGGCTGAGTGAAATGCTGCATCTTGGAGTTATACAAGTGAGCCAAAGTCTCAAAACTAGCAGTTGTTACTGTCAAAGAAGTAAATGGACAAGAAAACCTGTTAATGAGTGGACTATCACCAAGGAACACATCTCTTGGAAGAATTCCAGTCCTTATTTATGTATATCTTCTTCTGGTTTGACTTTTTTAGTTTGGTCTCATCACCCAGAAAAGCACCAGCTGTGACTCTCCTTACACGCTTTTGGACTGCTTAGATGGCATTGTGTATTCATAAAGAATTTTTTTTTGTCCCAGTTTCAGTAAACTTAGAGCAGATTTTATGTTGTGTATATTAGAAATTGCCAGGAAAAGTGATCTCTACCTTTTTCTAGTTTTCTACATTTTTGTTTGTTTGGATGGTTGGTTGATTGGTTTTGGTTTTGTTTTGCTTTTGTTTTAAATCCAAGAACTGTGTTTGAAATCAGTGTTTATTTCATGAGATGATGGTTTTCAAAATGAGTAGAAAATTGTTTCAGCTTATTTGAAGGACCTCATGCTGATAGTTTAGAAATATTTCATTTAAGTTAAACCTATACAACTACAGGGAAATAAAAATAGTTGTTCAGTTTCTTTGAATTTGAAATGATTTTCATTTTCACACACTGGCCTGATTTGGAATGGTATTCTTCTAAAAAGAATCAAAGTTTCCAACACATTTTACCAATGAAAAACAGAGACTGATGTTTTGCCACAAGGTATTTCAAGCTAAGTTAACCAGTGTTTTAATACAAGTATGATTCATTGAAAAGTTAATCTAATTTATTTATATTGTGCATGTACATGTAGAACTATGATACTGTTACAGTCAGTGCCAATTTTGTGGGTGGCTTATTCACAGATTCATAGAATTTTTGGGGTTGGAAGGGACCTTAAGGATCATCTAGTTCCAACACCTATGCTATGGGCAGGGACACCTTTCAACTAGACACATCTCTGGAGCATCTCTCCTATGAAGACAGACTGAAAGAGTTGGGGCTGTTCAGTCTAGAGAAGAGGAAGCTCCGAAGTGACCCTATTGTAGCTTTCCAGTATCAGAAGGGGGCCTACAAAAAAGCTGGGGAGGGACTTTTTAGGATATCAGGGAGTGACAGGACTAGGGGGAATGAAGCAAAGCTGGAAGTGGGTAGATTCAGACTGGACATGAGGAGGAAGTTCTTCACCATGAGAGTGGTGAGATCCTGGAATGGGTTGCCCAGGGAGGTGGTTGAGGCCCCATCCCTGGAGGTGCTTAAGGCTAGGCTGGATGAGGCTCTGGCCAGCCTGATCTAGGGTAGGATGTCTCTGCCCACGGCAGGGGGGCTGGTACTAGATGATCCTTGTGGTCCCTTCTAACCCTGACTGAGTCTGATTCTAGACCTGGCTCCTCATCCAACCTGGTCTTAAACACCACCAGGGAGGGGGCATCCACAACAATCCTGGGGAAATTGTTCCAGTGCCTCATCACCCTCAGTGTAAAGAATTTCTTTTGTTGTGCTAATTTAAACAGGTTAGTGTCTTTAGAGATTGACTTGTAGAAATTGTTTAGGTGTGTTTACTGTGGATTGTAATTAATTTAATCGTCTACCTTAAGACAGAAAGTTGAATTTTGTAATTTGTTTTTTACTGGTCATTTTTTTCAAATTAGCTGTTCCCTTTATACTTAATTAAAACTTGGAAGATGTTTTCTTGAACTTATAGAGGCTGGAAAGTAAAGTTAAGAATCTGTTTCTTCATAATAGAATCACAGGTCTAGGTGTGTCTTGGCTGATGTCTGTCCTGGTGTCCCATTTGGTGTGAAAAATATACAAATGTTACAGTTCTGCCAGTAGCTTTGCTTAGGAGGAAGGGTAAATGCTGAAAGCAAAGATTATGTTATTTGGTAAATCCATTTTCCTTGTGTACAGCAAGCAGCAAAGAGTGAAGCCTTGCCAATAGTTTCAAGTCACTTTCAGCTAGACCACAATCTGGAAAACATATTCTATTAGTTTTTCCTGAGAACCACAGCCCTAGGATCTGATGAGATTAGATAGTTTAAATTCTTTTTTGATTTGGTTTCCATGACACTTCTCCCTACTTCTCCCTACTGTACGCATAGATGCCACACAAAGCAACAGCCATTACCACTTTTAACAATGCACTCTCATTGTCTTTTATCTAAATAAAGACTTCTTCAGTCATTATTTGACAAATTCTCTGTAAGTATAAGAACTCCTCACAGTTATTTTCAATAAAGTGGGTTTTAGAGTTATAGTTGAGGCTGAAATTTTCTAAGGCTGTCATGCCTGGGCCCAGACTGGGCCTGACAAACATAGGGGTGTGCAAAGCTGGTGAGCACAGCTCGCAGGTGTTACAAGGAGCAGCTGAGGGATCTGGACTTGTTTGACTTGGAGAAAAAGAGCCTGATGGGAGGCTTTCGAGCTCACTACAACTCCCTGGAAGGAGGCTGCAGTGAAGTGAGGATTGGTCTTTTCTCCCAAGTAACACGCCATAGGACAAGAGGAAGTGGCCTCGAGTTGCACGGGGGCAAGTTTATGTTGGACGTTAGGAAAAAAGCTATAGGGTTGTTGAGTCCTGGAACTGATTGCCCAGGGCAGTGCTGAAGTCCTCATCCTGGAGGTATTTAAAAGCTATGTAGACATGGTACTAAGAGACATGGTTTAGAGGTGGACTTGGCAGTGCTGGGTTAATAGTTGGACCTGATCTTAAACATCCTTTCCAACATAAACGATTTTATGATTCAATGATAGAGCTTGTTCACTCTCTTGGCCACGTTTAATGTCACCTTTATCCTTTGGGCCTTACCACCTCTACAGGAGTAAAGAATTTACAAGCTGATTTAGACTACTAATCCCACTAATGTGGTTACATCATTTGTTCTACTTGCGACTGAGGGGAGTTGTTACCTGCTGCAGAGTAATTTTCTGTATCCAAGTCCTCGGGGTTAGGAAATTTTCTGACATGCTTACTGCGATGAACTTTGAAAAAGTTGTACTTTCATGAAGTCCAAATCCAGCTTTGTATTCTGCTGACCGATGTTTAACCATGTCAAAAAATATGTCAGTTTAACATTCTGTACATAATTTCTCCTGAATTCCACTGCTAGTATGACTCTCATATAATGACTGAGGTGGATGTGTTTGGTAGACTCCAGTACTCACTGGTTGATGATTAGGGGTTTTGTGTAACACAGACTGCCAAATAAGTTCTGGTGGCCTTTCCTCGTTGGGAGGTCACATAATCTTACAGTTTAATGAATCCATTTGGGTATACTGAACAAGAGAAAAATCAATTTTTGAAGTATTGATTGGAACAAAATTCAAAAGGTCAAGTATAATACTTGATCTTGAAGTCTCTGTCTTAATACTCTGTTCAGCTAAGTATTCAGTATTAGACTTGGCTGCTCATCATGGATCACAAAATAGAGAATGGAATGCTGGTTTAAGCAAGAGTAGCTGGATCTCTGCATTCGGGAATGAAATGTTTCTAGATTTATCAATCTTCCACACTTGTTAATGTAGTTTTAAATTAAAATAGAAATTTGCTGTAGATTTTTAATGCATGAAATTACTAGCTGGAGCAGCAACAGTGGACAGTGTACAGAAAGGGCCGATGTATAATCTGAGTTTATAATAACATTGAAAAAAATACATAACAAGTGTTTTCCAAAGACCAGAAGAGTGGTAGATAGGTGTTGAGTTGGCCTCTCTTTTAAGCTGCGTGGGAGAGGGAGAGACACTGGTCTTACACCAATGTGATGCAGATTGATCAATCCGTTTATTGAAGCTAAGTGTGATACTTATATAGTGGAGTTTGGTACAGGGATGTGTACTTTTGAAGGGCTTACATAGGCAGAAATGGGCTGTCCACACACATAGAGGCAGACCTGACTAACTACCCCCCTTAATCCCCCTTTGCAGTAGCTTAAGCCACAACATTGCTTGTTCCCAGGGCTGACCAGCCTGCTTTCCTCGCACAGCTCAGCTACAGACAGCAGCTTCTCTGCCAGCCTCCCAAGGCCACTTTTCTGCAGCTGTGCCTCCTTATCAGAAGTTTGTTCAGTTACTCAGCCTACTCTCCTTATTTTCTCAGACTATTCAGTTTTGCTCAATTCTGCTCAATCCTGTTCAAACCCCAGCAGATAGGATAGTTCTTTTCAGGACTGTGCACAGACCAAGTCCCTTTGCAGCTTGATGGCCTGACGGTAATTGCTGCCATTATGTGATTAATGCTGCACGGCTATCACAACTGACAAAAAATGAATACAGTAGCTCTGCTGCTGTTAGAATCATAGTGCTTCTGTTTCACTGCATCTTACACACTCAGAAATCAGGGTGACCTACCAGTGTTACCTGGTGGGTGGACCTTAGCACAGACAGCAAAGGTATATTGGACAATAGGTGGATAGACAGAGAAAGAAAAACCCAATGGCACTTTGGATTTCAGCCTTAGCATGTGCACATCTCTAAGACAAAAACTATCACTGCCCACATTCTGCAGTGCGATTTTTGGAGAGATTTCATTGGATTCACTAACTATTTAGAAGTGTTGTTATTACTGCTTCTCTTTAGAGTTGTAACTGTTTATGGAATGAAATGCACATTCCTCTCTCCATCTTCACTGCTTTACTTAGCCATAGCATATAAGAACCTGTTTCTTGTATTGGCTATAGAATGCACGTTTCTAGAGGGTCTCCCTCAGTTACCCTAACCAAGGTCACTTTTACTTTCTTTTCTATTAGGCTTATGTGAAAAGACAACATGGGAAACAAAGGGGCGTGATGAATCTTTCTGCATAATGCAGTTAAACATAGCAAAAGGAGAGGGGTAAGAGTAGCAGGCTTCAACAAGACACACTGTTTGGGTGGAATGTAGCATAGTCAGGCTAAAGATACTGAACTTCATGAAATGGTTTAGTTCTGGATCTTTAAAATTTGGTGTCCTGCAGCAAAAAAAAAAAACAACAAAACGACTCTTTCTTCAAGGGAAGTTAAAATTATTCAATGAGGATAAAAACCTCTATGGTAAAAAATGTTCCCAGAGGAAAAATGAAATTATAGGAACATAGAGAATTGCCTGTCAGCCTGGTCTCAGTGGGAGTGACACCTTGTAGAGACATTTGTTCAGTTTGGAATGTGTATTCAAGTGATTTCTTCGGACACTTGTGGTGATGAAATTTTTAGACTGCAGCCAAGTTGTCTCCCACAGTGGAAGCTATTTGAACTGAAGTAACTAGAAAAGTACTGTTACTCACAGAATTTTACTATTGCAACTAAAGGTAATTTGTTGCTCAGGACTACAGAAAGGTTTTACTTTAAAATCAGTTGGCAAACTCCTAATAAACAAGGAATCAATTAAAAATTATTGCATGTACAGAGTAGTCTTAACTTATTGTACAAATTTTATTAGCACTCCTAAATTACATTGAATTTTAGAATGTCTGATGACTGAATGCATACATTCTCTTAGACTGCAGGCAGCTTTAGCATTATTGCAAAATATGATGGGCTGATAACAATAAAAGAAATCAGCATTTTTATTGTTTTGTTTAGATTCAGAAGATCAAAGCTGAGGAACAGAGCTGTTCATAGATTTTAATGAGTCACATTTATGCAGATGAGAAATTTACCAGTTAATGACAGCCAAATGGTTTGATGCTGAACTGAAAGTGCTTTAGGAAAGGCTCTTTACTGAGAGGTTTGGTTTTTTTTCAAGGGAGATGGTATAAATATAAATCATATTAACCTACTGAAGGTGAAAAATTATAGCTTTAAATGGCACCAGTGCTAGCAAAAATTTTAAGGTTGGTTGACCTGAATCAAACTGACAGCCATCAGGCTCTGCCATGCTTGTGGCTGCTGCTGAGGTGACATACTGAAGTCAGTGATGAGGTACAATTTTTAATCCACAGTGTGCCTTTGGGGCTGGACAAATTCTCTCTCCCAGAAGATACAGTGTCTTTTCAGAGTATTAAAAACACTGATTAGGGAAAGATGGGATGCTGTGTTTCATGCTGCCAGTGTTTTAAAATTCTGTCTCCTCTTTCAAATGGGAAATAACAGTTTAGGCAGAAGTGTACAGTTTGTGTTGAACAGACTTATCTGTTAAATTAATACTGAGCATTGTCTCTAAATGAAATGAAAACATAGTTTCTGCTTTCACAGAAATGCATTTTGGTTCATCGGTTTGTCAAATTACTGTTGATTAAGTACTGAATCCATATGATCTCCACTGAAAGACAGAGAAATTAATCTTGCATTTTATGTCTTCTGTATAATCTCAGAAGATCTGAGAAATCTGTGACTTCCGTGAGCTGCTTTTCTTTAGTCCTCTGCAAGCTAGAGGACATTAATTCTGATCGTTCTGTTAACCATCCCATAGCAGCTCTCAAGTGCTTATTCCACACTCAAAGCCAAATTCAATTTTCAGAAATAGTTGCAGTTCTCTGTAGTGGAGTTTAATCAGGTTTAGGATGCCACAATTAAAGTTTCTTTTCCTCAGTCATTTTCATAGATGTTTTAACTGTATCCAACTCTACCGTTGTGTTGTCTGGAAACTTAAAGTAGTGATCTTTTTTTTTTTTTTTTTTGGAATGCTAATTCTCACCAGAGGGACTGGAAATTAAATTATAGTAAAAATAAAAAACCCCAACAACACTGCCAAACAGACTTTATGAGACATCTCTAGCAACTGAACTATATCTTATAGAAATAAAGTTGTAGTTACGGTGTGTAAAGTATGAAAATATTAGCTTCAGTGTTTAGCATTAGGTTTGATGGGCATATAAACATACAAATGTTGCAACTCTGCAGAATTGTCATCCCAGAGTCAAAACTTCAAATGTAAGCTGCAGGAATGTTACTGGGAGTTTGAACTGAGATGCTGAGCTTAAGAAATAAACTGTAAAAGTACAAAATGTTCTCTGCAAGGAGGCTGAGGTTTCTGCATTTGAGATATAATTACACTTGGCAATTATTTTGATTTTTTGTTTTTGCACAATCAGACACAAGTGTGTGCACATGATGAGCAAGATTAATTATATGGAGAAGTGTGAACACGTTTTCAAGTGAAGTCAGATCCTTGGAATAGCATGTACGAGAAGTATCACCAAAAGCAAAAGCATTTTTTACCTATAGATGCCCTTAGTAGATATGCAACACGGTCAAAGTGGAGAACGAAGTCTCTAGGAGTGAAAAAAACAGTGTCTGGGTCTGTTGATTTGTCAGCAGGGAGCCACAGAAGGGTGAAAGAGCAAACATGAGGGGTCCAGACTCTGAGATCGAAGGCTGTAGGGCGGGACAGATTGGGAGACAAGAGTGGGCAACAGAAGGGCTGCTTGGAGGCAACATTTACTTAGCATTTGGGAAACTTGAAGCTGGCTGCCCAATTAAATGTATTTTGGTGAAAAAGACTTATATAATTTCTTTAGTAATGAGCATACCTGTTGGGGATACTCTGTTTCTCTGGCTTCATTTACTACGGGCTATTTTTTTTATATTTTATTTTAGTATTATTTTTAATTCAGTGCACTGAATAAATACTTTGCTCAGTAGTGGTGATTTTTGGGGCCCAGGTTCCCTTAAGAAGACCACAGAGACACAGTCTTCCAAAAAGAGAGAATCTCAAGGGATGGACCTGGTGGTCCCAGGCTATTGTAACAGTGTTACTCTATTCCATTTTCCTGTATCGCAGCTTATGAAGGAGTGCCTGGCTGATATCGCTCGCTTCTCCTCCCTGCTTCTCCTCCCTTCCCTTCTCTCGTTGAGAAGAGCACGTGTTCCTCCTTACCTCATGGTTTGTGTGCAGGAGACAGCTTCTGGCTGGCAGGGAATTTTCAGATGCCTCATGTGGCCTGCCGAGGCCTTGTAGGCCTGAGGCAGGGAGGGCAGTTTTGGCCTACTCTCAGGCCTGCTGAGATTGGATAGGGTGGATGATTCTAGAAGGTTTTAGTCCGATAGATCTGGCCTAGTTTTATTCATTCTACCCGAATGCCTTGCGTACAGATGTACTTGTAAGTAGAATCTCCCTTTAAACTTCCAATCAGGTGTGTGCAGCATTTTCATTTTTACTCTCTAAAAGGAGTAAATATCATTTCTGTCCTCTGGTCCTGGGTAGCTCGTGACTCTAAATTGGGCCATCAGTATATTTTAGTCAGTATGCTATCTTATTGCTTAGTCCTTCATAATAGAGGAAGAGACTTCCATAAAAATCCTGGGTGTTCCAGTAGGAAATTTTCAAAGCCGTGCAGGTGATTTAGAAACATAGCTTACAAATCTAGTAGCTAAGTTTGATTACCTTGAGTAATATGGGATCAATCACCCCTCCTCTTGAATTGGCCAAACGCTCTGTCATGAAAGAATTCTCTTGCTAAAGCAACATTTGTTTTTTCTGTGAATTGTTCATGAGCAGGCATTTCTCTTCACTTATATATTATTCACAAATGTTGAAATATTTTGTGAACAAATGTTAGCCCATGGGTATAAACTGTTTGCTTGAATGATTTGCTGATTATTGTTCATGGTGTGCAATCGGTCACGTAGGTCACAGAGTGTTGTTTATGCTTTTAGATGCAGTGACTAAACAGCAAGGAATTACACATAGCTAGCTAGCAGTAAGACACCTTTTTGTTCACTTCAGCTGTAGATATGTGCTAAGACATGGACACCACTTTTGACTCCAGAAGTCCGAAGCTCAAGAAGTTATGCTGCATGTTGCCAATAGGTGGGAGCAGATAATTTAGGATGTATCAGCGTGTATCAATGTCCCACGTATTGTCCCTAACTGATCACTGTCAGAGACAGGTTATTGAGCAGGTAAGACCTGTGCTCTGATTCTTCCAGATGTTCTTGTGTTTATATGAAATCCTAAACACTTGTGTATATACCTGTTTGGATCTGAAACAGCTTTGTGCACATCACAAGCATTATATATGGGGTAATTTTTACAAGTTGCTTTTGTATTTAGTAGATTGTTCTGCTGAACTATGGCAAAGATTATTTTTTCCCACTATACCATTGTAAACTCTACCACTGTGAAGGGTTCTTGTGAGATCAGTACTCTTAGAAAGTCTCTGCTAGTGAACCAGAATTCTAGGAAACAGGGAGTAATAAAAAATATGTTGTGTTTTAAATTGATTTTTCAGTGTATTCTGGACTAGCTGAACAGGGTAAAAGAATGTTAGCAACAGCATACTAAAGGTTTGACATCTGTTCATCTGATTTTTTCCTTATTTATTTATTCTTTAAGAGAGTTCCTTCTTTCTGTTAAAGGCTTCCTCACAACAGTCTACTCCTGTACCCACACTATGATAAATGTAGTATATATCCCATATAGAAATGTAAACTGCATGGCATTAGATTTCCTATTGTTTAAAATTGAGAGGGAAAAAAAAAGGAGGTAAAGGATAGTAAAAATACAATGCCATTTTAATTGTCTATTCATATGTATTATAAATAATTGGTTGCTGCACAAAATATTTTTCATGTGCTACTATTTACATTTTATAGTGTACTCTTGTGAGCAATGTCATTAACACAGCTCTAGCTACTATTATTGAGCAATGTAAATCCATATTTTACTGGTTATGTCATCAGTTAGAAATCTCAAAACCAATTTTTTCTCATCTTGAAATGTTCTTTGAGCTTCATCAAAAAATCTACATATCTAAATTAGAGTGAATGCTGAAGCAGTCCTGGAGTATATTGAGTATATGCTATAAGAAAAAATAATCTGAAAATAACTAATCTAATTCTCAGTATACTAATGAGTATGAATAGTGGATTAATAGATGAGACTTGAGAACATTCCAGAAGCTTCACAAATTCCATTTCTTCTACAAGGTATATTCAGCATTGCTGTTGTGGTGATGATTTTTCTTCAGTAAACAACAAACCCTTCCACATAACTGTAGCAGTATCAGTATGTTATTTACACAGCAGTCAGCTGTGTTAAAATCTCAAAGGTGAGAATGCTGGTTCGAGTGCACACTTAACCTGGATGAGTGCTGCTTTTCTTCTTTCACATACTATGAATCTTCTCTTATACATAAAGGGAATGAGCAAGCAGCAGACACTCTCACACCCTCCTCTGCCCAAGCAACATGAAAGTAGTACTGTAAGACTTGGTCATATTCCTTTCACCACTGTGTAAGTTCCTTGATGAAGGGCACAGCTTTTTGCTTTGGACTGGGACTGCGGATAAAGAGAGGGAGGTGGTACTCAGGGTGCTTTTTGCAGAGTTACCTAGCTTTAGTGGCTTTCATGGATACAGGACTTCTAAAACATGATATTCTACTTATTACTCATCTCTAATGTGGAGGTGTATATGAGACACTTTGCAGCATACAAAAATGGCAAGGATGCATGTAGAGTGATTTTAAAGGGTCAGGGTTCATCACATGTCCTCAAAAAGCATTTTGGGTGATAGATTTTTCTGGGTCTTCCCTGAGTCATCCAACAAAATCAGGATCAGCAAATGCGAAAGACTCAGTTAGCTTCTTCACAGAGGATATGCAGGGGCTGAGGTTTACTTCATGGTCATGAGAGATCTCTAGATGACAAGTGAATGCAGGACAGTAACCTTGGATTGTCTTTGTTAATATGTGACTGTCTTAAGGCAGTGGAATGCCCTCAAACTAGGCTTAGTAACTTTTTTTTTCCTTCACTCTATGATGAAAGACTGCAGGTTCACTTCTGGAGGGGAAAAAAACCTACATAAAGGACCTCCAATGTGGGCTCTAGCTCTTAAAAGATATGCAAAGACTCTGAACAGGTAATTAGTAAGAAGAGGAATTCATGGGTAAAGAAAGCTTGGGGAGGAAATGAAAACAGAGAATTGTGATTTCACTGTAGATGAAATGAAGGTAGGGAATGAAAGGCCATGCTAAATGCGATCAGGCATTGATTCCCTGTGGAGGATGACAGAATAGGCAACGTTGCTGGGACTGGGTGCCAGATGCATTCATAGCCGAAGCATGCATACAGCTGTTGTTGTGAGATAGTGTTTCTCTGTAATATGCCATTTTGTTGTATTCCTGTGAGTGCTGAAGTGATAGTTTATTTGAAATCCAACAATGTAAAATGTATTGCAAACAAAGGCTGTGCATGCTATCATGGTATAATTCTCCCCATTTTATAGTCTCTCTGCATAAATATGTACACCCTCCTCTAGATTGTTCAGTTGAGGGGCTGTACATGAGTGACTTGTGGAGTGCACTGGGCTCTTGCTTTAAATAACAACCAAAATTAACTTAATTGTGTAGAAAAACATGTTATTTATGCTGGTTTAGAATGAACTAGCTCAGGTCTTAAGGGAAATGTATGGTTGTATCTTGCTGGATGCTAACAGAAATGTGTCTACTGATCATTGGCTAGTGCAGTTTTCTGCCACTCCCTCAGCACAGAGCTGTCTTCAACCATCCTAAATTCAGCTCTGAGGAAACGGCTTTTGCCCACCTGTTGTTGAATATGCAGCTGGAGATACTCTCTCTGAGATTAGCTGATCCCTAGGACAGTCAGGGCCTTCTTCTGTCTCCAAGGCTTCATATCTGAAACAACCAAAGATCCAAGCTTAGGACAGGCAAGAAAAATGTTAAAGTAGTAATTTAACCTTTAAAAATCAAAATGTAGTATGAAGCTGATTCTGAGGACCAGAGTAAATACTTTGACACAGTTTTATCATACATTTTCATTCCACATTTTAAGCTGTAATTGAAGCCCAAGCTTTTTAGTACGTGCTGCTGGAAAAAAAAAATTACAAAAGTAGTAGTGGAAACTGAGGAGATGAAAATAATAATTACGTGCATACATAGCCACACAAGTTCTCTCCTTCATCCTTTGGATCTAGCCAGGTAGGACAGCTGCTCTGTCAAGCTATAAAAGTCAGGGTAATGTCTAGTAACAGTGGACAAGGGAAGGGCAACTGACATCATCTACCGGGACGTGAGTAAGGCATTTGACTCTGTCTCACATGACACCCTGGTCACCAAACTGGAAAAACACAGACTTGGGTGGAGCACTTGCTGGATAATGAATTGGCTGGATGGTCGCACGCAGAGAGTGGTCACCAATGGCACAATGTCCACCTGGAGACCCATGACAAGTGGTGTCCCTCAGGGGTCAGTGCTGGGACCAGTGCTGTTTAACATCTTGCAGCAAAAGAGGGGAACTTCAACACAAGGGGGAACTCCTTTACTGTAAGGGTCACAGAGCACTGGAATAGGCTTCCCAGAGAGGTTGTGGACTCTCCTTCTCTGGAGACTTTCAAGGCCTGTCTGGATGTCTTCCTCTGTGATCTGTGTTAGATAATATTGTCCTGCTCTGGCAGCGAGGTTGGACTCGATGATCTCCTTTGGTCCCTTCCAACCCCTAATATCCTGTCATCCTGTGATCTTTGTCAGTGATACAGACAGAGGAATTGAGTGCACCCTCAGCAAGTTTGCAGATGACACCAAGCTGCGTGACGTGGTCAACATGCTAGAGAGAAGGGATACTATCCAGAGGGATCTGAACAGGCTGGAAAGGTGGGCCAGGCCAACCTCATGAAATTCCAACAAGGTCTGGTGTCTGGGCTGGCACGATCCTAAGGACAAATACAGGCAGGGTGGCAAATGGCTGAAGAGCAGTCCTGAGGAAATGGACCTGGGAGTCTGGGCTGATGAAAAGCTCAACATGAGCTGGCAGGGTGCACAGGCAGTCCAGACAGCAAATGTGTACTGAGCTTGATCAAGAGAAGTGTGGCCAGCAGGGCAAGGCAGGTGATTCTCCCCTTTTACTCTGCTCTCATCAGACCCTATCTGAAGTACTGTGTGCAGTTTTGGAGCCCTCAACACAAGGACACTGAACTGTTGGAGTGAGTCCAGAGGAGGGACCAGAAGATGATCAGAGGGCTGCAGCACCTCTGCTATGAGGACAGGCTACAAGAGCTGGGGCTTTTCAGCCTGCAGAAGAGGAGGCTTTGAGAAGACCTTATAGTGGCCTTCCAGTATCTGAAGGGGGCCTGCAGGAAGGCTGGGGAGGGACTATTTATAACGTCTTGTAATGACAGAATGAGAGGCAATGGGTATAAACTGGCAGAGGGAAGATTTAGACTAGATGTTAGGATGAAGTTCTTTACATTGAGGGTGGTGAGACACTGGAACAGGTTGACCATAGAGGTTGTGGATGTGGTGCTCAAGGCCAGATTGGATGAGTCCTTGAGCGACCTGTTCTAATGTGAGGTGTCCCTGCCTATGGCAGGGGTTGAAAATAGATGATCTTTGATGTCTCTTCCAACCAAAACCATTCTATGATTCTATATATTGCAATGAAGTTAGCTGTAACAACAAAAAGAGAATGAGCATTCTTTGAATTAAGTAGACCAAATCTAATCTGGTATTTTTGTTGGTGTTGTGTTTCGTTTGGAGTTTGGTTTTTTTTTTCACTCCAAATAAAGAGCAAATTACTGAAATTCAGACATCTAATTCATATCTATGTATTGCTGAAATTTCTAGTTTAGACTTAGTCTAGTGCATAACACAAGCTTAAAAATGCTTGTTTCTCTAAAGTAATGGCAGGCAGTAAGGGAGATTTATAACCAATGGATTTACGATAGAAAATAAAATTAGAATTAGTTTTGTGAGCAGAATTTAAGAGCTGTAGAAAAGCAGCAGCCTCTGTCCTGTTTAATCTTCGAGTTTTTATCTGATAAACATTATTTGCTGTTTTCACATAGTATTTGCTTTCAGTTCTCACATTCTTTCTTGGTTAGCATTACAGATTGTACCTGTAATTTAATTATATGAAGTTATTTCTAAGTTATATAATATTGTATATCTGTCAATGCATATAGAGCCACCAGGGAAGGTTTTTATCTGTAAATGTGAGAAAGTTTTGGGGTTTTTCTGTGCAGAAATCTGTCTTGGAAAACAACGTAAAATAACCCAAAAGTCTCTGCCCTGGTTTTTGGAGCCACCTTCACCCCACAACGTGCTCGCTGGG
Source organism: Tricholaema leucomelas (assembly GCA_013400475.1). Classification (NCBI taxonomy): domain Eukaryota; kingdom Metazoa; phylum Chordata; class Aves; order Piciformes; family Lybiidae; genus Tricholaema lacrymosa; species Tricholaema leucomelas. The sequence continues at coordinate 365,321 of WAAF01007269.1, read as the reverse complement.
TTGTTTCTTACATTGTTTTTCCTTCTTCCTCTCCTTTCTGGTGTTTTTGCCCTATACTAAATCCTCAAGGCATCAGCAGTGTTGCTGAAGGGCTCTGCTCTGTCTGGATGAAGTGCTTCATATTCACTTCAGCTTCCATTTAAAGTAGCAGTAATGTTCCCACAGCTTTCAGTGAAGGCAGCATTATCTCTTCACTGGCTTCTATCAAATCTTTGAAATATTTTTTGTATATTTTATTCATTTTTATCCTGGTTTGATGATAGCTACACAATTCAGTGTCTAGGCAAGATACAAAAAGTTTGCTTGGCTTGGTGATGTGGAGTTTCTTAGCTTGGAGAAGAGAAGACTGAGAGGAGATCTTATCAATGCTTCTAAATATGTGAAGGGTGGCTGGCTGGAAGATGGGGCTAGTCTTTGGTTTTTTTTCAGTTGTGTCTAGTGATAGGACAAGAGGTATTGAGCACAAGCTAGGAAGTACAAAGTAAAGAAGTTCCATCTAAATATGAGGAGGGACTTCTTTACTTTTGAAGGTGGTAGAACACTGGAATAGGCTGCCCAGGGAGGCAGTGGAGTCTCCATCTTTGAAGTCATTGAAAACCTGCTTGAATGCCTGGTGCTCTAGTTGAATCTCTTTAGAAGTCTCTTCCAACCCTACCATTCTGTGATTGTGTGAGTCAAAGAATGTACCTTTTATGTTTCTTTGCAAGAAGGAAATACAGAGAATGCTGAAGCCTTTACTCTGTAATTACACATTGAAATGATTTAAATGATGTCATCAAATTCATCTAAATATAAAGGAATCTTTGCTTTTTGGACAATGAGAGTGTAACTCATGACCCTTAATTTTCAGTATCTTCAGTGTCATGTTCTACACCTAAATTAGGCATCTACATCTCCATCAGAGTGCTGGCAAGCTGGGTCATAGAATCATAGAATCATAGAATCATAGAATGGTTTAGGTTGGAAGGGACCTCAAGGATCATCCAGCTCCAACCCCCTGCCACAGGCAGGGACACCTCCCACTAGAGCAGCTCGCCCAAGGCCTCATCCAGCCTGACCTTAAACACCTCCAGGGAGGAAGCATCCACAACCTCCCTGGGCAACCCATTCCAGTGCCTTACCACCCTCACTGTAAAGAACTTCCTCCTAACATCCAGTCTAAATTTCCCCTCTTCCAGCTTAAACCCATTCCCCCTCGTCCTAACATTACTAGACCGTGTAAATAGTCCCTCCCCAGCTTTCCTGTAGGCTCCCTTCAAACACTGGAAGGCCACTATAAGGTCTCCTCGAAGCCTTCTCCTCTCCAGGCTGAAGAGCCCCAACTCTCTCAGCCTGTCCTCATAGCAGAGGTGCTCCAGCCCTCTGATCATCTTCGTGGCTCTCCTTTGGACCCGCTCCAGCAGTTCCATGTCCTTCTTGTATTGGGGGCTCCAGAACTGCACACAGTACTCCAGGTGGGGTCTGACGAGAGCAGAGTAAAGGGGGAGAATCACCTCCCTTGCCCTGCTGGCCACACTTCTCTTGATGCAGCCCAGCACTCGGTTGGCTGTCTGGGCTGCATGTGCACACTGCCGGCTCATGTTGAGCTTCTCGTCGACCCAGACCCCCAGGTCCTTCTCCTCAGGGCTGCTCTCCAGCCATTCATCACCCAGCCTGTATCTGTGCCTGGGATTGCACCGACCCAGGTGCAGGACCTTACACTTGGCCTTGTTAAACGTCATGAGGTTGGCCTGGGCCCACCTCTCCAGCCTGTCCAGGTCCCTCTGGATGGCATCCCTGCCCTCCAGCAAGTCAGCTGTGCCACACAGCTTGGTGTCATCTGCAAACTTGCTGAGGGTGCACTCAATTCCTCTGTCCATATCACTGACAAAGATGTTAAAGAGCACTGGTCCCAGCACTGACCCCTGAGGAACACCACTTGTCACCGGTCGCCAGGTGGACATTGTGCCATTGATCACCACCCTCTGCATGCGACCATCCAGCCAATTCCTTATCCAGTGAGTGCTCCACCCATCCAGTTTGTGCTTTTCCAGTTTGGTGACCAGGATGTCATGTGGGACAGAGTCGAATGCCTTACTCAGGTCTAGGTAGACGACGTCAGTTGCCCTTCCCCTGTCCATTGCAGCTGTGACTACATCATAAAAAGCCACCAAATTTGTCAGGCATGATTTGCCCTTAGTGAAGCCATGCTGATTGCTGCCAGTCACCTCTGCCTGGTTTTCCATTTGCTTTTGCAGAGCCTTCAGGAGGATCTGCTCCATGATCTTTCCAGGCACAGAAGTGAGACTGACTGGTCTGTAGTTTCCAGGGTCATCCTTTTTCCCTTTCTTGAAGATGGGTGTTATGTTCGCCCTTTTCCAGTCAGCAGGAACTTCACCAGTCTGCCAGGGTCAGTGGAGTCTACAATCTGACTGAAACAGAAATGCCAAATAGAGGCTGAATTTCATTCCATTGCCTGTATTGATTCTGTCTCCACTGACACAGTAAGAGTTGAAAGCACTCATTCAGGTGTAGGTATCAATACAACACCTACCAAATATCAGATGGTTTGAAGGAAGAAAGAAGATTTTTCTGTATTGCAATGTGTGACTTTTTCCTTGTTGCATTGCTTAGTGTTGACACATCATTAGACCCAGATATTAAAGACAGATGACTTGAAATTTAAAGTAGAAAACATTTGATACAGTCTAGTGTAAAAATAATTAACTAAAAATAAATAGAAAATAGATCAGTACTTTTAATCTGTTAATTTTTACTCTTAAAGATCCATCTTAAAGATCTAAGAGATGGGAGTAGAATTCAGATCAGAAGCAGAAATTTCTACATCTATACTTCCTCCCTGCACCTCACCAGCTGTCAAATGCTGTATTATCAACATAATACACCCAGTAAATTCTAGGATCTCATCAATTAGCTAGGAAGTAGCTGCGGCTGTTTTAGAAGGATGAATTTGGAGTTCTGAATGTGCCCAGACAGTATTTATTCTACTTCTGGTTTACATTCTGTGCAGCTTTTAAGCCATTCAAAAGGAAATGATTTTTCCAAGACCTATGACTATACCATTCAACCAAGCCTATTTGGATGTCAATCTCAGACACTACACAAATAATTTGTAATATAAAAGCAAAACAAATTTCAGTTTTGTGATGGTCAAGCACAAAGTTGTGACATAGGGGTTTTTTTCCTTCACCTGATTTGAAATGATGATAAACCTGATGAAAATATTCCATGGAGGAAAATGAAAGGCATGTTAGAAATAGAACAAATAACAGAAATAAGCCGCACATGGCGCTGTAAGATTTGTGGTCTAAAGGCTGAGAAAATTAAAAGGAATTTGTCTGTAATGAAGGTACTGTATTATAGTGAAGTCTAACACAATTGCAATGTTAAGTATGAGCAATATTGTAGGAACAATAAGAAAGGAACTGAAAAAATATTTTTTAAAATACTTCTCCCATCTGACATTTTAAGTAAACCATACAAATATTTCTCATTCTTAATAATTACTTACTTGAAGCAAATCTACTTGACACACACACACCAGTAATTTCCCACTAGGTATGTATCAATACTAAATAAGCTTCTCTGTTTCCTGGTGATCTGAACAGCTTGAAGGTGCTTTTATTTTGCATTTTATTTGTATAACTTTTCCTTCTGAAGTAATTGATTCTAAATCCTTTTTTTCCCCTCTCTCTCTTTATGCTAGAGCCAGTCAAAATCTTGTCCAGAGATATTTCTCTATACTTAACAAATAATTGTGTTCCTATAAGGGCAAGAAACGATATTTCATGTGGATGTCTTGTAAAAATAGAACAGTATGAAGAGCCTCAACACTGTGCTTTTGGTATTGTCATAGAATCATAGAATGGTTTAGGTTGGAAGGGACCTCAAGGATCATCCAGCTCCAACCCCCTGCCATAGGCAGGGACATCTCCCACTAGAGCAGGCTGCTCAAGGCCTCATCCAGCCTGGCTTTAAACACCTCCAGGGAGGAAGCATCCACAACCTCCCTGGGCAACCTGTTCCAGTGTCTTACCACCCTCACTGTAAAGAACTTCCTCCTAACATCCAGTCGGAATCTCCCTTCTTCCAGCTTAAACCCATTCCCCCTCGTCCTGACATTACTAGACCGTGTAAATAGTCCCTCCCCAGCTTTCCTGTAGGCTCCCTTCAGATACTGGAAAGCCACTATAAGGTCTCCTCGAAGCCTTCTCTTCTCCAGGCTGAAGAGCCCCAACTCTCTCAGCCTGTCCTCATAGCAGAGCTGCTATGAGATGCTGTATATGAGATGCTGTATTCTAGAATTGTCCTGCTGAGTTAGTAGCAAAAGCTTGCCTAGTCATAAACATCTCGCAACTGAAAAGTACACTTTGTGAACTGCATAATCCCAACAGCCTTTTAGTCCAGAGTATGTATCATCGCTAAATGATAAATTTCTTGCTGGAAGGCAGCTTCATGGACAAAGACTTTGGAATCCTAGTGGATGGCAAGTTATCCATGAGACAGCAATGTGCTCTTGTGGCAGTGAGGGCCAAGGGCAGATTTAGGGAGGTTCTCCTCCCCCTCTGTATGCCCTGGTAACACCACTCTTGGAATACTGTGTCCAGTTTTGGGCTCTCCAATTCAAGAGAAACAGGAATCTGCTGGAGAGAGTCCAGCAGAGAACTGTGATGATGACTGGTGTGCTCAAACATCTCTCCTGTGAAAAAAGACTGAGAGACCTGGAGCTGTTTTAGTCAGATGAGAATGCTGAGAGGGGATCTCATCAGTGTCTATAAATAGTCTGAAGGGTGGGTGTCAAGATGAAGGTGCCAGCCTCTTTTCAGTGGTGCCCGGTGATAGGACAAGGAACAATGGATACAAGCTAGAACACAGGAGATTCCACCTCCACACAAGGAGACACTTCTTTACCTTGAGGGTGATGGAGCACTGGAACAGGCTGCCTAGAGAGGTTGTGGAGACTTTCAAAGCCCACCTGGATGTGTTCCTGTGCAGCCTGCCTGAGGTAATCCTGCTTTGGCAAGGGGGTTGGACTTGACGGTCTTTGGAAGTCTCTTCCAACCCCTAACATTCTGTGATTCTGTAAATGCATTAAATGTTGCCTTCTTATCTCTGGTCATGCTCCTATGTGGGAAAGCTCCTTTGAGGAATACTGAAGCTAGAGAAGCATATAGGAGGAAAGATACCCCTGTTGTGAGGCCTGTAAAGCTGCTGCGGATGTTTCTTCCACAGTCTGGATATGACAGCAGGTTATACAGCTTCAGTATTTAGCTTCTTCACAGGGAAGTTAAGACATGACAGTCTTCTGGCTCCATTTCTAAATCGACATGGTCCCTTCTAACTCCTGACATTTAGTGAGACCCACTGCACTGGAGTTGTAAACCCCAGGTTTGACCTCAGCATAATGAATTTACACTTTTTTTTTTTTTTAACCTGCCAGTTGATCTGTAGTGGGAGAGGAGGTGTCTTTGTATGGAAAACTCCACCTGAGGAAATGGTTTCAGTTAGAGGAGCTATTGACTTGACAAGAGTTAATGGATTTTTTTTCACTGCTCAGCTTTTTTGTACAGGTACCTTGAATCCTCAAGTTATTAGTGACCAAAAAATGCCTGCTTTGTGAAGTCTCAACGTTAGTTCATGTGCAGCAATCATCATAGTTTGGACTATTCAAAAGATTGACTTATAAGTCTTGTCAAAATCTGGATGGATTAGCTGTTGTGGTAGCGAATAGATATTTGTGAGTGGCAGCCACCTCAGTCCTGGGCTGTATGTTTCTGGTACTTGGATCTTGTCATCTTTTGGGCTTCACATGATTTTTATACTTAACACATCCTGCGTTAACGTTTCCAGGAAAGTGCTCTAAGACACAAAGTACTTCACTCTTCTGTTTCTGTTCTTAGACATCCTTTGTACTGGTGATACGTTTCAGTGATACCATTGATTCCTAAACTCTGTAAGTGCTAAACAGCTTTAAAGCTTCATGACATTGTTCTCTTTTTCCCAACAGACTAATGAGAGACCTCTGCACATTAACCTCCCACCATACAACTGTGAGTGCTATGTGTAGTGGTCCTGCTTGTTGCCTGCAGGCTGGAGGCTACAGGCCCACAGACAGTTGCCTAATAATGGCTAATAAACCTCCTCTGTGAAACTGCCACTGGGAAGGAAAGAGATTGCAAGGCCCGTTGCAGTTTGTCCTTCACTGTGCTCTGGGAAGCATGCCCATCCTTGCTCTGTTTGAAGAGACAGATCTCAGTATACATTCACATTTTCACAACAGAGATTCACCACTGCTCTGTAGAAGCCCTCAAACATTGACATCTGAGAATATAGGCAATAAGGAAAGAGCTTCTGGGGTTAAGTTTTATGTCCTTAGAAAATAAGAGGAAAAGATTAACTTCAAAACATGCAGCTGTGTTTGGTCTACTGAAAAAGCAAAATATTAACTGCAGGCAGAAGGTTAATGCTTACTTTTATTTACTGGCATTCTTATTTATTATCTTAACCCTAAAGCTAAGGACTGTGTAGATGTGCAAAATGAATTAATATCATTCTGAGAGTGTTTTATTCTATTACATTCCTAATGTAATACAAGAAGAAATTATGAATGATAGCTTGCTCTGACCTGTCTTTTGTCTGTGGTTTCATAGCTAAGGAAAGAGCTGTTTATCCAAAACACTCTAAGCTGTCACTTTAGAGGACTTAAGTAAGATTTATCTATCCCCAAATCCATGAAACAAAACAGTAACAGAAAGTGCTTTTCACTACTGCTTGCTTAATGATGACCAAGACTTTCAAGGGATGGCACTGCTCATGAGGTCATGTGCTGTATACCATTCCAAAGGCAGTGAAATAATTTGCAGAGATTCATTCATCCTGCAAGTGATAGATTTAAGATTTTGCTGTAATCTTCAATTTGTGTCTTGGTTTGTCATGTGCAGCAGCACTCCAGTCAGATCAGATTCTTTCTATAGCCCCAGCTCCATAACATTTGGAGTATACATTTCTGGAATTTACAGGGATTAGTTCAAAAAAACATCCCTAATGTGTGGGCCCTTGGTAGAAAGAGTAATGAAACAATTATTTAATTCTTGTAATGCCACACAGAGTAAGATTCAGCTTAAGCAGAATTGATGCATTTAAATTTTTCTAGTTTGCATAACCTGCAGACTGCTTAGTTCTCCAGCAGTGAGCTCATTCCTTCCACAGTTATCCTACTCTTACTTTTCAGTTGCCTGGTATCTGTAAGCCGTAAAAAGAGATCTCTATAACTATTGATTTTGTTTCTTTGTTTAACGATTTGAAAAATTTAATTACTCTCAGGAAACATGAAGGATTCATACTAATTATTGCCCTCGATGGGTATTTGACTGAAAAACCAAGGTGGTTTAGATTTGCTTCTTCTTAACCTTCTCTTAGGTTGATAGAAGATACTTTTCCATTACTTAGCAAGTCGGACTGGCAAAAGTAGAAGTTAGACGCTTCAGTTTTTGTAAAGGGGTGTAAGAAATGATTATAAGATTAAGACATAACTTTGTAAGAACAAAAGCAGATTGAGATTTCAGTGAAATGATCCAGCTTTTGGTAATTGAGACTGTCTATTTTGTTTTCCATGTGTGCCTCTCTTCTTCTGTTAGCTGCATAGTGGCAGACTTTTATTTGATGCTGTATTTCATTTTCTTCACAGCAGTAAGTTACAGTAACAACTGCTCTCAGTGGATACTGACTTCGTCTAGTGAAATGCTGGCCTGCATTGAGAGTTGTATGGCAGGAAACAAAGACTATCCCGTTGTCTGCACTGCTGGGTACCCTGTATATGTACTCAGCTGTGCTTTGAAGTGTGAGTCCTCTTGAGTTAAAGATTGCTTCGGAGATTTTTTTTTTTTAGACTTGTTTTCTGTCTCTGTCTTTGCTATTGGCCTGGAGGTGGCAATGACCAAGTAATTTCCCCATTCTATTCAAGTTCTCCTGGGAAAATAAGGGAAGAGTACTTGCTTTCTTTACAAAACAGTTTGAGAAAAGCTTTGGGTGAGAGCTAATTATTGCTGTTGTATTTTATAGATCTGCAGTGGTACTCATTGCAATGTGAAATGTATATTACATGAGACTGATTATTTAGACATAACAATAAAGTATAAATACTAGTAAGTCAATGCATGTCCCCCAAGTCACAGAAGATCTTTTGCCTATAGATCTGATTCTTCTGCAGAAGATGAAGCAACAAAGTAGTGTATCAGTGGCTGAGCTGAAAGTGTCTTTCAGTATGCATTTTGTAAACTGTAAGCTAGTAGCTTCCTCATTTGGCTTCACTGAGAGGTCCAAGACGCTGCTTATTAGGCCTGTCAGATGATGAGCGATTAAAATTGTCTCATTTCTGTGCTTAAAAGTATCAGAAGATATAGTTGGAAAAAAGCTGCTGTTGACCTCATGATGCTGATCATCTAGTTACTGTGATTGATGCTCAAGTTGATTATTTGCTATGGAGGTTATGAGAGAAGTAGGAGCAAGGTGGATAATAAAGTTCTAATCTTTTCTGTGTTTACATAGGCTTTAACAAAAGCAGACTTTAACAGTGATGTGAAAATTGTGTGTCTCCCTGCTCTGTGACTTGAGATAGCTGGCTCTACAACTCAGCATACTCTGGTGATTGTAAACTTCAGGCCTGAAGTGGTCTTTAATAGACTAAGCAGCCTCAAATGCTTGGTTTTCATGCCTGTTAGAGCCCTGGCAGTTATGTAGCAAGTGGTATCCGTGTTTTGTGTTATCTCTGAACAAGCTTATGTTCTGTGGATTTGTATCTCAAAGAAGGGTTTCTCTTTGAATAATAACACGCCACTTAGATTCTTAAATTGTTTTCTCCTTGTAAAGAATGGCCTAGTGAAAATCAGGCTTTTTGTAGAATTGCCTTTGAATATGAAAGCACTCAGGATTTTTTGCTCTTTGCCTTTTAAGACAGATTTCTTATAAAAGAATTATGCAAAAGTGTCTATGAGAGAAATCTGCCTGAAAAAGCATTGACATGTGATTAGCATGTGCTTTAGGAAATATAAGGAGCTCATACAGAAATTCAGTTATCAGTCAACTTCCTGTGGATCTTGGGTGATTTGGGATGTTTTTAGCAGAAAGCTAATTAATTTTTTTTTTCCCACTTTAGACATATATTAAGGAACAGGCTGCCCAAGGGGGTTGTGGAGTCTCCCTCTCTGGAGATATTCAAAACCCACCTGGATGCATTCCTGTGTGACCTGGTGTAGGTGATCCTGCTCTGGCAGGCGGGGTTGGGCCAGATGATCTTTCAAGGTGTCTTCCAAACCCTATCGTTATGTGATTCTGTAAAAACACAGGTGTTGACCTACATGAATGTGTACAGAGGTAAAAAGCCTCTGAGTGAAGAATTATAGCAGCATTCAGTCAAATTCAGCCACACCTTACACAGCAGCAGTCTCATTTCTTTTTTTTTGTTTTGTTTGTTTAATCCTTTTATATTCTCTGACCATTGAAATCCATAGAAGTGGTTCCTGTTGACTTTCAGGCTCTTAAAGCATATGTTCACTTTAAAGGCCTATTTTTGCCATGCTTCAGTGAAAAAGATGGAATTATTAATATGATAAAATCTCTCTACTGAATAAAGTTCATAATTAGAGCTATAGTGAAAAATAGTTCAGTCTGGCCAAGTTCTTGTTTCATACCATCTTGGTAGATTTATGTTTTAGTTAAATACCAGAAGACCTTTTAAAAATGTCTTAGGTTCTTCAGGGTTAGATGTCACTGTATTCTGAAGCTTTAGCTACAGCGAAAAGTATTACAGTATAGCACTATTCTTTTGGAATAATTACCTACCTGGTTTAATTCTCATTAAAAACTTGAAGTTAAATCACAGTGTCTAAAATGCTGAAGCAAAGGCAGAAGTGAAAGTAGTATTTTTTTTAATTAATTCCCATCAGAAGAGATACATCAGACAGAAACAAGGACCACAGTCAGACTTTGTACATGGCTACCATAACAGAGATTTTGCTCTTATATGACCATGCTCCCCCCATGTCAAAATTGGAGTCCTCTGTATATAATTTTTTTTTAAATCAAACTTAATGATCAGAAATCAGCAACAGTGCCCCTGTTTTAAATTTCTAAATCACAGGATGATTGACTCAAATGATAAACGAGCTGCAACTGAACTGCTCGTTCACCAGTAACTTTCACTGGGTTCCTTTAACACACATTTCTTTAACAAGCCATAAAAGTGTGGCAGGTCTTTGATGAAGAAGCACTACAATATGACCGAGTTCCAGGAACACTTACTTCAAAACATCAAATAGAATGGAAGAGAGAACACAGCCAACTTCAGCATGTAAAGAAAGTGCAACACTTCACGACCACTGCAAAAATGTCACACCAATGGTTGTCAGCACTTCAGAGTAAGATAGAGATACAATATTAACTGTTGTGTGAAATGGAATTTGTGGTTATTATTATGATTTTCTCCTTTTAGTTACAATCCAGATAGATTTCTGTATTTTTCTACCTTCTCTTGAGCAGCCATAAATCAACCAAGTTCACTTACAAATTACATAATTACAAATTCCCAATTACGTATGTCTGTCCTGAAGATGTCTCACACATTCCTCCCTCCAACTGTTTTTTCCTTTAAGGAGCACAAGAACTGGCTTGTGTATTTCCTGACTTGCAGTCTGCATTCTTTGATAGTTCAGCTACTTTGTTGCTTGTCCTTCTCCCAGTTATTTTTTTAGGAGTGAAATAAGAGGAGACTCTTCAGATATTCCCGAATGGCACAATGAAGGCAGTTCAAAGTGTTCATTTTGACCAGGAAAGCTGCTCTTTAGTGCATGCAAATTTAAAGCTTTTGCAGAAGCAGTGAAAGTAAGAACATCTGATAGCTAATGCTTGATTTGGAACAGCAGAATTTAAGTAAATAAGAGAAAGATACTAGAAAGATCAGTTGGGAGTGAGATCTTTCAAAGCTGTATGGACACTGTTTGAGTACATCATATTAGAGGCTGAGAGCAAATATGTAAATACACATACCTGTTAGAAAATACTTTGAATCAGCTGCAAAGTGCTAAAATGGCCAAACAATAATGTGAGTATAAGGACAAACAGAATAAAGTTAAATCACAGTGACTTGGAGCTAAGAACATGCAGAAATGCTTGCAAGAATTGCATGAAGAGAAACCTGTTTTTTGCCGGTCATGTCCAGCAGATTTCAGTCTGTAAGCTGAGGCAGAAATGACTGTTTTTTTTCAAGAGTGCTTCAGGTGCTCAAATTCATCCATGCTTGTTATGAAGGTGGTTGGCAGGATTCTTACTCCTACCTTTACAGTGGACATCTGAGGTCTTCCTCACCAAGCACTAAAAGAAATCCCAGAAAAATTGTCAGAAAGAATAGCAATGTATCTTCAAAACTGTGTATTCATCCTTCCACTAAATGTGATGGCCAAACTACTGGCTGTGGTGTGTCACCATCCTGAAAACTGCCTCTGTCCAGATACCTACCTGCTGTCTCTCTTTCTGATAACTTTTCTGTAAACTTCTAGTGCCATTTGATAAACAACATCAAGGTGATAGAGATGCTTATCTCGAGAATTTTAGTGACAGTTGTGTTTTCTGGTAGACATGGATGTAAGACACTGAACTGTAAAGCTGAATCTAGTGCATAATGCTTTATATGACTAGACAGTTTGTGGTGTGGTTTCAAATCAAATCCCTGTTTGCTCTCAGAATCTCCTGATATATTACCAAAATGTTGAAACTAAATCTATAAATGCATTTATAGTTGTATCACAACCTTATCTGCTGTCACAGAAAGCTATTATTATTATTTCTATTATTACTGTGTAGGCTGTTTTCATGATTGCCACATTTTCTTCCTGGGTTCAAGTCTCGCCCACTGGGTTTTGACAGCCTGTCTGCTACAGATCAGTATTACCCAGTCAAGTTTTCAAGGGTCTAAAAGAGCAGCTAACTACAGCTTGAATATATACATATATTCTTTCCTAGCAGTTCACATAAAAAGACCTGTGAAGCCATTTTAATGTGTAGTTAGGAAGAAATACCAAACTGTGATGTCGAAGTGTAAGTTTCAGAGTAAATATAGTACTTAGGGTACAGTCTTGTTCAATAAATTATTGTAACATAATTGATCTGTCAGCTAAGAAATATCTTTTGAAGGTGATGCAAGTTGTAGATGTACTGTTTTCTTGCCTGCTCTTCACTGTTTCCAGACTGGTATTATAACTCATATTTTGCAATAGACTAAAGATGAACATTTCATGAAAATCTCCTAGCATTAACTACTGTGCAATAAAAGTTGATGAGAACAGTTTTAGACCAGTACTCCATTACTGTTAATTATTATTGCCTTCATTGCACTTACTTGCTTCCAGCAGGGGCCTCATTGTATTTGATTGTTTAAATAAATGAGAAGGATTTTCAGAGTTTATAGTATATAGAGGTGAATGCTAGAAAAATGGTAATAGCATGATTAATGACAGCTGATCCTGTTGTAGTAAGACAGTTGTTGACTCTTTGTTATATAAACTGCAGCTATGCTTTGTCTGTCAGGCTTCAGAATGCTCATCAGACAATTTTTTTTTTGAGCACAGCAGCACTGAATCTTTAGAAAGAAAAGAACTATGACCCAGCAGATTGAAGCAGGATGATAATTCCAGTTGTATTTATTATGAGGATGCTGGTGGCCCTTTCAGATGCTATGTGTGCACACACCTCTGAGGAGACTTAATAGCAGCATTACAGGACCTGAAGGAGGCCTACAAGAAGGCTGCAAAGAGACTGCTTACAAAGGCCTTCAGTGACAGGATGAGGAGCAATGGTTTGAAATTAGAGAAGAGCAGATTTAGATTGGATGTTAGAAACAAGTTTTTTATCATGAGGGTAACAGAACACTGGAGCAGGTTGCCTTGGGAGGTAGTTGAGGCCTAATCCTTGGAGATAGCAAGGTCAGGCTTGACAAGGCTCTGAGCAACATGATATAGTGGAGGTTGTCCGTACTGACTGCAGGGGTGCTGGACTAGGTGACCTTTGGAGATCCCTTCTGTCCAAACCATGCTATAATTCTTTGATCAGTTGGAGTGGCTAGTGCTGTCCTCTCTTTGGACATCTTGTCTCTTCTGTGCTCACCTGAGCCAACAGTGTTAAGTTTCAGTTGGGCTTTTTTTGAGATCGTCTCTGTGGCTTCACCTTGCTTTAATTTCTTGGCAGATGGATTTCCCTGGCACTAGAAGGAATATTCCCTGATTTCAGGTGTTTCCCACCCAAAGTGCTTTTGTGAGAGTCTGGCTACATGCATGTATTGTCTTTTATCATGTTAAGGTATGCCCACCTGGTGAACAGATATCAGAGACTATGCTTGAAATTTATTCCTTAGCTCTTGATGAGTGATAAAGATAAAAATACACCTCTCTTTTGTAACAGACCAACACACTTTATTTCTTGCCTTTTTGGGATGAAAATAGTGTTCTAGTGTAATAGGAAATAGTTTGTGAAAATAGCTATTTTGAAAGGTACAGATGTTTCTTCAGTTTTCAGGTGATTTTTTTTGGTTTAGCTATAGAATCACAGAATCTTAATCTATGCTTAATGCCATAACTCCCTGTCATTTCAAGCTGCAAGTTAGCTGTGTGTCAGGTGTAGGGGCCTCTAACTGGTTCCATGCACTGAGCTTTGCGCTACTCAAAATACTATGGCCTCACGGGAACCTGCTCCACAATTCTGCTAGAACTCTGGGAGCTGTTCTCTGCTTTCTGACTGTTCTCTGTGGAGACAGAAATGGAGAATTGTTGTGGTCATGTGGCTGTTACACTTAAATCAGTGGAAGACACATGTTCTAAACTTACATAATCATGTATACTCCCTCTTCCCATTATTTTTCACTTCTCTTATAATTTGAATCTATTTCTACCTGACTTCTTTTTTTTGTCTGCTTGGACACTGAAACATCTTTTCCCCTTATATCAGATCCTCTGAAAGTTGATGGTATCATGTAACAGAAATGTTAATAAAAGAAGTATTCTTTCTATTTCTGGACTGAACTCACTTTACAGTGGCTTTCCAGTATCTGAAGGAAGGCTGGGGAGGAACTATATACAAGGTGTTGTAATGAAAGGATGAGGGGTAATGGGTTTAAACTGAAAGAGGGGAGATTTAAACTAGGTGTTGGGAAAAGGTTCTTTACAGTGAGGGTGGTGAGACACTGGAACAGGTTGCTCAGGGAGGTTGTGGATGCTCCCTCTCTGGAAGCATTCAAGGCCAGGTTGGATGAGGCCTTGAGTGACCTGTTGTAGAGGGAGGTATTCCTTTCTATGTTGAGGGTTTGAAACTCGATGATCTTTGAGGTCCCTTCCAACCTAAACCATTCTATGATCTGTAATTTAACTTGCTCTTGGCTTACTTCACTGTGTGGCAGAGAGAAAGTGTAGAAAGTGAAATCCCCCCCCCCCCCCTTTTTTTTTTTGTCTGATTGTCCTACAGAATAAAATGCTTGCATGCACACATACTCTTTCTGTCCTTCCACTCAGCTTGTCTCTTGGTGACATAGAATGCTAATGCTGTGAGTTACATGCTCCAAGTAACTACCAAAGCTGAATGCATGTTGAGAATAACTGCTTAGAGTTTAGTTAGGGACATATCAGTGAGACCTGTTCAGAAAAGAGCAAGTGGAAATGGGAATGGAGGGTGTGTTGTGGGAGGAAGAATGAGGGTCAAGAGCTGGGAAATGCAAGAAAGTTCCTACGAGTTGGTGATTTTAACTCTTTAATGATTTTTCAATGTAACAAAAGAAAATTCTGTGTGAAAAGAATCTTCCCAGAAGCACTTGGCCTACATTTTAAGCATTCCAAAGCACAAAACTCATCATTAGAAGCATGATTCTCTGTGTTCCAAAACATCAGGTCAGTTTAAATTATGCCTGAGCAAGAAACGTGAGATGGCACTTTGGGGCATGGTTTAGTGGCCATGGTAGTCTTAGGTTGACAGTTGGACTTGATGATCTTAGAGGTCTTTTCCAATCAAAACATTTTTATGCTTCTTTGATGATTCTATGTGCAGGAAAAATTGTGATTTAAATAATCTCTTTTAAGATCCTACGCAGAATCTACCACATGAAAGTTCTGTAAATCCATGAATGATGAATACAAAGGTGGATAAATAACAATATGGGTATGGAGGAGGCTGGTACAATATTTTTCATTATAAGGAGAAAAAAGATGACTGAGGTCAGTGTGTATAAGAACAGAAGCTGTAAGCAAGATGTTCAGGCAGGGCTGTACAGAAGCATGTGTTCAGAAAAGGATTTGATATGTGTATAGCAGATGAGTGGAGCTTAGAGCAAGTTATACCATTCCAGGCAAGGACTGTGGTTATTTTTACCTTCTGCTATATAAAAAATAATGGTGTTGCTAATTTGTCTCTGTTTTGTTTCCCTTCACAGAGATTTTGTTTTCTTCCTCACTGTTATCTCTTCTTGCTGTTGCAGCTTGTGTGCTGTAAATTTCCTGCCACGTGAATGTCCTTTACACTAATTGTTTCTTGCTTGCTTGTAAAATTGTTTTGCTAGTCCTGTATCCTTCTTTTGAGTCTATAAAGGGTGTCATGTGCATATTTTAAAGCAACTGTACAGAATTTATAGACACAGACAGAACTCCCACTTGTATAATATGATTGTGCAACTGAAGTAAAGACTCCATACATTGCTCAGAAAGCTCCAGGTAATAGTATCTCTAAATAGGTTATGTTGCTTGTTCTAAATTACTCACCTTGAGTGCATTCTCATGGATAGTGTTTAGCTGGTTGGATTGCACAATGTGTATTCATTCATGGAAGAGAAATCAGGAAGATCGTTTCTTGCTATGGCCTTTCCTAATATTCTGATTAATAATATCTTGCACCAAAGAACATATAGGTTGAGTTTCTTCCATTTATATGGAAACAGGACAATCAGGTAATCAGACCCAGTCATCATAGATTCATGTGAGGCAAGTCCTGCTTGATTAACCTGACATTTAGTGGGAAAGACTGTGAAAGTAGTCTACTTTGACTGTAGTAAAGCCTTTGACACCATTTCCCACAGCACTTTCCTAGAGAAAGTAGCTGTTCGTGGCTTGGATGAGCATGTACTTTGTTGTGTTAAAAAAACTGGCTTGATGGCTGCACCCAGAAAGTGGTGCTGAATGGAGTTAAAACCAGCTGGTCACAAGTGGTGTTCTTCAGGGCTCAGTATTTGAACCTTTTCTCTTTAATATATTTATCAGTGATCTGGATGAGGGGATCTAATGCACTCTGAATAAGTTTGCAGATGTCACCAGGCTGGGCAGAAGTGTCAATCTGCTTAAGGATAGGGAGGCTTTACAGAGGCATCTGGACATACTGGATTGATGGGCCAAGGCCAATGGAACGAGTTTCAGCAAGACCAAGGGCTCAGTCCTGTGCGCTCGGGTCACAACAACCTCATGCAATGATAAAGGCTTGAGGAAGAGTGACTAGAAAGCTGCCTGGTGGTAAAGGACTTGGAAGTGTCAGTTGACAGCCAAGTGAACATGAGCCAGCAGCATACCCAGGTAGCCAAGAAGGCCAACAGCATCCTGGTTTGCATTAGAAATGTTGTGGCCAGCTGGACTAAGGCAGTGATTGTCCTGCTGTACTCAGCACTGATGAGGCTACACCACATGTAGTGCATTTGGTTTTGGGTCTCTCACTACAAGGGAGACTTTGAGGTGCTTGAGCATGTCCAAAGAAGGGAAATAAGCTGGTGAAGGGCCTATAGCACAAGTCTTGTGAGGAGCAGCTGAGGGAACTGGGATTATTCAGCCTGGAGAAAAGGAGGCTGAGGTGAGACCTTGTTCTCAACAACTCCCTGAAAGGAGGCTGTAATGAGGTGGGGGGGTTGGAACAAGGAACAAGCCATAGGACAAGAGAAAATGGCCTCAACTTGCACCAGGGGGAGGTTTATGTTGAACATTAAGAAAAAATTCTTCGGCAGTAAGGTTTTTGAGCCCTGGAACTGGCTGCCCAAGGCAGTAGTGGGATCCCCATCCATGAGGTATGTAAAAGCCATGTAGGTGTGGTGTTAAGAGGCATAGTTTAGTGACAGACTCAGCAGTGCTTTGTTAGCAGTTGGATTCAATGATCTTAGAAGTCCTTTGCAACCTAGATGATTCCATTATTCTGTATTTCATCAGTAGGTAGCACCTGGGTTTTCTTATGAAGTGGGACTCTGCTAAAAAAGCATGAACACAATGATGTCCTTTCCCTTGCACCATTTTCCTTGGCGTATTCCTAAGGACTTCTGCCCCGGGTGCCCAATCTACAGTCTTACCTTTTGCTCTCCCTCTGCCTTTGGTACCACTGCCATGTGTGACTCTCCAGATAAGGGTACTTTAAAAAAGAGCGGTCATGATTTAGCCCATTGAAGAGCATTCATACTGCATAGAAACTCAGAGAAGGATCTATTTATTTGTCTGTGCTTCAGGGTGTCACACCAGTGAAATTGAAATGGAACTTTAACTCTTTAGATGGAGGCACATTAGCATTTGAAGATGGAGTTCTGACCCGAGTGTAACAATGTGACTCATACCTATTCAGCAAGCAGTTTCAGGTAAAATTATTTGCAGTGCTTTTGCCAAACATTGTATACAGTTTGTGGTATTGTCTTTGTTCAGTGTTCGTCCAACATCTGGCTAAAATCTTGTTGAGAAAAAGGAGAAGTGACTGTAGACACAGACTTTGAACTTCTCCCATTTCTCTCACTAGGGGTAGCTGTTCTTCATCATTCTCTTTATGCGAGAAAGTCGCCTTAATTTCTGTCTGGATCTGCCAATCAGTTAACTAACATGACCCAGGTAACAAGCATCATTGTACTGCTAGGGCCATCTCATATGACATATATATATATTAGAGAGTCTGAGTGTCATAGAAGGCCAAAATAGGCCTAAGCATGTCCTGGCTTGCCCAGACATGCTTTCTGCTCCCCCTCCTTTCTGCTGATGGGAGAAGCACCACGGGAAAGGAGGACAAATGGCCCTGGTGCCTTCCAGTCTCCTCCATTCCTCTTCCAAACTTGTTTACAGGGTACCCACACATGTTGATACACTTGTTTGTGTTCTGCCCTAAAAAGGGTAAGCAAACTCTGACTTTAATATGGTTAAGCTTGATAGACTGCCATTCTGACTGGCTGATCTGTGATCAAAGACCCATTAGTCTCAGGCTGTATTGATAAAAAGAGATGAGCAGGTAAATACAGTGTGTTTTGCCTTAAATTGCTCTGCCTCACTGCTTCTGCCATTGCATCCTGCCATGCTCTGCTAAGCTATAATCCAGCTCTGCTACATAATAACAAACCTTGATACTTTGGGTTTGTCTACCTGGAAACCTGCTGTACCTTAAGTTTACCCAGGAATAGGCCTTAGATGCCTTCATATGCTAGGCTTGCTTAGCCAGTGTGACATCATGCCCTTCTGTACATCCGCAAGACATAATGCCTGCCCCTCTGCAAAGCTACGTGCCAAATCTGGAGTCCAAGAGGAACCAGGATCAGGTCAGAGATTGTCTACCCCTCTCCCAGCAGCCTTGTTAGAGCCTGGGAAGAATCGGAAGTCTCAGTGACTATCAGCACACTGACAGAACTGCCTACAAGTGTTTGGGTACTGTCTGGAAACTGTAGTTAGTCCTAGGACTCTGGAGATACAATTTTTGTGAGTAAATACTCAAAAGCCTCTGTAGCAAAACTCTGTAAAACTGTAAGTGGATGCAAATGCCTTCTGCCTTAAGCAGAAAACAGCTTCTCCAGTCACACTAGTGGGTGTTGGGATTTGAGCAGAACAGAAGTGAAAAGAACAGGCAGAGTAACTAAACAGACTTAGGTCATTCTGATAAGGAGGCACAGCTGCAGAGGGGTGGCCTTGGGAGGCTAGCAGAGAAGCTGCTATCTGTAGCTGAGCTATGTGAGGAGGGCACAGTATTGTGGCTAAGCTGCTGCAAAGGGGGGATTAAGGGCGGTAGTTGGTCAGGTCTGCCTCTATGTGTGTGGACGGCCCATACTCTGCTATGTAAGCCTATCAAAAGTACATGCCCCTGTACCAAACTGCACTACATAGGTATCACACTTAGCTTCAATAAATGGATTGACCATTATGCATCACATTGGTGTAAGCCTGGTATCTCTCCCTCTCCTGTGTGGCCTAGAAGACAGGCCAACTCAACAAGTGGGCAAGCAGGATAATCAACCACAAGAACTTCTCTTCCAATTCTAATGGTTTAATGTTTGTTATATTATTGCTAGTTATTTCTTAAGTGCTCTAGATTTTGTTCTCATATATGTAATGTTTTCACGACCATTGCAAAGAACCAATTACTACTAAAAGTTGTGGCTGGTAGTGAGATTCTTGAATAGCAAAATCAACAAATAATATTAATTTTGAAAAAATACCATCTCACACAATACCCTATTGCTGTTACACTGAGTAATGGCATAATGACAAGGTTCAAAAACCTTTGGCCTACTCAAGTTTTAGTTAAGATATAAAGAATAAGAGAGACAATCTATATAGACTCTTATAGCAGAATCTGAAAGTGCTTCCACCTTTTACATTATTAATCTGCAAGTGAGGATCAGAAGTTTCAAAGGTTAACTTTTTTTAGCATAACCTTTTGCAGCCTGTGTACAAGAAATGTATTTTGCAAAACTTTCTGATCTTGATTTGCAGTTGAATCAAGTTGCCGTCATTTGAGCTGTAGGTAAATGAATTTCTGAAGGGGAAGGGCACATGTCCAAAAACTGAAAAGAGTTGGAGTGTGTTGTTAGAACCATGGTGAGCAGTCCAAAAATTTGTGGAGGTAAATTCTTTGTGAGGTCTCAAATGGTACCTAGCATCCTTTCTATGAGCCACCAGCTTTTACAGCTTCAGAGCTGTCTGTGCTAGCTTCTATCACTTTGTGGCACAAGTGCTAATAGAAAGAACCAATTTAAAAGTGTTTTTCAGTTTATCAATTTCTAATATTCCTTTAAGTATAAATTCCAAAAGTGGTAGCAATGTTTTCTGTGCTCTCAGTAAGTGCTTGTTGAACACACATAAAAAAGATGGCATTTGCTAGCTTATTAGTAAGTGTGTTGTAGTTTACTTTTGTCTCATTTAAATGTGGGTTAAAACTTGAATCAGTCTTTTCTTAGAACCATTTAACTGTTTTCACAGCATGGATCATTATGCAGCAAGGAGCATGGCCCATATTTCCTGAAAGGTGTGTTGTAGTCAGTGAGAGTCAGGGGATAGGAATTGAACTGCTTCTGTAAAAATAGAGACAAATTCTTGAACTTCAGTTTATTAAGCAGTTGCTTGGAGTCTCTTCAGAGATAAAGTCCTGCTTTGCAATTCCACCTTGCTGCCTAATAAGACTGCAGTAGACCTGTTGAAAATTGCAGATAGTCTTTTTAGACCTCCTGTTAACCTTCCCACTCTGTCATCTGGCTTGTTGATGCTCAGCTTTCCATTCCTTGTTACTAAACTTACTCCTTAAGTGGAAAGCTGTTTGTTTTCTGCCTCAGTCTCCAGAGTTGGTTCATTTTATGGCAGTGTCTCTTCACATCACATTTGAAGTGGATGAGGAACTGGCTTCTAAGTGATGATGTGGTTTTTATTCCTAATTAGTGCTTTATAAATTCATGGATGACAGTGTTGTATGGAACAACCTCAGAAAGGCAAAGTTAGCAAGGTCTGGCTATTCTTGTTATTCTCTGCCCCGTGTTGAGTATTCTGAAGGATTATTGCTGGATTCCAGTTGCTTTATTTTTGGCTGTTTGGTTTTTGTATTTTGGTTTTGTTTTGTTTTGTTTTTTTTTTCTATTGGGTTCCATCATATATAATTTAGAGCCTCTGAGCATACTACTCTTTGGTGTTTCAATTATATATGAAAATAAAAGCTAAGTGTTGTTTGTTCTCCTTAGCAGCTTCTTCAGTGTATTTCAGTGCATTAGTTGAGAGCTGATAAACTTAATCTTTCTGGGTTTTTTTGTTTTGATTTTTCTTATTTTGTTTGTTTGTTTAGGCTCAGTTTACAGATAAAATTGAAGTAAATTTATCGTTGAAAACAATCTTGGATGCCATTAGGTAGGATCATTTTTAGTGGATTAAATTTGTTACAAGCATAACACTTATCTGTACATTGCACAACACAGTGATAATGAACTAATTTTAAGCCAGTTAATAATGTTAGATTAGAAGTGCAACATGTTCAAGTAAATGCTGTAATTAGTACTTCACAGTGGTAAGTGGTTAAAGATATTTTGCGTATCGTGTGATCTGTGCCTCTGTTATATGAGAAATAAGTGGATATTATTCACTGCTCTTTAGAGCACACTGCTGTTATGCTGTTTATGGTGGATTTAACTGACATATCTTGCTCTGGGCTTGTACTTAGTCAATATAGAACATATGAAGTTATGCTATTTGTGTCATTTACAGCACAAGGTTACTTTTTCATTTTGATCAGAAGAGGTTTGGATTGTTTCCTCAGGGTGGTGTAAATCAGATGTAGCTTCTCTGCCCTGTGGCTCTGTCTTCTGTTTTTATTTACTCAGTGGGCACAGTTGTCCTGAGAAGGTTAATAGGATTCCCTCTAAATAGGAGAATCTTTTATTTGTCTCCTATTCTGCTAACATAGAATTAATGTCTGTAGACAAAGAGAAGCAGCGTGCTGAGGTCATAACATATCATTTACTGCTGCTGTCTGACTCAAGACAGTGGCAATGATTCTCTATGGCTTTCTTTAAGTGTCATAGTTTCATTAAATGGTGTGTTAGGATCCAGCTCTTTCTGAACCTGAATTAGCAGAAAGACGATCTGTAAGTCTCTTCTCACCCAGGTTCCTGCACTCAGCACAGATTAACAAAGCACCAAGACTGAAGTCCTTCATAAGAAGAGCTTTCATCTTTGTCACTTGCGTGTTAGTTTTGTTTGATTTTTACGTGCCAGGATTCTTGAAATTAAGTTCTGTCAGGGTATGTCTGCAGCAGCAGTTATGTGTAAGTCCCCACTTGAGGTACATAACAAAAATGCGCTGTATGTATTTAATTTGCTGCCGTTACGGATAACCATCAAAGAACTGTATCAGTAATCTTAAGGAATAAAAAAAGACCCCCAACCAACAAACCCCCCCAAGCCTGAGTCTGATACTCAAGCAAGCAAAACCAAGCTCAGGTTCAGCTCCAAGTACCCTTCTCACTCATAACTTTTGAGGAGGAAACAAGTAATCTTCCATAATTTATCATTTAATTTCTCTTTTGTAATTACAGAACAAACCTTGTCTCGAATGTTTAGTTCACCTTTTCTGCTTAGCTTTCACATTCTCTTTTTTTTTTTTATGATTGTGAATTTGTACTTATTAACATTCTTGGCAGACACACTGTAACCTCAGATCTGCTCTTTATGTAACGTGGTTTACTGCAGCATCCACTTTCTCTTATGCTATCAGCACAATCTGACATAAATCCTTTCCATGTACAATTGCTTTTCTATTTTCTTAGATCCAGTTGATGTAGTTTTGTTCAATTATTTTAGTTGGTTTTGATATATAATACTTTCATGTGACCATAGAGGTATTTTGTCTGCAGCAGAACATGTACTCTAGTTAAAAATGAACATAAAAGCTCTTTACTATTTCTGATAGACATTTAAGTGTGTACCTTTAGTGGGATAAATGTAAGTAATTTGACAAAGGAGATAATCACAAATGTTGAAGGTTTTAAGCAGTGCTTGCTGTGGTGATTTGGAAGCACAGCGGAGTGAAGCATATTTGATATAACAAGCGTATTATTTTAAACTGTATTTATTTGCACACAAAAGGTGATGCCAAACTAAAGTTATACTTTCAATGCTGAGTTTTTGAATACTTTGATAAACAATTGCTTGAGTGCCCAACCATTGACAAAAGCCCGTTGAGCTTTTTCTGCAGTCACAGGATAAGAAACCCTGCACAGTCCTGAGGCCTACAGTGCACCAAGAGTCTTAGACAGATTAGATAAATATATCTAATAGACATCAACATTACCTTCATTCTCAGAATCTCAAGCACAGTTTTAGTATATGCTTAGCTCTTTTTCCATGGCATTTATTAGCAGTATTTTCCATGGTAACTGTATTTATCTTTCATATTAATAGAAAATTTCATTTTGCTTGATTTACAGTGCTTGAACAGGTAGCTCTCAAATGTACTAAATTGTCAGGTTAGTCACTGTACACTTGCTGTATGCAGATTTCCATCAGATCAGCATGCATGTTGGCAGTTCTTTCACTCCAAAGTAAACCAAAAGCATTCTTATAAATGTTTAGCTGTATTTATATTTGCATATGTATGTAGAGTGTTGCAGTGTGTTTGAATGATGTGTCTATGTGCATCATCAAATGCAGAAATGGATAGTAAGTATCAAGAAAGCTTGAAGCAAGAAGCAGCAGTATGGTGGAGTCAAGATTCTTTTTCACACCTCTGATGTCCTATCAGTAGGATGCATACCAGCACAATCTTTAAGTGTTTGCTGAAATACCATATTTTCTCCATGAGTGATGTCTCATACGGTACAGTCAATGAACAGTCCCTCTTTGAAATGTTTCAATTTACTGATGGTTGCTATTGGGAGATCTTTGTGCCCAGCTGTTTCTGAGCATGCAATCTGGGTAGTGAGGTGTATCTGGTAAAGCATTGAAGGGAGCCTTCCTACAATAGCATATTGTAAGAGGCCTCAAGATCTTCTGTGGCTGGGGTGAGGCTGTAATTCTGGGTGCCTGCTGTGCTGCCATCTGGAACTTCATCATCACTTTTGTTAAATCCTACGTCTTTGAAGAATCAGGAGATGACATGACTTTTCATAGGGGTGGTGCTAACATAAGTAATTTCAAGGGAAATTTCACAACTATCTGCTAGCCAGTAAATGAAAATGGTAACTGAGTGCACTTGTTGGACTGGTGAAGAATAAAGACGACTTCCTTACCAGTAAACTGTCCCTTGAATCTTTCAATCCATGTGTATAAATTTTAAAGGAAAAAAAATTCTTTGACCTCTCTGATATTACTGCATTGGTAAAAATCTCATTGTATTTTCCTGCTATTTACCTTTTTAAAGCTCATTTTCTCACCTTTTTTTTCTTTTTCTTTCAGTATATGGTGATGCTGTACCAATTACTGTGTGTGTTGTGTGAAAGAAAGGTATACCAAGTGAATGCAGTTTCTTATTTAAGAATGTTTGCCTACCATCAACAAAACATTTTCTACACCCTGGGTTTGTAGTTTTTGTTGATGTCTTGATGAAATATACATAACATACTTCTAAGAAATGTCATTCTCCACTAAAAAATTAATTTTAATCGTAGGGGGTTTGCTTCTGATATGTATCTATGTTCAGAGAATAAATTTTATGAAGTCACTGAAGGAGCTGGGGCTGTCTAGTTTGAGAAAGAGGAGGCTGAAGGAAAGCACTTAGTGCCATGGTATAGTTGATTGGATAGGGCTAGGTGATAGGTTGGACTGGATGATCTTGCAGGTCTCTTCCAACCTGGTTGATTCTATGATTCCAAGGCCTCATTGCTCTCTACAACTACTCAAAAGGATGTGGAGAGGTTGGTGCTGGTCTCTTCTCACAGGTAATTAGCTTTAGGCTGAAACTGGGTAGCTTTAGACTGGACATTAGGGAAAAAAAATCATGGAAAAGAGTGGTCAGGCATTGGAATTGGCTGCCCAGGGAGATGGTTGATTCACCAACCCAGAATGTGTTTAAAGGTCATTTGGATGTGGTGCTTGGGGATATAGTTTAGGGGTGAATGTAGGATTATCAGTTGGACTTGGTGATCCTGGTGGTCTTTTCCAACCTGAATGTTTCTGTAATACAGCAGTGGATGAACACATACCTCTCTTAACCCTGTAATGAATCTTTTGCTCCTAGCTTTAGCCAACATAATTTCTAGTCATTTTTCTACTTTTTCTGTTCTAGCTAGTACTTTAATTTGCTTTCCTTTTTTGCTATAGTCTTTCATGGAGTTGATGGCAATTATATGCAAATTTAGGTTAATTTACAGTACATTAATTTTTTGGCTAATTAGGGATAGTAATGTTAAAAAAAAAAAGTAAGGTTAAAAAAAAAATGTGGAACTTGCAAATCTTAATTTAGACAAAAATTCTTTAAAACGTTTAAATGTGCTACAGAAAAAGAACTCCCCACATAAAATATAACGATTTCATTAGAATGTGAAAAATACTGCATGCTGAATTTGAATTTTTCAACAGAAGCATTTAGATTTTTTTGCTGTTTAAAACTAAGTTGAAAAATGCAGAGAATTTCTGCATAGAGCTGTAGAGGAATATGCCTTGAATAGCAGAATTTCTTGATCTTGTGCAGGATTCTGTAGATGCCCATCCTGTAGGAGACTGTAATTTTCCCTTGTCTTCACTGCATGCCATCACTTACAGCCTCTCTTGCTCCGTTTGTTAGCTGCTAGATTTAACAAACAGATATGTTTTTCCCTTCTCTCGTCTAACACAGAAGCACAGGATCTTCAAACTTGTACTCAGAGTATAATCCAACAGATAGAGCAATTCTCTAATTTCTCACTGTCCAAGTTAGTCTGCTAAGTAAACGGCAATGCAGTGGCCTCTTTTCTGGTGGTTGTCAATGTAAAAGGATCATCCGAGTGATCTTTTATCAATCTCTTTCAGGTTCTTTCCTGGGTAATTGCCAGTAGCAGAAACTATCTGAAGTAGAATGGATTTTCTGTAGTTAACAATAGCAGGTTTTTTAAAGTAACATTCGAGTACGGAAAATATTTATTCACCATCTTTTAGGATTAACAACTTGGAGTGATTTCATTGTGTTGCTATAAATAATGGTATGTTTTATTCTGGAGTGACTGATAGGGCTGAATTCACCTGGTGAAGTGATTGCATCAGCTATTATGTGCTGTGACAATCTTTTGGACCTCTTATATTGCTACCTCTTATCTTGTAGCCCTATATATAGACAAGATATATATAAAGGAATTTATGCAGTTAAGATGCTGGTGAGTGTTTGTGTGATGTATTTGTAAATTTGACAGCTAATTGTTTAAAACTCTTGCCTTAGTCTTTTCCCTAAAAGCTGGATTTTAATTCCCTACACGTTCTTAAATGACTCCCAGACTCTAAGAGTCACATATTACATCACAGCATGGTGTGAAATTAATTGTTCTGGATTAGAAAGGGATTAACTAATACATTTAATACATAATTACATGGTATTACAGGTTTTGTCTGTTCATGGGCTTCGGCCTTAACGTATATTTATGAACAAAACCAAATACAGAATATTCATGTGAGCTGAGATGACCCATCTTTGCCTGCTTCAGATCTGAAGTCTTTGAGAAGCAGCTATGTTTATAAGGCTTCTGTCAGTAGACCAGATTCTGCCACAGTTCCACCCATGCTTGTCTCAAACACCTTCTTTCAGCTTGTTCCTCAGAAATGTTATTGAGTGTAAGTTACCTCTAAGTGAAACTACATATTTTACTGGAATAGTTGCAAGTGGAATTTCCTTTGTTTATGGATGTGTGCGTGGCTGAAATCTCATCTGTAAGGAATCAGGGAAACTGAATCTTCACTACCCATCCATGGTGATGAAAGGATATGCTGGTTTTCTGTTGAAAGAAATAGCGTGGCACGTCTGTTCTACAAGTGGTCATGAATAGGATCATAGAGATTATCTCATGACAACAAGTATGGCAACACAGCAAACTTCCTGATAGAGAAAAAGAAATTACCTGCTTAGTTTTACGATTCTACCTTCCTTAACTCTTCAGGTTACTGTTTGATCTAGTAGGGAATATGAGGAGGAAGTGTGATGCTATTAGATAATGTGGAGTAGCTATTAGGTCCTAAAAAAGATCCTTCTTCTCAGAAATATATTTACAACCTCTCTCTCTCTCTCTCCCTCTCTCTCTATATATATATAATTTAAAAAAAAAAAGACAATAAGTATGTGTATTGATACACAATGCTGATTGATTCAAGTGCTATTACACTCAAGTGTGTTGGAATTTATTTATGTAGGACATTGTGCATTAAAATACTACACATAAACCCGCAGTAAGATTGTTTTTTGTTGTCTTGGAAAATATAGGTTATGCAGAAATACCACTTTGGAACTTGTACTAACTCAGCCTGTATGGAAGACTTCAAGTAGCTTTTTTCTGTTTATGATTCCTCTTTAAGACCATAACTTTTTGATGTAGAGTACAGCTAAGAACTTTAAACAATTTGGATGAGAGATGAGAAGGACTGTCTCATCAACTCTGCTGTATTTTATTTGAATTTTTCTTCCCTCTCCATCCTTTTCCTTCCCCTCATAACAGCATATAATCTCCAAGCAATTTATCTGAGTTCATCATAGGAAGATCTTATGCTGCTGCTGTACGATCAGTTTTTCTTCAACTAATTTCCTATTTTCCTGCTGTAAGACTGCGAGAACACTTTGGTGAATAGTAGATGGATATTCAATTAAAAATTTCTGTACTAGCAACTGAGAAAATTGCTTCTCAGTAAAAAAGTGGAATAGCCTTAAGCATGCCTCTTGTTGTCAGTTCCATAGTATGGATATTGCTCTATTCCTAGTTTAGTTTGCCTTTCCTTCCTGTATCATCAGTGAATGACAATCATATCTGATTAAAATAAGTTTAACTTTTTACTCCTTCTAATTCCTCCAGTAACTTGAAAGTTGAATGCAAACAAAAGTGAAGTACCATTGGCCTTTATTATTTCCCTATCAAGTTTCATATTTTAAATATTAAGTACTTGTGACTATCCATTTTCATTAGACATAGTAAGCGATCATTATATTTACTTTGCAACAAATCAGATCATCTCTAAGGTCCCTTCCAACCTAAGCCATCCTATGATTCACTTCCTATGACACTTCAGGAAATTATGGGAGTTTTTTAGGGTCACCTTGGTATCATGCTGATTTTTACAATGTTATCAGTGTGAAAAAAAAAAAAAGAGGAGAAACGACATAATGAAATATTTGCCTTTTCTATCAGAAAGAAGCAACAAAAATTGAAACCAAAATAGGTTCTTCCTTGCCACCTTTGACTTGCTTACAGTCATTTTTGAGATCCTTTATTCTTTTATGGGAAACCAGACATCCAGCTCTGTCCTTTGAGACTATCTCCCCCAACTTCAGTTCCCTGACACCAATGTTTCAGAGAGTCGATTAGAACATGAAACATGATGCATATTTCATCAACATAATTCTTTTAGTGAAAGAATTAAAGGGCTATACATTTTAAATGTATGGCTTTGCTTTTGGTTGGTTGGTTGGTTTTGTTTTGGGTTTTGTTGTTTGTTTACTGGTGTGGGGGGGTTGGCTGTTTTATGCAAGCTCATTTTGATTTAAATTTGTTTTGCAATATTAGGAACTAGATATAACTGAGTACCAAGGGAGAGTTTTACCAAGGAGATGTAAATTCAAGACTTTCCCTACATTTTGATTAAGAAAGGGTAATTCACATGGTGAGGAGAGCCCTTGGTACTCCCATTCATCTCAACAGAGGTTGAGATAATTAATTTCTTACAGGGTATTATTTCACATCTCACTGCAATAAATCCATAGGGAGCTGCCCATGATGGCTTGAAGAGTGAAGAAATGACAATTTTATATTGAAGGTGTTGAGGAGAAAAAAAAAAATCTGTAAAGAGAAACAGTTCCACATGAAAGATTCCATATTTGCTCATTGCATGTGGTTGTAATGTTTTTCTTTTTTCCTGGGGGGAGGGGGCTTGAGGGATTTTTCTTTTGTTTAGTTTTGGGTGGTTTTCTTTTTTTTCTTTTTTTTTGTTTGGTTGGTCTTTGTTGTTGTTGTTTTGGGTTTGGTTTTGTGTTTTTTTTCTCTCTCTTTCCCTTCTGCTTTTAAAGGTACTTTTTTCCCCACAGAAGCAGGTTTTCTTGAATGAAGTGTGTCTAAAATAAAAAATGCAGTATGCTTGCCTTATTAGACTAGAGAATCTGAGTTACTGAATAAATGCAGGGATTTTCAACTTAAAATATGTGTGCATCATTCCTTCTTTGCATTTCTCATTCTTTGTGTTTCCTATATTAGCAAAGAAAAGTAATAAATATTCTTGTAAATTGATTTCCTTTTTTGAGCTTTTGATGTGCAGTAAAAATGTGCTTGAAATGCTGTACGAAAAGGACTGGCAGCTTTTGCCTTTTCAAAGGATTTTGTTGTTCTTTAACATATCAGATATATCAAGGTCTGCCTCTGTCTTGTCAGAGGATTCCTTGAGTAACTTCTCAAATGTCCATTTAAGAGATTTCTCAGGCAGCAGTTAATAAGGTGGCACCGCTATGAATCCTTAAAGATGGTGGGGGGGAAGAAATATGAGAAACAAATATCCATATGATTGCTCATGCATTTAAATGGTGTTGTTTTTTCAATGAGGTTATTTTCACATTATCACATCCAGTTCCAGGATGTGGAACAAAGATGTCTTTTGTTTGAAAGCATGAGGTATTCTTGAAATCTGGAATGGTAAACATCTGGCTTCCTTTTGTGTTTGAATATGACACAAACCTTTCATTGAGGTCTATAGCATTGAAGAAGGTCATAATTCTGCTTTAACCCCTTCAACAAGGGATCTTCTTTTTTACTTAAAGATGCATTTTTAAAGAGCAAGTTGGAAATTTGGACAGTAAAATACTGTTTCCATTCTGCTTGTAAGGGTCAAATATTCCTTGGGCCTAGTATAATCAAATTGGTACAAGGAAGTGTGAAGACTCTTAACAGCAGTGGAATGTCTTGGATTTTGCAAGATTTTTTTCTGTTACTACTGCACTCGAAACTGCAGGATTGGGACTGAAGGATTTATAAAATGAGACAAGATGATAAGAAATAAAACCTATATAAGAGGTTCTTTATATTAGATTGCATTAGGAACCCAGAGGTATTTGGATATAAAGTGCTGTTTGCTGAGGAGGCAGCTGAGACTCAATTTCCGTATTCTGGTGATAGTGTACTTTTGATGCTCCAAGGAAATAGGGAGTCCAGGAGTCTAATTGCCAGAAAATGACAAAATCGTAGAATGCTTCCAAGGGGGGTTGGAAGTGACCTCCAGAGATCATCACGTCCAACCTCCATGCCAAGGTCAGGTCACAGGAGTGTTTCCAGAGGAGACAACACTGGGCAGCCTATTCCAGTGAAGTTGCTGTACAGTGCAGATTTGGCAGCTCCTGTGGGCAAGCAGGGGGCAAAGAGGAGGCTCACATGGCAGCCTGGTGGCAAGCAGATTGACTAGAGTAAGGCCCACTGATTGGAGAAGATTTAGCTTATGTGGCTCCAGTTACTTTTTTCTCAAGAGGGGATGTCAGAGGGAAGGAAGCTATCCATACAGAAAGAGCTGCCCTGAGCCCTCACTTTGGCAAGCAAAAGACAAAAGTTACTCAAATGCTGCTAATTAGGGCCTTCCATGGATTGGAGGCTTTTTTGAGACAGATGGTTGCAACTGCCTTTACTTTGTTGAACTGCACAATAGGATTTGAAAGATCAAGGGTTTTATGAGCTGAATATGAAAAATAAATTTTTTTTGGTCATTCCACAACAAATCCAGGCATTGATTTTTTCCTAAATAACTACAACATCATTTTTACACAAACAAGAAATTGTGAAACTGCTTTTTTATGCCTTTTTTTTTTTTTTAATCACTCTTATCATTTGGTCTAGAATTCAAAATAACTTTGTAATTCAAAAGAGGAAACATTTCAAAGCATCATATTCCAAAAAATCCTAAATGCTAAATTGCAACAACAGACATAAAATGCCTGGTGTCTCTATAGGAACTTACACTGTTTTAATGCCTTATTTAGGTTGGGTGAGGGGTTGTTTTTTTAAATTAAGCAATATACAGCACTCCATAATTATTGTCAGTCAACATGTAGCCTGAAATGCTCATTTAATTAGAGCTCTGACATTAATTAACTTATTAGAGTATTGATTGGTGTTTATGTAGCTCAACATTTTTTTTGGTATTTTAGAAATCTGCTAGGCTTTTTAAAAATAAAATTGCCCTTGGATACTTTGAACTAAATCAAAAGGTATTTATTTTAACCTATCTCTTCAGTTCAATGAAATAGGAAAGTTGTAGAATTTCTGCCATCTTTGTCATTACTGTTAACTGTTGGCATGTAACCACCAGAGAGTCCACTGGAGACATGTTCTTCAGTCCTTCAAGGTTGCATAGCTAACACAAACATATTAGTTTGCATCTGTATACCTTGGAGTGCAGAAGGATCTGTCATGCCTGTGAAGGTAAGATGCCCTGCTGATATAAATCAATTCCATTACGAACACTGGAGCTATGGTGATTTGTTTCAACTGAGAGTCTGCTCTAAGATATGTAATATTTGAAATTGAAATCCATCAGGAAAGATTTTCTGCACGTGTGGTTTTTGAGTCATTCAACTAATGTTTATCAGTGTGTGAAGCAGACAGGCCTGTATTATTGGCAATACTTGGCATTTATCTTAAGGCTATGCAGTGTTAATTAAAAATACTTGTTTTCACTTAGTGCAGTATTAATATCAATGTGAGTTAGTGCTTGTCAAATGTTTCATGTGTTACAGACACAGTGAAATAGGAGCTGGGTATTGCTTGTAATATATTCACCAGGGAACTATATAGCCATTACTACATTTATTCTACAGAAGAGTACTGTAGCTGAATGCAGGAAAGCTGAGAGAAAGGAATGAGCTCAACTGCATGATTTTTAAAATGCAGTCTAGAAAAACGTGCATGATTTTCCTAGCCCTTTTCTGAATTCAGTGACCATGTACAAGAATGAATTATTTCATCATAGCCTTGCTTGCTTTTAAGTACAGGAGTCATGAGAAGAAGGTTAATTGTCAAGCAGATGCAGAGCACTGCAAACACAGACAGCTTAGCTATACTACTGGAGAGGGGTACACAGGGTACAGATGTTTAGATCATGTTATTTGCACTATACCATTATTTTAATGCACACTTTAAAAATACTAGATCTGGTATTTCTCAGCTATTAGAAGGTGTAATTATCTAGTGTAGGTCTTGAACTGTTACTTGAGATGGAAGTCTGCAGAGGAATATAAACTTAACTTCAAGGAGTAATTCAGCATTCATAGGTATTTGGGACCAACAGACAATGCCCACAGAAGCTGAACAACTCAAGATGAGGCCGTTGGCATTCAAAAATACTCCCACAGTAAAATTTGTAGCAGATGTCCTGCTGAGTTTAACAGACTACATAATTAAAAAAAAAATCTTTGTAAGAAGGATTTATCACAACTGTAATGTTGGGTTTATTTTTAGATTTAAATTTCTTTAAAGAAGAAGAATCTGTAGGTAGCAGGTTACCTATATTCGGGACCTCTTCACATTCTTCAATGTGAAGCTGCGTTTTACAGTGTATTTTAGTCCTTGGGGAAAATATGAGGTGAAGAATTACTTCAGTTATAGTTAGATTTGGTTTATAGACACTGACTGTAGACAATTAAGAATTTAAGAATAAAATCTTTTTGCCTTGTTCTCTTGTTTTTATATTACTTGCTTGGTGAGGTTATTTTGTATGAGCTACCTCCAAGAGTTAGGCTTACTTAGAGCCAGTTGTATCATTAGTTGACACTTTTGGAGTTGCAACTTACTGGAGAACTTTAAAAAAATGTCAATATTTTACATTGATTCTGTCTTCTTAGAAAAACAGGCTGTAAATACAAAACTTTTAAAGCATGTGCCAATGTGGACCTGCATCTTTGTAATTTGAAAACGCACAGACATAAGTGGAGTTGTATCCATGATGCTTTTACTGGTCCTGTTTACCTAGCAGTTTAGAAGGGATCAATTTTCTTGTCAAGGCTAAAAATAGCTTGCAAAACAGTAGAAAATTCATTACTTCAGTTCCTATGCAAGTATTGGTATGAAAAATGGTCACATTACTAAGAAAGTTGGTGCCTACCTTTGGGAAGATTCCAAGGTGAAATTCAGACCTTTCTCCAACACTTGTGTTTGATCTTCTGTTCTCTGCTAACATTGTAAACAATTTCAGAAACAGAAAGTAGCAGGAAAATGTCTAAGTCACCCTGAATATGTAAGCTCAGTTTTCAAAAGTAATTGTTCCTTTCAGTTGATAGAGAATGTATGAATCACTTCAGGGTACTTATTACATTCCACATAAATTTTTAATATTAAAGTGCTTTCCTCATCACCTCTAGTCTTTGCCTTAATATTAATCAGGCTGCTCTGCTCACAGAAGGTTTTGGTTTTTTTAAGCAAGCAATACTGAAGTAGGAAATACTGCATAAAACAAGGTTGTATATCTTAGTGTTTAGTTTCAGGTATTCGTGTTTGGTTTAGTGTGATTTACAAAATAGACACTCGTGTTCCTTATAGAGATTTCTAGAACACCTCTGCTGTGAAGATAGGCTGAGGGAGCTGAGGTTGTTCAGCTTAGAGAAGAATCGGGGGGGGACGACCTTAGAGCTGCCATCCAACACCTGAAGGGATGCTACAGAAAGGCTAGACATCATAAAGATGTCTAGCAATAGGACAAGGAGGAATGGTTTGAAGCTGAATGGTTTGAAGGGATCTTAGGAAGCTCTTCAATACAAGAGTAGTGAGACTCTGGAATAGGTTGCACAGGGAGGTTGTAGAGGCCTCCTCCCTGCGGGTGTTTAAGGCCAAGTTGAATGAGGCCTTGAGCAGCTGAGGGTAGTTGAGAAGCATCCCTGCCTTTGGTGGGGAGGTTGAAAGAGATACCTTTAAGGTCCGTTCCAACCTAAACCATTCTATGATGATTGTGTACTGTAGCTGAAGGCCAACTATTTAGGCCATTATACCTGTGTGTTTCTTTAACATGGATGAGAATCTGATCCTTTCTCTGGAAATGTAGTGATTACTGAGTTAAGACTTTGTGTATAGACATGTTCACTATTTGTGGTTTCCTTTCTTTGGAGCAGGGCAGTTCAAGGTAATGATTTGTGGCTGATTGCTCTACAGAAACAAAGTTCATCAGATGTTTTGGATTTTCATAGAATTTCTGTACAATAATCTAGCTAGCAGACTCTGAACTGCTGTGGTAATACTCTATAGAACAGATACAGTAAAAGCAGTGCAGTAGAAGTGGTCACTTTTCAAATAGCTAATAATGATACAAACACTTTACTTACAGATAGAGAGTTGAGATGGTTCAGAAAGTCCACAACTGATTGTCAAAAAAATGAGTGGATCTCAGCCCTGAATAACAGATTGTGTTCACAGAATAAGAAGATTTCATGGACTTCTTATGACATTTCAAAGATCTCAAGAGCTCAGTCTTCTATTGATGTTGAGAGTGAATGTGCTGTTAAGAGCTTGGCCATT
This sequence comes from Tricholaema leucomelas, assembly GCA_013400475.1. Lineage (NCBI taxonomy): Eukaryota > Metazoa > Chordata > Aves > Piciformes > Lybiidae > Tricholaema lacrymosa > Tricholaema leucomelas. Next base: position 330,901 of record WAAF01007269.1, on the reverse strand, counting down.
TCCATTGACATTCTCTGTATTGCAGCATCTTGGATATTTTGAAACTCACCTGTTATGATTGGAGAGCAGAGTCCAACCCCTCTGCAAAGCAAGACCTCTTAGGGCATGTCACACAGGAACATATCCATGGGAATTTTCAGTGCCTTCAGAGAAGGAGACTTCACAACCTCTCTGGGCAGCCTGTTCCAGGGCTCTGTCACCCACATAGTAAAAAAGTTTTTTCTCATGTCAAGATGGAATTTCCTGTGATTTAAGTTGAAGGCTGCAGACTAAAGTACTACTGAATTGCATTGTGAAGATCTGAATTTGTAAATTGCTTGACAAGGGATAACATGATTTCTTACATGAAAACAGTCCCTGCAGACACTCAAAATCATACTCAATATGGCCCTTGACAGTCTGATCTAGTTGGAGGATATCCCCGATCACTGCAGTGGTGCTGGACAAGATGACCTTTGAGGGTCCCTTCCAACACAGTGCAGTCTGTGAATCTGTGAATAGTGGATCAAGATCAATAATAGTTGTTATATTAATGTTGTTCTGTAAGTAACCTTGGACTATAACAATTCAAAACATAAAAAGTGTATAATTTTGTTGCTATGTACTGCTAGTAAAGAACATGCTTCGATTCATCGGGTTGTGCTTAACATCCCAAATTCACATTCTGTGAATATTGTGGTACTGGCACCTGAAATACATTCAAATTCCAGAAGATCCTTAAGGTTGTCTGATTTACCACATGCTCTGATGAACTGAGGACACAAAGAACGTGCCTGCTTAGAGATCATCAGTAATCATGGTTGTGTTCTCTATCGTATTTATTACAGACTGACACGAAGGAGAGAAGCAATGCCCTCAATGTTGCAATAGACAGTATGTGCAAGAAGACGAGAGATCTCCGCAGACAGGTAAGTGACCCGGGGAACTGAAAAGGTAACAAAGGAGGCTTGCAGGATGCTTTTCCAAACTAGTGTTTTCAGATTTTGTAGCATTGCATTTTGAAACAAACAAAAAAAATATCTATGTTAAAAAAATACTGAAGATAATTATACCATTCCACAGAATATATGCATACAAAATTTCCAAACTCTGGGAAAAACACTACTAACTGATTGTGCTAGTTTGAGCCTAGCTAGCATGTTTTGGTGAGAAGAACTAGATGATAGGCTGTAAAATGAAAACAATGGTGAGGTCTACTTCCCTCACAGTCTTGCTGGGATGTGTAAAGAAGAAAGGCAAAACAAAGATTACTTCACTTGTTTCTTCTCTTCGCTGGGGAGCTTTGCCTGCTGGGGAGAAGCTGAGGCTGCTGTCTGGACTCCATCTTGCTTTCCAACCTCACCCTCCTTTGCTTGGCTGCTTCACCTTGCTTTTTTAATCCCTCTTGGCCGAACCTCCATTCTTCCTTAGGACTGGGGTAAGGTTGAGAGGGGTAGGGGGAAGGTGAAGGGTGGTTGAGAGCCCCTCCTGGGGACTCAGGTTTCTGGGAGGGGAATTGTGTTTGTATTACCTTTTTTACCTTGTCTATTTCTGTCTATAACTGTATATACTGTAAATATCTGCTTGTAAATTGTGCCAGCTGTAAATATAAGCTTCATTCAAATTTCCAGAGCCGACTGAGTCTAGTCTGGGTGATTTCTAAAAGTGTGGGGGGCGGGGGACACCCAAACCATCACACTGATCCTGGTAATGTATGTGTAGGGATGTAGGCAAAACTCTAGAGGTGTGCATGTCTACATATGTATTTGCTATGGAAATACAGTAGTCATGTACTTTACACATCAACATTTCTTTTATTTTAACTAAACTTGAATTATTACTGATTGTTGGAACAGGTACCTTAATGACACCACTGGACCACTATGTTTAATTCTTCACTTTGTCAGAACTCATACAGCAAAAAAGGGTCCTTGAAATACCTGATCTGCAGTCCACCCACCCATTTTGCATCCCAGTGTCCTAATGCTAATGTAAGTCATGGACCAAAATGCACAATTTTGGTGTACTGAAGAAAGTGAGCAGTAGACATTAGCTATGTTTGCATCCTTTCTTTGCAAGGAACATCTTTTAGAAAAAGCCATAATTGATGTTGAAAGTATATAATGTGCTAGTTTAGAAAAAAAACAACACCTTGAAAACCGGTAGTTATTTCAGCCAAGCTGCCCCAAACCACTGTAGGAAAATTTATGGCTACAGAGAACAGAAGCACACATTGCTTTTGTTCTGTCTGGAGCTGTGGCTATTTATCAACTCTCTGGTGAAAGGAAATCCCTCCCAATTTTGTGTGCAGTCTTACAAGCCAGCCCATACTTCAAGGTGATGAATAAATTTTTTCCTGTCTCCTGTAATCAGCCAGGGGAAGCCTTGAAAGATGAGATGAATATGACATAAATATAGTGTTTACAACTAACTAGCTATCCAATTTCTGCTCATATTCCATCAACAGTGTGTTCAACTCAGACACCTGGCTACTTGTATCACAAGCTCGGTGTGTGCAGAAATTCTAGAATCCTGTCCTACAGTCTCTTCCATGAGTTAATTAAAGTCTAGCTTTGGTATGCTGACTTGGTGTTTAAATCTGGTGACTAATTCAATTTGTGTGTTTCTACACATCTCTGTAAAATGTTCAGGCTGAATGTAATCACGCCCAATTTATTGTCAGTCTAGAAGCAGTAGTTTTCTGTAACCAAGGTAGCTCTGGCTTATTGATGGTTTTCATTGGAAGATAATGATGAGAAATATTTAATCTACTTCCTGCAATTCTTTGTTCACACACGTGAACTGCATAAGAATTGTTTTAGGAAGAGTGCTTATTGCATGACTGTTTTCTGACCTGGGGACCATGAAAATGTGAGTTCTGTGCCTGCAGATATTGTAGCAGAACCTAATTTGCTTTTGCTCATAAACACTCATTATTCTGTCTGCTAGCACTTTCACTAGAGACATGAACATTGTTATTTGGTTTGTTCTTGCAGTTTTGATAGTACTTAACTTCTTTTTTTTTCTTTCTTAATGATACTTTGCATCATAGCTGGTATTACATAGTGGATTCAGGGTTGTGGTGTGCACAGTGTACTCTGCTTTCAGTCAGCTACTGGGATTGCTGCTGCAAAGTTGCAGTTGAAGATGAAAATCTATGAAGTTGTAATTTTGAAATTTCAGTGTAGTGCACAATAAACAAAACCTTCTTAAAAGCACTGGCCCAGTCACCACCTGATGGTGAGTTAGGCCACAGGCCCCCATGGAACTTCTTTATAGATCACAGTAAGTAAAGTGAAGGAAGGCTTGTACCAGTGTGGTAGGTTTACACCACTTAGCATTTGGGATTTACCCCCCAAAGGTAAATTACCACATTACTCAGAATTTTGGAAGTAAAATTATTATTTACAAAGTAGGCTAAAGATAAAAGGTAATAAATATATACAAATACATATATACAACTAGACAAAACCCCAGCTAACCCTCCTATACAAAGCCCAGACCCTCCTGGACAAAAGTCCAGACACCTGTCCTGCTGCACACTGCAGCCTGCAAGGCCACATTGACTTACCTCACTACTGCAACACAACCCAAACAATGTTTAGTTGCAGAGCAGGCAAGGCCAGAGGGAGAGAGAAACAGTGGAAAAAGCAAGCAAGCAAGAGAACACTTCAGATTATATACAAAAATAACAAGCCAATGAAATGAGATCAATATATCTCTTACGTTCTGTTCAGCCCCTTTTGAGACATACTCTGGAAATTTCTCAAAGTCTTTATGTACAATTTAGGACCTAATTCTTAAACTGTAACAACCAGCAAGACTTGAAGGCAGAAGTAACAATCTCAGTGTAGTCTGAAGTTGTTAAAATCTCTTGTTTTCCAAATGAAATGATTTCCAGAACATGGCCAGTACTTGTGGGGATTTTAAACTATTCTGGTTTGAATAGAATAGAATAGAATCAGTGAGGTTGGAAGAGACCTCCAAGATCATCCAGTCCAACCTATCACCCAGCCCTATCCAGTCAACTAAACCATGGCACTAAGTGCCTCATCCAGTCTTTTCCTGAACACCTCCAGGGACGGTGACTCCACCCCCTCCCTGGGCAGCCCATTCCAAGGGCAAATCACCCTCTCTGTGAAGAACTTCCTCCTAACATCCAGCCTATACTTCCCTCGGCACAACTTGAGGCTGTGTCCCCTTGTCTTGTTGCTGGTTGCCTGGGAGAAGAGACCAACCCCCACCTGGCTACAACCTCCCTTCAGGTAGTTGTAGACAGCAATGAGGTCTGCCCTGAGCCTCCTCTTCTCCAGGCTAAACAACCCCAGCTCCCTCAGCCTCTCCTCATAGGGTTTGTGTCCTAGGCCCCTTACCAGCTTTGTTGCCCTTCTCTGGACATGTTTCAGCACCTCAACATCTCTCTTCAATTGAGGAGCCCAGAACTGCACACAGTACTCAAGGTGTGGCCTGACCAGTGTTGAGTACAGGGGAAGAATAACTTCCCTTGTCCTACTGGCCACACTGTTCCTGATACAGGCCAGGATTTGGTTTTCACTTGTTACTGTGCTGGAGATCTGCATGCCGTTTCTTCACGTGCAGTGTTATCTAGCTTCCCAGTCTAGTAGAGCTGTATGAATATTTAGGAGGGAATTGCCTATTCATCCATTTTTCTGAATCTGAGGAATTACCACGCTCAGTTCTTACTTCCCAGTTGTTTCCCCGTGAACCATGAATGGACTGCACAGGTGTTTCTCCTAAGGTTGTTCTGCAGTTTTGGTTGGTTGGGTTTCTACATAAATGTGATTTCTCATTATATTATTATGTTTATTCAACATTGGTAGCTTTTTCTGAATTGAAAAGAGATGGCCTTCCTGGCATTCCTTCAAAACAGCAAAGAGAACCTTCAATAACTACAACAAATCTTTACTACTTTAACCTGTGTAGTCTTGTGATGCAATAGGCAAATAGAGGCAAACCCAGGCTTCTGCACTCATCAGAGTGCTGATACATTATTATATTGCAAACAGCTGTTAGCCTCTACTGCTTGTTTTTGACAACCTTATGCCCTATGTTTTATAAACACTGTGTTTCTATGTTATTTTTAATGCACTTGCATATCAAAATGAACTCTCTATGCTTCCACCTGTGTTAGTATGCTCAAAGGGTAAGAATAAGACCTTGCACCTTGAAAATAAAACCATTTGTTAGACATCATCCTCCCTCTGCTTTCCCCCTTCTGATGGCATCTCTTTCAGTCTTCTCACTTTAATGAGAAAAATTCTAATTATAGCACAATAACTTCCCTAGTATTGCCTGCCAGCACTGCTAGTGCTGGTTTTGTTTATAAGTCTCCCTGTATGGCTACTTAGCTTCTAGCACTTGGCTCTAGAGATGCCCAGAGTCAGAAACAGACTTGTGGAAAAAGTAAACGTTGTGATTAGGATGAACGGAAGTAGATATTGCTTCAGACGTTCCTTTATTCTTTTGTCTTTTATCTTTCTTCTGCATTGTATTTCCTCATTCTTTAATACTGCACAAGCCACAACTTGAAAAACCTCAGCTTCCTGTATTCCTTTGCATAGCTGAAATAGAAACATAATTTTTGAACTTGTTTGTATTCAGTAGACACAGAGTTGTCTTTTTTCTATAAGATGTGTTCCTTTCTTTAATTGCAGAATAGAGGATTTCTTAGAACAAAATAATAACAATAACTTATATGTGGAAGGTTAATTAAACCAAGCAAACCAGTAAAATGCTACAGTGAAGACTTATGTGAGAAGAGAAAAAACTAGGCTGTTGTTTTGAAAATTGGATGTCCCAAGCTCACCACAAATATGACTAAGGTCATTGCAGTCACAGGTCCTCAAATGACACATGAAGGCTGCAAAAGTTCTACAATCTGCACTATGCACAACTCAGAAATCTTCTCTTTGCAATAATAAATCAATGGCCGTGGATAGGGTTCCACAGCTTTTTATTGCTGATGATTTTTGATTGAAATCTTACTGTTCAAGCTGGGATTCCTCAAGGTCATGTCAATCTACTTTATTCATGTAGTGGTTTGGGTGTTCCCTGCTGCCTCCAACTTTAGAAATCACCCAGACTAGACTCAGCCAGCTCTGGAAATATGAATGAAGCTTGTATTTACAGCTAGCACAATAAACAAGCAGATATTTACAGTATATACCAAAGTAAAAGGTAATATAGAAACACAACTCCCCTCCCAGAAACCGGAGTCCCCAGGAGGGGCTTCCAACCACCCCTTCACCTTCCCCCTGCCCTTCTCAACCTTACCCCAGTCCCAAGGAAGAATGGAGGTTTGGCCAGGGGGTTAGGAAGCAAAGTGGATTAGTCCAAAATGGAGGGTGAGGTTCGAGAGTAAGATGCAGCTCAGCCAGTTCCCCAGCAGAAGCAAGAAGAGACTCCCTCATCTATGTTTTGCTTTTATTCTTGTACATCTCAGCAAGCCTATGAGGGATGTAGACATCACCACTATTTTCCTTTCACAGCCTGTAATCTAGCTCTTCTCACCAAAACATTCTAGCTAGCTTCAAACTAGCACAATTCACAAGTACATTTGTTTTCTTTGACTGGATCTTCCAACACAGAAATGTTAACAGGTAACTTGGCAGGACTGGAGGTTCAATGTATTTTGTTCCTAGTACTGAAACATTTTATTATCTCTTTGCTTTTTAAAATTCCCATCTGAATAAAGCTGGGAATGTGAACATGACAGTAAAAATCTAATTTTGTATAGGAATCCCATAGCCTTTGTCTACTTTTGAGAACATAAAATCTATCCACAAGTTAGAAGAAAATGCCAACATTCTCAAACTAAACTTCCTTGTATTTTTTGGGTGAGATTTGTCTGCCCCATGTGAATCAATGGGAGCTGGCGTTTGACTATAAGGCTATGCAAATGCTAGCAGTAGAGTTCAGGTTCTGAGAATCAGCAGGCTTCTCTACTGTTATTTCATAGAACTGTAGAATCACAGAATGGTTTGGGCTGGAAAAGACCTTTAGAGGTCTTCTTGTCCAGCTCTGCTTCAATTAATAGGCCCATCTTTAACTACATCAGTTGCTCAGAACTTCATCCAACTTGACCTGCAATGTTTCCAGGAATGGGCTTCTACCACATTTGCGGTACATGTTGACTGCCCAACCTACAAAGACAGCAGCATCAAAAAAAGACTGTTGGCTTTGTTGTCTTTTTTTATTATTATTATAATTTTCCCATCAGTAGGAATCTTTGCTTGTACTGAATTTTCACATGGATGTATGGGAGCAAAATGCTAAGTGAAAACACATCCTTTGGCAGCAAAGCTGTCAGCATGTAAGAGCTTATAAGCCTTTTGCATTCTTTGCTGTTCCAAACAATAGCTTTTATTAGAATTTTAAAAATGTGGGTCTTTTTGCTCTAGGAGATTAAGTGACCTTGCTAATTTAGTTGCATGGCTAATATTGTCAAATTTGGTGTCTTTTGTGAAGTGTTCTAAAATTCATTATTGAGGTGAACAATTGCTTTATGTAGATTTAGATGATGGAAAATAACCTCTCAAGAGAAATAATGATCACTTACAAGCTTACATGAAACCTAATGTAAGAGAGGTAATTTGTAGCAAATGTTACATTTAATTTAAATAAGAAGTTCAAGAACAATTAATTTAAATACAGAAAACTAGAACTTCACCCTAATTTATGCTTCTTGCTCTATTAATGTGGCTTCATAGATAATCTCAGTCATTATAAAACTACAATTTCAGAATCAAGTTGTGTCCTTGGGTTTTCCAACAATGTATAAGATACTTGGATAATTGTGCAATTATGGAAACACGTGATGGAGACTGTTCTATGAGTATAAAAATAATGAAATTAGTATTTTCTTTCTCCATTGGCATCTGAATGTCAAGAGAGAATGCGCAGGAAATTTTACTTGTGGTCTAACTATTTTTTCATACATGGAATCATTTAAGTAGTCTGTTCTGTTCATGAAATATGAACATTAGCTTCATTATCCTTGATTTCAGCTGAACTGTTGCATGCTTTAAGTGGTTTATATGTCATAGAATCATAGAATGGTTCATCTGGAGTTACTCCAATAGCTGTGTCCTTCCTGTGGTGGATACACCACAACTGGACACAGTATTCAAGGTGAGAATCTCACTAGAACACAGTATAGGGGCAGAATCATCTCTCTTGCCCTGCTGGTTACACTCTTCTTGATGCAGCTCAGGATATGATTTGCCTTCTGGGCTGCAGTAGTGCACTACTGGCTTATGGTGAGCTTTTCATCAATCAATACATCCAAGTGTATCTGTACTCACACACACAAACATACTAGCTAAGTAGTGGTGTATTAAAACTCTCCCTAAAATTCGAGTTTTCTGTGTAATAGATAAATTATAGCTGCAGTAGGTTTCAGACACATAATCCTGCAAATAAAGCAGGAATCCAGTTTGTACATGGTTCTATTATAAACCACTAATAGTCAATAATTACAGTAGACTTTAATAAATAGTCCAATTATTCCATACTAATGTAATGTTTTCTTTTGCAGCTCCGTAAAGCCATTATAGATCACATCTCAGACTCCTTCTTAGATACCACTGTTCCGCTTTTAGTTCTCATCGAAGCTGCTAAAAATGGAAGAGATAAAGAAATAAAGGAATATGCTGCTATATTTCGAGAGCATACCAGCAGGCTCGTGGAGGTATGTTGGATGGGGTTGCACTCTGAATAGATGGTCTAAGTGACTTGACATTGCTGGCAGGTGTCATAGAAAAATGAACCCTGGCATTTCAGGAAAGAGTACATACATGTCCTAGGGTAAGAGTGAACATATTTTATTTTGAGTAACATGTTATGGGGTAAGACAGTGAGTTTGGTGATATTGGCATTTATGGAAGTGTTCCATTACATAGAAATTAGGTGGTGGGGAATTCTAGTTGGAGAAATAATTATAAGCCTTTCAACAAATGTATTCAGTGAGAAGTTGATCAAATAAATGTGTGATTCCGAAGAATCATAGAATCAACCAGGTTGGAGGGCCAACCTATCAACTAGCCCTATCCAGTCAACTAGACCATGGCACTAAGGATTATTATCCTTATTTAAATTATTATAATATTTGATATATTTATATATATATAAAATATAATATTAGGTCAGTATTCAGAATACTACTACCCAATCTGCATGAGACAAGGTACTGGTGTTAATTTTTTGGCAGCTTTCTCACTTTGAAAGTTCATAGCCCGTGTGATGGCTGAAGAAGAAATAGTGTTCTGATACACAGCTCAGAGCCATGAACCAGCAGACTGAAAGTGTAATGGCTTTTATGCTGAATAAATTCACTCGCATACCTTATATACTCATTCACTTCTAAAGGATGGACTTCTTTATTGTTTGTAAATAACACTTTTTCATCCCTAGAAATTTTCAAATGGAACTGGATGAGGTTTTATTTTGTTAATCAGTCCTGTAAATGTGACTAAATACCTATTTGCATAAACTCATTCAAAATGGAAAGAGTTTAAGCGAATAGATAATGGAATTGAAGCACTACTGGAATACTGACGTCATGGATTTTGCAGGAATATTATTGGAAGTGCATGTGAGGAATGTGTTGTTATGTTTTGGTGTTGTTTTTAAAGCTTTTAGTGCTTTTGTCTGCAGTAATGGAAAAATGGGAAAAAAACAACAAATTTCCTCTGTAGCTGAAATTTTACTATTTTTATTTTATTTTTATTTTATTTATTTGGCTCAGAATGAATTTTTTAATCTTGGAAGGTAAAGCAGCCTGAATTGGCTTGATTTTAGAAAGCACAGGGGATCTCTGGAGGTCAAATAAGGTCAGAGGCCTGTGGACATCAGGCCCATTTTACAAGCAAATTAGTAAATCATAAACAAATCATGCAAAGAGATAAAAGCAAGATTCTCGTGACTGTTTTACATGTAAACATACAGTGTGGGGGCATAGTTATATTTATGCTGTGATTTCATAAGCTGCCTACAGTGAAGCAAACACCACTCTTAAAATGTTTCAAGTAACTGGCTTGGAGAGAAACTGTCCATAGTGCCACCTCCTATCACTCCTGATTCTGCAAGAAAGACAGGACAAACAGAAAGGAGTCAGCTTGCAATCACTGCTACTTCTGTTATGAATTTATTTCTCAAAGAATTTAAACTTTCTTGATGAAGATTGTAATGTCTAAACATCACCTATCCCTTTAGGGAGAGCTGCCTAGCCTTTTGCTAGGGAACTGTTTCATAACATGGTGTTGTCTGCCATCTGCAAGTATTTGAGTTGGATGACAGGTTAATTCAACGCTGTTTATGAGAAAGTTGTCAAGCATCTTTGTATTTTATTAGAAGATTCTTAAATGACAGTTATGATTTGCATGTCTGCAGAAGAGCCCTCATATTAATTCTTTTGTTATTTGTTTCCTTCACTGTTATAAAAGCAATCAAACAAATCTTCTTACAACTTTCAGGCTATTAAACTAAATCCAGAAAGCTAGTCATGTATGCTGTTCCAGAATTGAGCTTGATCTCTGCAACTGAAGTCAGGTACTGAAGGAGAATTGAAGTATTGAAGTTCAAGATTATGGATAGAATAGACCTGGCTATGGAATAATAACAGAGACAATAGCTGAAGGTAAAATATTTTTAAAGCTCTCAACAAAGAAAAATAAGTTGCAAAAAATGGCTTATGACAGTAGTTGTACTAGAGAAGGCTGATAGGTGAGGTGGACATCAGACAATTGTAACTATGAAGGGAGTTTTACTATCTACACACAGTTGTGACAGCCAAGAAGCCAGATGGATTGTGGGCACCTAATGATATAGCAAAGGTCAGTGATACAGGCAGAACTGCCTACATTGTTAAATACAAAATATCCTCTTTATCAGAGGAAAGTAATGTTATTTTCTTCAGTTCTGGTGCCCTCAGCATAAGAGAGAAACGAAACTGCTAAAGCAGCCACATGGGAGGCCACAAAGATGGTCAGAGGGCTGGCGCACCTCCCATAATGGGGACAAGCTGAGAGAGTTGGGGCTGTTCAGCTTGGAGAAGAGAAGGCTCTGAGGAGACCATAGAGCAGCCTTCCAGTACTTGAAGGGGACATACAAGAAAGCTGGGAGGGGACTTTTTACAAGGGCTTGTAGTGATAGGATGAGAGGGAATGGATTGAAGCTTGAGGAGGGCAGATTTAGATTGGAGACTAGAAAGAAGTTCTTCACAGTGAGGGTGGTGAGACTCTGGAACAGGTTGCGCAGGGAGTTTGTGGATGTCCCCTCCATGGAGGTGATAAAGGCTAGTTTGGATGAGGCCTTCAGCAACCTGGTGTCCCTGCCCATGGCAAGGTGGTTGGAACTAGATGATCTTTAAGGTGCCTTCCAACCCAAACCATTCTGTGAATCTGCAAATAGCGTGTATGGAACATAGAAGATAGCTACTTGCAAGCATTGAGATGTGAAAGACAGTTCAAATGCTGACAATTCCTATTTTTTTTATCTGGGTGAACAAAAGTTAAGAAAAAAAAATATGTATTCTCACTGTCCTGTTTTTTTCTGAATGAAAACATTCTAGATGTATATCTGAACAAACTATAAATCTATAACATCCGTAACATCCCACGGTGAAGGATTTCATAGTTGGACTATGCATTGTGTAAAGAATACTCTGTGAAACCTCCACGTGATCATTTAATTTGCTGTCCCTGAATTCTTGAATCAGAAAAGAAAATAAATACCAGTTCCTGTTTTCCTTCTCTGTGCCACTTACAGACCACTGTACTCCTTCAGTTATCTACTTTTCAAGTTGAGTATTTCTCGTCTTTTTAATTTTTTTTTTCTTGGAAGTTATCCAAGAATCACTTTGCTCTCTTTACAGTACCATCCAGCTCATGAAGTGGTAGGTCAGAGCTGTGCATGCTAGACAAAGATGTTAAAGGTGTTTCTCGATGCTCTGTGTTTCCACAACTGTTTAATTCCTAACAGTGTTTCTTCTCAGACAACTACTGAATGGTAAATTGCAACTTTCATAGAAAGTTCATATGATAATCCCAAAATCTTATTCCTAGTTAATACTAATCTTCTGAGAACCATTATATATGTGTGCATATGTATGTGTGTGTGTATATATATATATATAGTTATATATATATGTGTCTGTGTGTGTATGTATATATATATTAGTTTTCTGAGTTGTCATCTAGTGCTATAGGTCCTTTTGCAAATCTTCATTACTTTATTTTCTTGTTCAAATAATTTGGTAAAAGATGCATAAAAAACATTAAGACAAAGTTAATGCAGACACTGTCATGACAAGGAAATTTCTCACTCATGGCTTTCTTGCAACTTCTTGCTGACTTGTTCCTGAGATTGACAAAAGTGATGCTATTCTACCTGTACCCACTGAGAATTACTGCATACTCAGTTACCTCAGGTTTTGGTGGAGTCTTAGAATCTGCATGCCACGATCTCACTACTGAGTGCACAATATGACTAATAGTCTATCTCTTTCTTTCCTTCCTCAGGAAGGACGTTATTCCATTGTCCCCATGTATGGAGGGCATTATTCCATTGTCTCCATGTATGGAAACAGACATGTCCATTTCTGCTTGATTTTAACATTGCTCTTCTAAAAGATATCTGTGGCACAAGAAAGTTTTCAGACTATTTCCTTTTGATCATGTAATGGTCACTTTTTGCACCTGAAGATACTTGCTGTGAAATTAGTGGTAGGAACAGTCTGTTGAATTTCAATTCTCTGCAAACTAAGGGAACAATATTTTTAAAATCCCCAACTCTTCCTGAATCCGGTCATAAGTTTAACCAGTGAGTCGCCTCTTGAAAAACTATTGGCTCTGTACTGTCGAATGCACTGTTCCAGCTGAACATGTTTTGCACACCTATGAGACTTCAGACCACATCCTTGAGTTGGGATGATGATGTCAGTGTTGCACCAGTGATGAGTTTTATGATATCAATTTAAGAGTGAAGACAGAGTAACATATTGTAACATCACATAAGAGATGATGTTGCATTCTGAAAATAATCACTGAGCTGTCATTTGAATCAGAGTAGTTTTATTACTTTCTTTGTGTCTTTTGTTAAGATACATGATGTTATTCTATGACTCTAAATGATGCTGTTGTTCCCATATTGATAAAACCATCAGTGTTTAATTTTCCTTCCATGATATTTAACTTGATTACATAAATTTGCAAGCTAAATTTCTGAATCTGATCCACACAGATGTGTGCATTTGTGTGTTCAGATAGCCAGTCAAATAAAAATTGATTTTAGTATTGCAGTCAGCAAGTCCAGTAGTGATAGACAGTGCAAAGATTTTGATGTTACAGGATTAGGCTGTTAAGTCCATTTTTAAGTAAAACAAACCATTGATATTTGTGTAATCTCCAATTTAAGCATTTACTTGTCTGCTTAAATGAAACCATGCGCTAATAATACTTGCTTCTATCCACCAGATGAGCTTCTCTTGCTGTTTCATTTGGTTTGTGCTTTTTTTTTCTTCAAGTTGAAAAAGGTAGGTAGGCATTCTGACATTGATTCTGTTGGTCTTTTTTCCTTAATTTTTAATTTAAAACTTTATTTACCCCATTTACTCTTAACCCAAGATAAAAATTTCCTAATGAAGATTTACATTGCTTATACAAAGCACCTGTGTCTTCCCTGACTAAATTAATAGTTTGGTATGGATGTGTAATTTCTAGATACAAGATGAATTGTGCCTTTGGAGATTAATGTTGGTCTATTTTGAAACGTACATTATGGTCCATATAGCACTCTTTTCTCTGGTTTATCCTGGTTTTCAGTACATTTCTTGCAGCTGTTTTTAAAAGATCAAGGATACTTGAACAATGGGTTATGATGTTATTTAGTTTTGTAAGTCAAACAGATCTAGTTGGACATTACTGGGCTGCATTAAGAGAGGCATGGCCAGCAGGGCAAGGGAGGTGATTCTCCCCCTTTGCTTTCGTCAGACCTGTTCTGGAGTCACAGTATCACAGTGTCACAGTATTACCAAGGTTGGAAGAGACCTCACAGATCATCAAGTCCAACCCGTTACCACAGAGCTCAAGGCTAGACCATGGCACCAAGTGCCACGTCCAGTCCTGCCTTAAACAGCCCCAGGGACGATGACTCCACCACCTCCCTGGGCAGCCCATTCCAGTGTCCAATGACTCTCTCAGTGAAGAACTTTCTCCTCACCTCAAGCCTAAATTTCCCCTGGCACAGCTTGAGGCTTGTGTCCTCTTGTTCTGGTGCTGGCTGCCTGAGAGAAGAGAGCAAGCTCCTCCTGGCTACAACCACCCCTCAGGTAGTTGTAGACAGCAATAAGGTCTGCCCTGAGCCTCCTCTTCTCCAGGCTAAACAATCCCAGCTCCCTCAGCCTCTCCTCGTAGGGCTTGTGCTCGAGGCCTCTCACCAGCCTCGTTGCCCTTCTCTGGACACGTTCAAGCATCTCAATGTCCCTCTTAAACTGGGGGGCCCAGAACTGGACACAGTACTCAAGGTGCGGTCTACCCAGTGCAGAGTACAGGGGCAGAATGACCTCCCTGCTCCTGCTAGCCACACCATTCCTGATGTCCTGGATACCCCAAAATTCCTCTCCCTCCGTGGTTTGAATGGGAGAGGAAAGGCGCGGAAAACCTGTTTCCCGCCCTTGCCCTGCAGGCTTGACGGGGAGGTGCGGGGCGGGAAGCAAAGGGTCCGTGCGGCAGGAGAGGTGAGCCGTGCAAATGCCCGCGCTGCAACTGCGCTGGTGACTGGCTGTGTGCGTCGAGCCTGGAGAGGGTAACTCGACACTTCCTCTAGGAAGGCATAAATATTGGGGTGCTTCCCGGCTTGGGGCTCTCCCCCGCCTGGATAGTTCCTGCTGAGGGAGTCCTCTGGCGCTGGGAAGGACAAGCTCCTGAGGGACTGGAGTGTCCCTGGTTAGGAAGGCTCCCCACCCTAAGCACCCCTTTTGTGCAAGCTTAGTGACCCTCGGATGTCCTTTGAAAGAGAGAGCTGACAAGCAGCTGGACCGCCCTTTCTCTCAGACAGCTTAACTCACTTGTGAGTAACTTTTTTCGGTTCAGTCTGATTGATAGTGGGAAAGCTGTGTTTATAGCTTCGCCTTTTCAATTTCCTGACTTCTAAAATAGCCAAATTTATCTATAGTGTCCTTTGTAATATATTCTCAATCAGAGTCTGCTAATTAAGCTAAATTACTTTCTGTATATAGTTTTGGGGACAAGGTTTTAGGGGAAAAAAAATTACATTTTTATATATATTCCTGACTTGGCCAAGTTAATTCCCTGCCTCCACAACAAGACCCCACCTGGAGTACTGTGTACGGTTCTGGAGCCCCCAAGACAAGAAGGACACTGAACTTTTGAAGCAAGTCCAGAGGAGGGCCACAAAGATGATCAGAGGGTTGGAGCACCTCTCCTATGAGGACAGGCTATGAGAGTTGGGGCTCTTCAGCCTGGAAAAGAGATGGCTTCGAGGAGACCTTATAGTAGCCTTCTGCTATCTGAATGGGGCCTACAGGAAGGCTGAGGAGGGACTATTTACAAAGTCTTGTAATGATAGGATGAGGAGTAATGGGTTTAAACTGGAAGAGGGGAGATTAAAACTAGATGTTAGGAAAGGGTTCTTTCCAGTGAGGGTGGTGAGACACTGGAACAGGTTGTCCAGGGTGGTTGTGGATGCTTCCTCCCTGGAGGTGTTCGAGGCTAGATTGGGTGAGGCTTTGAGCGACCTGTTCTAGTCGAATGTGTCCTTGTCTATGGCGGGGAGTTGGAACCAGATCTTTTAGTTCACTTTCAACTTAAACCATTCTATGCTTACAAAAAAGCCCCTGAAGTTTTCACAATGGTGTTTCCAAAATTAATTTTGTATGGAAATCAGAAATACTAGTTGAAACATCATGAGAGATTTTCTGTGATATCTACTTTCATCTGAAAATGGAAACTTCTCCAATAAAGGTAGGTCTGGAGAAAGGAAGGTAGTTTTTTTTCCTTTTTGAATGTGAATTGCTAATTGAGCTAAGTTAAATTGCTAGCTGAGCAAACTCATTGCTCATACTGTAATTTAAGAAGCAAACAGAATTTAAGAAGTATCCTCTGAGACCAGTGACCTCTGTAAATGAGCATAAGAATTAGTGTCTCTTACAAATATATCTCTTCTGTGTTAGCATTTAGAAGTTCCAGTCTTTCTTTTAACATTGTTTTAAGATATAGCAATGCAATGTAGTGGAGAAGTATGTATATAAAGAAAAGACATTGAAGTCCTGCAGCATATCCAGACAAAAGCAATGAGTCTGACGAGGGGTTTGTAGGGTGTCATGCAGGGAGTGGATGACAGATCTAGGGTTGTTTAATCTGTGGAAGAGAAGGCTAACTGCTCTATACAACTACCTGAAAGGAGGTTGTAGTGAGGCTGGTGTGGGTCTCTTTTCCCAAGTGACCAGTGACAGGGTGAGAGGACATGGTTTTAAGTTGTGCCAGGGGAGTTTAGATTGGACATTTGGAAAAACTACTGAGAAAGTGACGCATTGGAACAGGCTGCCCAGGAAGGTGATGGAGTCATCATTCCTGAAGGTGTAGATGTGGTACTTCAGGGTATGGTACTTGGATTATGGTTATCTTAAAGGTCTTTTCCATCTTAGTGATCTTACGATTCTATAGAGTCAGTGAAGTACACATCAGTGAATTGGGAAGACTGAACCTCACACCAGATCTGGGGCAGTCAGGCTTCCAAAGGTCATATCAGTGACAGGTAGTGTCTTCTTTCTTGTATTCTTGTTTTCTCTCTCCCAAATTTATTAACTACACTGTTCTCTTACCACAGACGTTTTTGCTTCTGTTCAAACCTGCATGCACTTAGGATGTTAGCTGCACTTAGCAGGAGAATTGGCTGTGTTTTTTTGTGGACAGTGCTTGTATTCAAAATATCAAACAAGGCCAAAGTATCTGAGGTATGCTGGTTGATGTCATTGCACTATTATAGCTGCACAACAATTACACAAAACAGAATCTCTAGCTGTGAATGTGATAGTATCTTTGGATATATGGAGGAAGCAAAACAGTCTAGTTAGACACATTGAAAGGCTCACTTCAGCTGTTATATTGGACACTTCCTACATATGAAATGGGCATTCAACAGCTGAACTATTTGCATGAGTACCAGAACTCATATTAAACATTCTTCAGATGGAGGTTATTCTAGGCTACAGTGCCTTCCTTTTATTGCTCATATACTGCAGCAAATATTTGTAAGTCTGAATACTGATTTTGTGACATAGAAAAACTAGGATATATTGAAGAATGAAAAAAAGCAACCAGGTTTGGGGTACAATCCTGTCTGGAATCTACATCTTTGAATGCAAGTCCTGACTAAAGTAAATTCCCAAAAGAAACATTTATGTGAGAAAATGCTTGTTATTAATTAGAATTCCCTTTTATAATGCAACAATTTAGATTAAAATATATTTTTTACATTAACATTAAATCCTTTGTGATTTCACAGATTTAGGGTTTGTTTTGAAATGCCTTTTCATTTAGAACATTACAATTAAATTGCAAATCTAATGGAAGTATTTGAGTACATGGAAATATTTTCAAGCAGTCTTTTAGAAAGTTTCAAAGTTAGCTCTGAATATAAACCCTGTTTAAAATTATTCATATTATGACAAAATAATAATAAAAAGTGAAGGGGACATGGTTTTGCTTTATAGTCCCTGGTAAGGTATGTCTGGTTTTAGTGTCTGGCCTGTGGTTAACTTCTACCAAAGTCAAAACAAATTCTGATATTAAGAGAACAAGCACCCAGAAGTGGACAAAAGAGGTAAAAACAAGGCTGGAATGTCAGATAAAAGAAAAAGCAGGTCCTTGGTAGCTACGAGTTTCTTGTTTGGGAAAGCTGACAGACTGTTCTCCCGAGCTGATCTATCAAAGAAATGTGATGCTTTCCGAGAGGAGGAGTGATAGGCTGGGTGAACTTGAGATTAAAAAAGGAATTTGATGGGAACAAGCGAGAATCCTCCGATTATCTTTTCTTTTGACACAGATGCAAATCTGCATCCGCAGTGTTTAAAGGTCAGCTGTGCCAAGCAGAGGATGAGAGATTTAATAGGAGAAACGTAGACAATGATGAAGTGAACTTCGTGTTCCTCATCTCTTCCCTCAGTACATTAATATATCATATTCTATGGAGCTTGTAACACTGACTTCAGATTTGCTTCTCTGGTACATAAACTTGAGGCTTTAGCCTATTGCCTAGTTTTTGCCCATATGTTTATCAGTTTTGGCTGTATTCCAGTTTGACAATGCAGGCTTCTGAGAATTAGGATTTCTAAGGTTGAGTCTGTTACTAACAATGAGCAGTAACAGATAGAACATGCATTTATACATTTACTTCTATCAGTGTTGTCATGTTGATATAGGGTACTAAAGGCACACAGAAGGTACAGAATTCGCAAGTTAATATAAACATTTCAAGTGCATAAAAAAATCTGATATATCTATTAAAGGGGAATTATTTTTCTGAAGTCATTATTTTAAGATTAAATTACAAGATATAAAGGGGAAAAATCTTGAGGTACAAATGTGTATATATATTAAAATTATATTTTTTTATTATGTTTTGACTGCATAAGGTAAGACATGCATAGGAACAAACTATACAGATACTGACAGGATGTTAATTTACTTTACAAAATAAATAAAGAATCTTGAATACAATAACTTGCTGCTGATAGCTTCCACAACTTCTAAAACTAGCTTTTAAGAAGGTGAAACTGATTTCCTGTATGTGTTGGGAGAATTTTGCTTCATGGCTTAGAATTTTAGTCCGGGCAGTTCTTACTTTATTGTAGGGCTCCTGGCTCCTTACCTGGGGAGGTTTTCTCTGTCTCTTGATACCAGATCATGAAAACAAGGCTAAGGTAAAATCATTCCATCCACCTTCACTGAGACTTCATAGCTTTTTCCCGCTTTAACATAACCAAGCTGTTGTGTGTGGAATGACTGTGGGGATTGCAACCATTATTATTTTAAATTTAATTTTTTTTAGTTGTTGGCTTATAACCTTTTGTATTTACCAGAACTCATTCAAGCCAAGCTCATGGAACAGCTTACTTATCCTTTATAGAAATTAATTCCTTCAAAGATAACATTTATTTAGTTTGTGTTTCAGTAGTACTCTGGAGGCTCCCAAGAAATATGTCTGTCCATGGATGTGGGGAAACAGATGAGACAGGTATACTGTAGAAGGAGACAGAAAGGGGGAATCAATGTCATGTGGATCAATGAGGGAGCCTGGAATAACACAAATAAATGAATTCGGTCAACTCAAAATCAGTCACCATTAAACTCAGTTAAGAACATCCATGTAAGGATTTGTCTGAATTAACTCCTGTTTAGAAAGCTTTCAATTGATTCAATTTCTATAAAGAAATTGAGGTTTGAGATACACACAAACATTGTTTTTCATTCAATGAAATGTCACAGAATCACAGAATATTAGGGGTTGGAAAGGATCTTGAAAGAGATCTTCCACCTCCCTGCCCAAGCAGGATCACCTAAAGTAGATCACACAAGTATACATCCAGGTGGAATTGGAAGATCTTCAGAGTAGTAGACTCCGTAATGCCCCTGAGCAGCCTATTCCAGTGTTCTGTCACCCTCACAGTGAAAAAAAATTTCCTCATGTTTACATGGATACCAGTCATAATTTTGGGAATAAAATGTACCTGTCAGCAGACTAGGAGGACAGTTTTTGTAAATAAGATGAGCAGTTTTAATCCTGATCTATACTCATGAATGGAAAGTGGATTTGCATTACATGCTAATTTTTGGAATCTGTCTGCTCTTGACAAATGGACTGTCTTATCACACACTTAAAAAAAATATTTACCTAGGTAACAAAATGCTTTGTTTTTAAGCTGGAAGCCACCTTCAGTTTGCTTGTTTCTGCGCATCCTTGGTTTCTGTGATTCACAATTCCCATTTGGCCTTCACCTGATGTGGTCTGATTTCTCACTTTCACCACAGACCAGTGTGTGTAGCCTGCCTTTTCAGACAGCGTTTAGTTAACAGCACATCCATAAAGTCTGGGCACTGCAGGTTACTTTGTTGTGGCAAGCAATGCCAATCTAACCACAAAACCAGAAAATACACTTCTGCAGTTTACTTACAGATTATTTTTTTTTCTACCACTATTTGAAAACTCAAACTTTTAATGTGTGAAACACAAATTTAGTGCCACTAAGCCCAAGAGTTAGTTCTAAAAGGCCTCCTTTCCCATTTCAGCTAGAATTCATTTATGTGCTGAATGCTCCAAGAGCCCTCCGTCAAACTGGTCTATCTGTCCAGATGATGTGACAGCTGTCAGTAAACAACGTAGAGAGCTTTACTGCGTACAGTCTACAAACCCTCCGTTTTCAGACAATGCTGTGGTTGATTGGTTGCAGAAGGGAAGGCTAAAGATGGTAATGGCATTTGTGTGGCGGATGTGGAATTATTTCTGAAAGGAAAGGTAGTGCAGGAAAAATGCACGGGTGCTGTAAATGCAAAAATAGCAACAGCATTTGAGAGGTGGCAGGCAGATGGAAGAAAGCCTTTAAAGATAAAAAAGTTGTTTGTGACGCTTTGGAGCTGGTAGGTGGGTACTTAAGGGGGAATTAATGTGGTCAAACTAGAGACTTAGGAAAACTAATTCACTAAAAGTAGCTTAAACTCAAGCATGTACTTCTAAGTGTATGTAAACATTAAGACTTTGAACCTTGCTATTTTGGGCTTCACAGAGTTCAGCATCTTGCAGTGAGTCTGAATTCATAATGTGAGAATTTTTGCACCTTTATGTAATTAATCAAAAACCACCCAACTTTCCTATTACTGATTGAGCTTCAGGTGATAAATGGTGACATTTTCATTAATCCACTCAATCACAGCCTTTATTGTCAAAGTGTGAAGCAAGGGAACAGAAGATAAACAACCCAAAGATTTATCAGACTTTCTGTGTCTTGAGGGGCATATTTCAACAGCTAAAAATGTCAGTCACCTTGTACAGTAAGGCAGGGTGTGCTCTAAGTTTTATGAGGTCCAAAAAGAAAACTGTCTTGCTTCAGCAGGGACTCTTTGTGATAATACACCCACTTAATGCTTTTGCTGCTAAGTGTCAAAAAAGCTGACACAAATGCAGTCGCAGTGCTTTTTTTTCTCTCGTATTATTGCAGAAACTAGATTCAGAAGTTCCTCAGATCATTAGAAATTGTGATATTTGTGAGTCCATCATAGAATCATAGAATCATAGAATGGTTTAGGTTGGAAGGGACCTCAAGGATCATCCAGCTCCAACCCCCTGCCACAGGCAGGGACACCTCCCACTAGAGCAGCTCGCCCAAGGCCTCATCCAGCCTGACCTTAAACACCTCCAGGGAGGAAGCATCCACAACCTCCCTGGGTAACCCATTCCAGTGCCTTACCACCCTCACTGTAAAGAACTTCCTCCTAACATCCAGTCTAAATTTCCCCTCTTCCAGCTTAAACCCATTCCCCCTCGTCCTAACATTACTAGACTGTGTAAATAGTCCCTCCCCAGCTTTCCTGTAGGCTCCCTTCAAATACTGGAAGGCCACTATAAGGTCTCCTCCATCATAAGTCACCAAAGGTCCATCATAAGTCACCAAAGTCTCACAGTTTTAATAGTACTGTTCTGTAAGGAGCCAGTCTCCTGTAGCAGAGTAATTCCATAAGTGCTAAAAAATCACACATTGTCAAAATGTTAACAGTTTGCGATGCTTAAATATCTTTGAGTGTGTGTACGTGTTTGGGTTTGTTTGGTTGGTTTTTTTTCCTTGGAGCACGTGTGCTATGATACCTCCTGAAGGAGGTTTATTCTTGTCATTGGAGGTGCTACTGCCAAGGTGATACCTTTTACAGGACTCTACTTACTAACAGTTCATGAATACATTGAAATAACTGAGAAATGTTCTTGTGCTGAAATGCACTTTGTGTACAGTATTTAGAGCAGCAAACTAATATTTTGGTTTTGAGGCAAGAAAACAAGAAATATGACAAATCCTTTCATTATGCAGACAGCAAGCAAATAAATAAATTAATAGCATCAGAACTCTCCTTAAAACCGAGAAACATCCCCCCCACCAAAAAAAAAAAAAAGGAACAAAGAAATTATCAAGAAAACATACTTTGGGAATTCATGGACTAGAATTTCTGATCATGAGGAAGCCAAGTGATCTGTGATCTTTAACAGGGAAGTTGGGTGTTTCTGGTCTGCAGAAGATACCTAAAAGAAACTGAACAACAGATTCAAGCAATAGGGTCAACAGTTGCTTCCAAGGAGGGCAAATTGCTCATCTTTAAACAGCATTATTTTGGACTGCTTTTTACTAACTGTTAGCCTAGAGTTCAAATTGCTGGGTTCATGGCACATTTCTACAACTGGCTTCTCCTGAAAACACAGGCTGTTCTTGCTAGATGCAAGGAACCTCCTTGCTAGGCTGAGTAGGACAGAAGGAAATTATCCAGGCATGTTTTCTCTTAGTGAGCTGTCCTCAGTCACAAACATTAGGAGTTGTCTTTCACCCAACGGGTCCAGGAAAGGGGCAAATGGACATTAGTAGCAATATCCCATGCATTTTTATGATTCTGAGTTTTAGCTTAATTTACATATATCCTGACAGGCCTTTGTCAGGAATCCTTTATAGGTTATAATTCTAGACTTGCACAGAAGTTCATTTCTTTTGAAACATATTAGTAATCCTCACATCTCTTACTCTGTTGTTGGGTGTATACTGTGCATTGTTCCCCATCTGTGCATCACTCTACAGTGATTAACAGTGAATTAATTTGTCCTTTTCAAGGCTAGCATACGGTAAACAAAATAGAGTCTCCCTAGGAGTTCTGTCAGTGAATTTTTAGTGGGGTCATAACCCAGTGGACCACACAATGCCTCAGACTGCATTGAAATCTGGATTGTTTTAAATGTGAGTTTTGATTGCAAGGCTTCTAAATAGTTTAAGTGTTTTACTTTCTGATCAGTTTTACCTTTCCTAACCACAGATCACATTTGCAAAAATGAGTCAAGGATTTCTTATAAATTTTTTATGAACCTTTAAACTCAATTAACATGAAGTAGACTGCCAATGACACAGAAACATTTTATGTTAGTACAACATGAATTCCATATAAACTGCAGTGGCTAGGAAACTGCTTCCAGCTCCTCTGCAATTGGAATTGGCTATCTGTAGATGGCTTTCACAGTAGCTGCAGGAACACAGCTCCACAAAGAGGAGAAGAAAAACTAATAAACCTGAGAAAAATTACTTATATATTCATTTAAGAGATGAAGGAAGGATAAAAATGAATGACAGGATTAATTATGTATTTTTACAAGATACTTGAAATGTAGCCTACAGTGAAAGCATAAGAAAATACTGTAATGCAGCAATGCCATAATGTTATGCATAAGAATATACTATGTGTCTGGAGCAGTGATTAGGTTTTTACTGCTGGAGCAGTGTCACATTTATTTAGCTTTATAGACTACTTAGTTATCTAGTATACATGCATGTATATACTTTATTAAGAGTGAGTAATGGACTACATTATAGATACTGCAAATACAACTGGTTTGAGTATGTCATAGAAAGCTTCCAAAGTGTGTTCACATCTTTACATTTCAGTTTAAATTTTTGATTGTATCCAGTATGGGAAGCTGTTTGACTCAAGTTAGCATATACCCCATCTGGTATCCCCATCATAAGAAGGACACAGAACTGTTGGAGCAAGTTCAGAGGAGGACCACAAAGACAATCCAAGGGCTGGAGCACCTCTGCTGTGAGGATAGGCTGAGGGAGGGGGGTTGTTTAGCTTGGAGAAGACTCCAGGAGGACCTTAGATTTGCCTTGCAATACCTGAAGGGATCCTACAGGAAGGCTGAAGAGGGACTTTTCATAAGGGTGTCTAGCAATTGGACAAGGGAGAATGGTTTTCAGCTCACGGAGAGTAGGTTTACGCTAGGTCTTAGGAAGAATTTGTTCAGCATGAGAGTTCTGAGACTCTGGAATAGGTTACTTCTCCTCTCTGGGGAGTATTTAAAGACAGGTTGGATGAGTCCTTGAGCAGCTGAGTGTAGTTGAGAGGTGCGGTTGGAGTAGAAGATTGCTAGGGTCCCTTCCTACCTAAGCTATTCTATGATTGTATTATGCTATGAACTGTTTCTTACTGCAAAAAATACATATTCCAGAAAGCTGTAGTGCTGTATGCTTTCTGTATTGCTCATGGCAGGTGGTTAGTATTAATGTTAGATATTAAATGAATTGCTATCCTTTCTAAGGAAGCAAAAAGTCATGACCTACAGATCCTAAGCTGGATTCCATTCTGAAGGTATGTTCTGTTATACTGATATTTCATTTTCTTCGTCTGTGGATTTGTTGGTGGGTTCCCTCTTTGTGGAATGCGTTTTTGGTAAGTATTTGTGATAGAGTATTTGTTACATCTCTGAGTGGTTACTCATTGTGATTTTCCAAAGGTGACTTCTGTTTTTCAGACACTTCCAAGTTTATTTATGATCAATATGCATGACCTTTTCTTTGCAAAAATGTTAGTCTGTAGCATGCATAACCAGTATAAGGTGTTGCATCAGAACTAAGCACTTAAGGCATAACTTTTAATGAAATGGTAAATAGCTAATTTTTGCAGTGGTCTGCTTCTACTTTGAACTTTTTAAAGAGCTATTAGACAAACGGTGGATTTGTGTCTCATTCAAAACAAAGAATTCCATGTGCTCTTTGTCAGATGTCCTACTTTCTCTGAAAACGTGAAAGACTTGCTGGCATTATAACTGAGCAATTACACTGCTGGAAAGAAGTCTGTTTCCTCTTCTGCTCCGCTAATATTTATTAAGTGCTAAGTGAGAGCTATGTGCTTTCATTTTATTAGCATACTAAATCTTAGCTCATGCTGATTTAAATAATAGAGGATGTATGCATCTTGGGAAATATGCTGCATCTCCTGGGATCAATTTCCAGCTCAGTTAAACAGTCAGAGGCATAAGAGATAAAGATTTTGATTCTGGCAGTAGGAAGAGTCTTAAGATGTTGTGTCTGAAAGATACAAAGGTCACCCAAGTATGCTTGGGTATTGGGCTGACAAAACTGTATGCTGTTTAGTCTAGCAGAAAAATCTTGAAAGCAAGGGTAATGGCTGTTGTTTTTGTGGAATACTTGAATAATAAAAGAGGATGTATTCATGCATATCTTTGGGTCTTACCTTTGTTTTGTAGAGGAAAAGGCCCGAAGTCTTGAGTAGTCTAACAACAGCTTGTTATGGGTTGTATTTGCCTCTGTCGTTTAGGTGCAGGAGACAGAGGGTGTCAGGGAAAAAAGAAATGTTCACTCAAAATGAAAGAGATACTGGATTTTTTTACACTGAAACACCTGAAAAGATACAAGGGTTTAATTTCTTTTCAATTTTTATTTTCCATTTCCAGTTTATCTGAAAAAAGTGAACTTGTGTGAGATAAGGCTTGGATGAGTGCGTGGAACTTGAAATAAAATGGTTGCAGTGGCTTGCTCTAGGTTCATGCTGTTTAAAAGAAAAAGAGCAACCTAGTCCATTGATATTCAAATACTCTTAATTAATTATGGAAATAGAATCTTTAGCATGCTTGACAAATAACATTACTGGAAACATTTGAAGTTACATAATACTCTAAGGAGTTTTTTCATGTTAACAAGGTAGTTGGTTGCAGTTCAACAGGGACAGTGATGGGCCTCTGGTGCACAAGGTGGAGGCAATTTCATTGAATCAGTAGTGATTGTGGTGTTAATGGAGTGCTATGTAATTCACTTCAGTAGAAAATGGAACAGAGAGAGACATGCAACATTAGAAGAAGTGCAAAAAGTACCAGAAGATGAGCAAAGAGACTTCACATTATTTAGTGCCCCACAGCAGCTACATTATCAGATGAAAAAAACTTTCTGGAAGAGTGGAAGATGAAAAGCTAGAAGACTGGGGGAGTGTGATAGTTTGGGAGTTACCTACCCCCACCTCCTCTTATGAAATCACCCAGACTAGGCTCAGGTGGCTGGAAGTTAAAGAATGAAAGCTTTATATTCACAGCTTAGCACAATATACATGCAGATATTTACAATACCTTACAAATATTTACAGCTATATACAGAAATATACAAGCTAAAAGTAATACAGAAAGACAATACCCCTCCCAGAAATCAGAGTCCCCAGGAGAGGCTCCCAACCACCCTTCCACCTTCTTTCCATTGCTCTACCTTATCCCAGAATTTGCCTTATGTGCAAAGGTGAGTTGCGAGGATTNCACCTCCTCTTATGAAATCACCCAGACTAGGCTCAGGTGGCTGGAAGTTAAAGAATGAAAGCTTTATATTCACAGCTTAGCACAATATACATGCAGATATTTACAATACCTTACAAATATTTACAGCTATATACAGAAATATACAAGCTAAAAGTAATACAGAAAGACAATACCCCTCCCAGAAATCAGAGTCCCCAGGAGAGGCTCCCAACCACCCTTCCACCTTCTTTCCATTGCTCTACCTTATCCCAGAATTTGCCTTATGTGCAAAGGTGAGTTGCGAGGATTGGCAAGGGGGGTTAGAAGCAGAATGATTAGTTGGGTTATGCAAAAGAAGCCCAGGGAGAAAGCACAGACATGGACTCCAACAGGTAGAGACTCACACTTACCTGTGTTTCTGTTCTTGCTTTTATACATCTCAGCAAGCCTATGAGCGGAGTAGACATCACCGTTGTTTCCTTTTCACAACCTGTAATCTAATTTTTCTCATTAAAATATTCCAGTTAGCCTCAAAGTAGCACAGGAAGGAAGTTAATATATGGTAAATGTAGTTTTGAGGATAGTTTCTAAGTTTATTCCCACCAAAGAAAAAGCTAAAAAACTTTAAAGTTATAGTAGATTCTTACTACCTGAACTATCCTAAAGCATTTTAGAAACAGTGGAAAAATAACATGTAAACTCTGGCAGCAGCTTATAAGTACCTGTGTTACTATTTGGCTTAATCTGGAAGGAAGTGGAGTTTTATGGTAGAAACTGGGTTGGAAAAAAGCAACATTTGCTGGCAGAAGCCAGCAGCAAAACTATTCACCCCACTCCAGCACTCAGCCACAGTGGAAAATACCAGCACCCCAAACCTGGGAACTGAAAGCAGCAACCAGAACAGGAAACCTCTCATGTTATCATCTGAACTTTAATCCACATGATGCTTTGCTCCAGCCAGCACTTTCATTTTGAAGCTGGCATGTTGGCAGCAGCAGAATATCAGCAGCAGATACAAAAATGCACATAATAATCATAAATGCATGTAAAAATACAGCTATCTCTAGAAGATAAGTATGCATCTATGTAGCTTTGCTTTAAAAAGAGTGTAGAGTTTACTGGTGACCCTCCTTTTTGCTGTAGTTTTTTCATTTTGTTTTAGCAAGTATTTTCATAAAGCTAATTTTAGAAGCTAATAACATAATAAACTGGTAGAAGATAGTGCATTATACCACAAAATCAAAGGCAAAGAATATATAAGTACCCTTTTTCATCTAGAGTTGGAGGAGAGCAGACTAACAACTAAAATCAATTTATGTAGAGTATGTAATTTCTGTCAAAAGCCATAGTGACTGCAGCAGTGCTGAAATTGAGTATTTTTCCTTGGGTCAGTATTCAGTATCTCTCCTATAAATTAAATATCTTCTGAACTGTTACTACTCAGGAATAGTCTTGACCTTAATGGATTACTTTCCTGTATTTATATTTGTGTTGTCATGCCCACCTTCATCCTTTCATCTCCTTCTTCCCCTCAGCTGCCCTGTCCTAAGTTTGGACAAATTGTACTCCTGGGCCAGTCCTGGTTTGAGTCTTTCCAATTTTTTGTTTGGATTGTTATGTTTTGGCTGTGTTGCTTGGGGGATCTCTTCTGCAACTTGTGACTAAAATACTAACTGGGAGTGTGCTGGTGGTTGAGATTGTGCTAATAACCTGTTGGAATTGGGACTGTCTTTTGGGTGAAACATCTAATCACCTACTGAGACTGGAAGAAAACCCTTTTTATTATGTGTAAGCTATGTGTAGAAAAGTGATTCACTTAAATGCCAGAAGAAAATTCTACCCATTTTATAATGGAAACAGAAGATTTGCTCATATCAAGCAAAATGAAAGAGGACTACGGTCACTGTTGGTGTAGCACTGCAGTGTGGATTCCAAAGGCCCATCAGAAATGCAACATGATAATTTTATTTATTCTAAAATAGCCAAATGCAATTTTTTCTTTAAACTTTATTGGATCTTTAAAAGACATCTGATGTAAACAATATAGACCTCAGTTTGTTGTTGTCAGGTGGTTTAATATCAAGCCCTAAGTTGTATCCTTATTTTGCTGCTTGTGCTTTGAGAATACTGCTATGAATTGGGCCATCACTGAAGAATGCTCATAAGTTGGAGAATCAAGAGGGGTAATGTAAGATTAGAAACAGTTTTTCTTCTGTGTATATAGAACTGCAACATGGCTACTGAGTTCAAGTAAGAGAATATTTTTAGAGGAAAAGATCCTTTCCAGCCTAAGTGTGCTTTGTCTGAGAAGTTGCAGGCTTCTTCACCCTTGAAATTTCCATCAATCTGGTAACATCCACATCATTTGTCTGCAGATGTTGTTCTGCTGAACAGATCATTTTAGAGCTTGTTCTCCTATTTTGAGCAGAGGGTTGGAGTATATGATCTCTGGAAACCTCTTGTGGCCTGATCTGTGGTTCTGTGGCACATATATGTCAAGGATTAGGTTTGTACCAGTGTGTTCCTGCCATTGCAGCTGGGAAACAGGATAAAAAAATTATTTTAAGCTCTCTCAGTATCTTACTTGCACATCAAGACAGGGATTAAAAATTTACTGCTTACAGCAGTGAACTCTATCTTAAGATGTTCTTACTGATAAACAGGAGTTACATATTGTACATGGCCCTTTGCCATGTGCAATGAAGTTGTATGGAAATGAAGTTTCTGGAAACTGTGAAATGAAACTGGAAAACCTGAGGAACCTTATGGCAAAAAGAAAGAGCTGCTTGAGGGACTTTACTTTGTCCTGGCCAGATGGCTTGTTCCACCTTTCTTTTTGTTGTTTCCTTGGGTGATGGGGTAGTTTCTCCATTTTTTGTTATTTTGGTTTTGGTTTGGTTGTGTTTGGTTATGTTTTTAGCCTTTGAAAAGTTACCACTTCAGACACTGAGGAGCTCTTTAGTAAATAGATTAGTAATATTTGCAATGAGCCCTTCAGAGTTCTTATTTTTATGTATGATGGAATATTCATGCAGTGTGAATGAATGCAGTGTTCCATTTGGGATATGCAAGCAGCTCTCTTACTGTCAAAAAAGAAATTAAAATATTCCAACCAACCCAAATTAGCTGTTTTAACCAATATTGAAAAACCCTGATTTTCAATCCAAATTAAAATTACATGTTTTGAGAGAAGAGAGTCTGTTTTAGTGTTGTATTGTGATGATACTAAAACATCTGTAGGTAACTTACAGTTAAGAAGTCAGGAGCAAAAGTGTGGGATATAAAATAATTTTTATCAAATATTACACTAGAAAATCCATGGCAACTTATTTCAGACAAAAGGGAGTGCAGCTATAAAAACTGAATTTCTTCAGGCTTAATCTTTGTTTTCATCTGTGTTTATTTTAACAAACACACAGGCTGAGAACCAGTAAAT
This sequence comes from Tricholaema leucomelas, assembly GCA_013400475.1. NCBI lineage: Eukaryota > Metazoa > Chordata > Aves > Piciformes > Lybiidae > Tricholaema lacrymosa > Tricholaema leucomelas. Next base: position 301,131 of record WAAF01007269.1, on the reverse strand, counting down.
TCTATTCAGTACCATGGATAGGTTCATAAAGTATTTACATGTAGGCAATAGAGAGAGATAGGTGCTGGTCTCTTCTCACAGATAGAGACAAAATAAGAAGGAAAGGCCTTAAGCTGCACCAGGGGAGCTTTAGGCTAGACATTAGCAAATATGTTTTCGTTGAAATAGTAGCCAAGTATTAGAACATGCTGCCCAGAGAGGTGGTGGAGTCACCATACCTGGATATATTTAATTTAGATGTGGAGCTTGGTTTAGTAGAGAACTTGGTAGAGTAGAGCTAATAGTTGGACCTGATGATATCAAGGGTCTTTTTCAACATGAATGATTCTATAATAGGTGTACAGGAAAGGCTGTGCATTCTAGCCTTCATCTTGATTAGAAAGTGCCTTACTTCATCTCTTGGGCAACCTGCTCTAGTGGGAGGTGTCCCTGCCTATGGTGGGGTGTTGGAGCTGGATGATCCTTGAGGTCCCTTCCAACCTGAGCCATTCTATGATTCTTCGGAACTTTGGATAGGTGTCGGGGTTTGAGCAGAACTGAAGTGAAAAGAATAGGCAAAGTAACTGAACAGACTTAGGTCATTCTGATAAGGAGGCACAGCTGCAGAAAAGTGGCCTTGGGAGGCTGGCAGAGAAGCTGAGAGAGTTCTGAGCTGTGTGAGAAGACACACTGCTCAGCCCTGGGAACAAGCAATGTTGTGGCTAAGTTTTTGCAAGAGGGGTAGTTGGTCAGGTCTGCCTCTGTGCGTGTGATCAGCCCATCTCTGCTTTGTAAGCCTACCAAAAGTGCACACCCCTGTACCAAACTCCACTAATATAGATACCATGCTTAGCTTCAATAAACAGATTGACCATTATGCATCACGTTGGTCTAAGTCCGGTGTCTCTCCCTCTCCCGTGTGGCCTAGAAGAGAGGCCAACTTGACAGATAGGAAAGTCATTAATTTGGTTATGCACTAATTCCCTGTAATGATTAAAAGCCTTTGTTAATAGAGAAAGAACTATTGTTCTTTCTTTGAAATAGTGTCCTGTAATGTTGATGCATGAAGCTGTTGTTGCTGCTAAGATGTAGAACTCATGAGTTTTGAATAATTACAAATTAACTATGCATGTCTGTGTATATACCTATGCTGGTAATCTGAAGCACTACAGAGTTGTACTTCTCAGGCAGTTCTTGGTCTCCATTAATATTGGAACGATCTGTTTGTAAGAACAGTTAGCTTAGTAGAGGCTATAGAGAGTAACAAATGTGTAGCCGTTTATGTAAGTGATTTAGCATGAAAAGATCTGCTGGATTTCAGTACCTCAAACCTTCCTGTGCCTTTGTCAAGCCTGCTACAACCTTTTGATGTTGAGTTGCAGCGAGTGGCTCTTTTTGCTTCATCTCTTCAAACTTGTTGAACTGTGGAGTGTCCTGGAAGCACTTTTTTTACTTGAAAGGAATCTGTATATATCCAATGGCATATAACATAAAAGAAGATAAACTCATTCTTTCACAGATTTCAAGTTTCCTTATACATTTTTACTGTAAAGTTGCACTGATGTGACTATTTCAATAGAAAATTGTGCCACTAATTAAAGTAATGATCTATGGATAGCTTAGACCATAAATCATTCTGTGTCTCATTACATCAAGGCAAATTTTATTTGCTCTTTAAAGTCTTAAAAGTTTAAAAAAACTGATAAAGCTGGACATGCTTTGAAGGGCTCTAAAAAATTAAAAAGCATGATCACAAGCAATCTAGCTGAAGCTTTAGGCCCTTTCTTTGAAATGTCCTGGTGTTATCTAAACACCACTCTGCAACTGTTGTGTGCTGAACCTAAGCTGGGGAGAGGTCATGACATTTCTTGCTACTGTTACCTCTTTCCACAACTCCTTTTTAGTTTATTTTTCCCTATGTTTTCTTGTTCAGTTATGTTCTTTGGCACATCAATTTCCCCAAATAATAAAGGTTTTCTTGCAGAGTTTTTTTTTGGCACGTTTGAGAGTGTGGGGATGAATACTTGCTTACAAAACTGTGTTTTGTTTTTTGTTTGTTTGTTTATTTAAGGTTGCTCATCTTGCTTGTTCGATGTCATCAAATGAAGACGGAGTGAAAATTGTCCAAATGGCATCTAATCACATAGAGACTTTGTGCCCACAGGTATGGCTTCTCCAATTAATTCCCATTACAGCACTCTGAGCATACACTGTATTTTTGTCACACAACATAGATATTTAGTCATGCTTCATCGGTTTAAATTCTTGCTTCATTCACAGATGCTTAGTGTGGTAAATGGAGACCAGCTGATAAATCGAGGGTTATAACCAAATACTTGGTTAATTTGTTTATTTTTTCTTAGTGGATATCATAGGAGTTGTTAATAGTCTGTATTGATCAGGAGTTTAAGAAAGCTGTAAAACATGCAACTGAAGAAACGTGCTGCTTTGTTTCTGAAATTAAACGTGCTTGAATTAATAGTGTGATGTGCCAGGCAAACGGGGAGGGTTTTTGCCCTTAGGAATCACAGAATGGTTTGAGTTAGAAGGGACCTCCAGAGGTCAGGTCCAACCACCTGCCAAAGCAGCATCATCCAGGGCAGGCCACACAGGAACACATCCAGGTGGGTTTTGAAAATCTCCGTAGAAGGAGACTCCACAACTTTGTTGCGGAGGGGAAATTAGTTAATGCAAGGTTACATTGTTCCAAAATTAATACTGCTTATTAGTTTTGATATTCATAACTCTCACCGCCCTTAACCACTAATTTTAATAATATTTCAGTTCTTACACGGTTGTGGAAACATTCTATGGATAGTATCTAGATCTAGTAATAACCAGCAAAATATTATTAAACATTAACTGAATTGAATTGAATTGAATTGAAAGATTCCTGCAGTCAAATGCTGCTTGCAGTCAATATGCTGCTTGCCCAGTAGTGTAGAGAGATTTTTACTAACAGGACATGAAAAGACAAACATGAGCAACCCGTGCTGGGAAGTGTCCATGAGTACATCCTGGGACTTAAGATATCAGGTGCTGGGTAGCACCCCCCACATGCAGCTGCAAGAGGTGGAGTGCCAGCTGCATGTGGGCAGAGTTAGCCAGCCCCAGAGACTGACCCTCAGAATGTTATGGTTAAATCACCTATCCATGTCATGCTTGTAACCCTGGACCAACTGGAGCTATCCATATGTAACCACCCCTGAACTAAGTTAGTTGTGCACGCCTCTTCTAAGAAAGCATATAAGTTACTGTATCACGGAAATAAAAAGTGGAGAATGACCACCTAACCACATTGGTGATGTGCTAGTTTGAGCTTAGCTGGGATGTTTTGGTGAGAAGAATTATATCATAGGCTAAGAAATGAAAACAATGGTGTCTACTTCCCTCNAATATAAGCTTCATTCAAATTTCCAGAGCCGGCTGAGTCTAGTCTGGGTGATTTCTAAAGTGGGTGGGGGGCGGGGGATACCCAAACCATCACAGGTGAACAAAGAGTCATTTTATCACAGGTGCAATGCCAGCACAGTAGATGGACTCAAGGAACTCTTTCTGCGTATGGCAGAAGGCAATGGAGAATTACAAAGTGGCATTTAAGCATTTACTCACAAATTATTATTAACCAGCTCACGAGGCTTAGCCACAGTCCAGACAGTGCCCAAATGCTTTCAGGGGACTCTGTCTTGTTTGACATTGAGACTTAATTCTTCCAGGCTTCTGGGGAAAGAGGCAGACAATTAAAAACCTTGTTCTCCTAGCTCTTCTAAGCAGGACTTTCAGGTGTAGAGGCAGGATGTCGTGCGATGTAGTTTCAGCATGATGTCACGCTGACCACACAGGCTGATCGCATGCAAGCATCCAAGGCCTGCTTCTGGTAACTTGCGTCAGTGGAGTTTACCAGTAAACAATAAGGCAGTAGGCAATTGCAGCAAGCAATGGCAGAGCACAGCAGAGAGAGCAGAGGAGCAAGCACGTTGTTTACCTGCATATCTCCTTTTATCAATGTGGGCAGAGATTAATTGCCCTTTGGACACTGAATTGCCAATCATGATAGCAGTTAGCCAAACCTTATCATATTAGGCAAAGTCATAGGCTTGCTTTTACCTAAATTTGGGAAAAGCACAGGCCTTGCACAAGCTAAGTGTGTGTACCTTGTTTACCACAGGACCCTAGGCAGGCCAGACTCAGTGGCTACGGGTTCTTTTCTCTCTTATTCCTGTGCTTGCCTCTCTTGTAGAGCAGAAAAACATGCCTAGGCAAGGCAGGACATGTATTAGCCTATTTTGGGCCTATCAGCCCTACCACAACAAACCTCTCTGGGCAGCCTGTTCCAGTGCTCTGTCACCCTCACGGTACAGAAGTTGCTCCTGGTGCTGAGGTGGAGCCTTCTGTATTCTAGTCTGTACCCATTGTTCTTTGTCTTGTCACTGGGCACCACTTAAAAGAGTCTGGCATCTTCATTTTGACACCCACCTCTGAAATAGTTATAGACACTGATAAGATCCCCTTTCAGCTTTGTCTTCTCTGGACTAAACAGCCCAAATTCTCTCAGTCTTTCTGCATGGGAGAGATGTTTGAGTACCCTAGTCATCCTTGGATCCTTTGGACTCTTACCAGCAGATCTCTCTCTCTTGAACTGGGGAGCCTAAAGCTGGACACAGTGTTCTAGGTGTGATCTCACCAGGGCTGAATAGAGAGGAAGGAGTTTTTTGCCTTTAACATGAAATAATCTTACCACTTGATTCAGTGAATGTGAATGTTAGGAGTACGATTTTTTCTGATTATTGGCAGTTCAAAAGCTTAAGCTTTTTGTCTCGAACAAATAAAAACCAGCTCAGCTATGCATATGTTTTCCATACTTAACATCTTATGAAAAGTGTGTTCTTTCTGCTTTGGTTACTTTTAGAATGATACAGATACAAAAAAATCTGCGGTTACATGTGTTAGGAGTAAAGATTTCAATGGTTTGTGTGAATTTGGTCTGAGTGTTTCAGCCTTCAGGCTGCATAATATCAAGATCATTAGTTCTTTGAAGTATACTGTAGTTTACACAGTGGCCTAAATATTCTTAAACTTTTGAATGTTAGATTTAGTTGAAATGGAAGGTGAAGAGCAAATATGTCCAATTACAATCTTGAGAAGTCCATTTTATGCCTGATGAATAAATGCAAGACTTGAGGAAAAAGAAACTGATCTCAAGAAAATGTGATGCTCTGAAAGTATCACAGATCACAGTTTTCTCCTGAATAATTCTGTTTCAGTGTCCATTTTTATAACTTCTACAGTTCCATGCTTCACATCTCATTCTTACTTGAAAGAGCATGTTTTGTAAGAAGTTTGCTGGCTTGTAAGAAGGATTTATGAGTAGCTTCTTCCAGCTTTGTTTCTCCCAGGGGTACAAGTGCACCTTTATAATGCATTATTATGCACCCAAGTGTAGCTTTCTAATTGAAAATCTATGCTCTTAGTATCTTACACATCTTACAGTGGAAGATTCTAAAAATTTAATTTTCACTCCTGATTTTTCTGCACAGCCATTTCAGTTACTAGGGTTTTCACAGAAACACCAGGTTGGAAAAGATCCTCAGGATCACCAAGTCCAACCTATAACCCTACTCTACAAGATTCACCTTAAACCATATCCCTAAGCACCACATCCAAACAACCCTTTTAAACACATCTAGGGTTGGTGGCTCAGCCACCTCCCTGGGCAGTTCATTCCAGTACCTGACCACTTTCTCCATGAAAAACTTTTTCCTATTCTACAATCTAAACCTGCCCAGTCTCAAATTGATCTCCCTTGATCTGTCTCGGATTACCTGTGAGAAGAGACCAGCACCAGCCTCTGCACAATGTCTTTTCAGATAGTTGTAGACAGCAGTGAGGTTTCCCCTCAGCCTTCTTTTTTCAATCTAACCATCCCCAGCTCCCTCAGTTGCTCTTCATAAGATTTATTCTCTAGGTCTTTCACCAGTTTCATTGCCCTCCTCTGGACCTGCTCCAGGACCTCCACACCTCTCTTGTATTGTAGTGTCCAAAACTGAACACAATGCTCAAAGTGTGGCTTCACCAAAGCTGAGTACAAGGGGACAGTCACCTCCCTACTCCTGCTGGGCACAGCGGTTTTAATACAAGCCAGGATGCCACTGGCCTTCTTCGCTGCCTGGGCACACTGTTGGCTCATTCAGCTGCCTGTCTATTACAACCCCCAAATTCCTTCCTGCTAGGCAGCTCTCCAGCCACACTGCCCCAGGCCTGTAGCATTGCTTGTGGTTGTTGTGACTTGGCATTTGGCCGTGTTGAAACTCATCCCATTAATGCTGGCCCATTGGTCTAGCCTATGCAGGTGCCTCTGAAGAGCCTCTCTACCCTCATTCCAATCAACACTGCCACCTAACTTGATGTCATCTGCAAACTTACTGATGACACTCTCTATCCATGAATCAAGGTTGTCAATAAAGATGTTAAAAAGAAGTCCCAACATAGATCCCTATGAAACACCACTAGTGACCAGCTGACAACTGGATTTAACTCCACTGGCCACCACTGTCTGGGCCTTCCTGTCCAGCCAATGCTTTATCTTGAAGATAGTATGCTCATCCAACCCATGAGTAGCCAATTTGTCTACAAGAATTTTGTGGGGAACAGTATCAAAGGCTTTTTGAAAGTCTAGGAACACAGCATCAACAGCCTTTCCCTTATCCAGTAGCTGAGTGATCTTGTCACAGAAGGAGATCAGGTTAGTCAGGCAAGACCTGCCCCTCATAAACCCATGCTGGCTTGGCCTTGTCCCCTGGTTGTTGTCTATATGACATATGTTGGCATTTGAGATGACCTGCTCCATGACCTTCCCTGGTACAGAGGTCAGACTAACAGGTCTATAGTTTCCCAGATCTTCCTTTCTGCTCTTCTTGTAGATAGGTGTCACATTTGCTACCCTCCAGTCTCTTGGCACCTCCTCAGTTAGCCAGGACTTCGGGTAAATAATGGAAAGTGGCTTGGTGAGCATGTATGCCAACTCCTTCAGCACCCTTGGGTGCAGCTCATCAGGCCCCACAGACTTGTATATGCCTAAGTGGTGCAGCAGGTCAGCAATCACTTTTTCATTTATTGTGATGTCTTCATTCTGATTCTCCTCTCTGAGTCCAACTACACAAGGGTGGGTGCCCAGGACACTGCTGGATCCAGTGCTAAAGACCAAAGCAAAGTAGGCATTGAGCACTTCAGCCTTTTCTTCATCCTTAGTCACTAGGTTTCCCTCTGCATTCAATAGGGGATGGAGATTTTCTTTAGTCCTCCTTTTGCTGTTAATGAATTTATAGAAAAAAGTATTATCTTTAATAGCTGTAGCTAGGTTAAGCTCTAGCTGTGCTCCAGACATTCTCCAACCTTTACTTCCCCGATTAGCTTCAATCTGTTCACAAGAAGCAGATCCAGGAGGGCACCAGGACTGTAGCAAAATGGAAGGTCCTTGTTTGTTGTTGCTTTATTCACCATTCATCCACACTTTTTCTAACCTCCAGGTAAAGCAGAGGTGAATTATCACAGAATCCTAGAATGGCTGAGAGATCATCCACTCCAGCCTCCTCACCATGGGCAGGGACACCTCTCAACTAGACTTGTCTGCTTAAGGCCTTGTTCAGCCTGGTCTTAAACACCCCCAAGGAAGAAGCATCCACAACCTCTTTGGAAACCAATTCCAGTAACTCACCACCCTTGTACTTCTTCCTAAGATCCAGTCTGAACCTACTCTCCCTCAGCTTCAACTCAGAAGTTGGTCACTGGCCTCATGCAAACTCTTCACCAATATCACTAATAACCACAGTTGTTTCATCTCCTTGGTTGAACCGTCTGTGTGGCATCTACTTTTGTCTATCTCAACACCATTTCCTTCAAATACAGCACTCTTGTGCAAGGGCAGAAGTAATGGGGGAAAACATGGTAAATCAGTGAGATCTCTACCATCTGCTTATAAAGAGAGAAAACAGATGTTAGAATCTCAAATGTATCAGATATGCGCACCATCTCCAGCCTTTAAATTGAGCGATTAATTGAAAGTAGATGTCATGCCTTAATATATCAAAATTAAAGGAGGGGTATTTTGGTGAAGTAATAAAGTCTTCATGTGTGTTTTCACCATGATAGTGAAGTCCACACACAGTGCTGCTGAAGTTAAGAAATTGTCATTAACCTTAATAGTCTACTTCAACATGCCTATGTTTGATGCCTTCTCTTAAACCTTTGTTCCACAAACAGTTTAATCTGGCTTACATCATCAGTGCTGCAAAGAGACTTGATTTTCTCTTCTCAAGCTGTTATTTCTGCCTCTTTCCCTTGTGACTAACAATAGCAATCACACAGGAAATTGATGCATCTGAGAATTAACGTGGGAAGCAAGTAAGAAGGTTAACTTTCATTCAGGTTAGTTGACCGGCATAGTTTACTGTGTGGATATTTGAACACTACTTGCTGGTTCAAGGAAAGGAATGAGGGACAGTGACCCTAGAGGAGCTGGCCATTTTGGTGGTAGTGTGGACTAACAGCAGACTGAGCTGACAGTGGCAGAGCTTTGGTGTTAGAAGTTTGTGTTTGTTTTCGGTATTAGGAGAAAGCTAATTGTTACAGGCTATCAAGAGACATCACATAGAGAGTTGTTAGTCTAGATGTCAAGTGTCATAGTAATATCTGGTCCTATTTGAATGGATGATCCTTTGTGCCATCAGAACACTGCAGTCTAAAGTGAAGGGAATATGAAGAAAAGAAATGTGTACAAAACCCAGTTGTGCTCCAGTTTTCAGTCTGGCCATCTGACAAGGACTGAAAATAATACCAAGCAAGAAACCTTTCTAATATACTCTCATATTGTTTACTGACAAGAATAGAGGTCGATTATAATCCTTTTCTGTTTGTGGGAAGTGAAGTTTGTTTTAGAAAGATAATGAATTGTGGCATTTTTAGCTGATTGAGGAATCCTGCAGCTGTGGAATCTTAAAGCCACCAAAATGTATTGGAAGGTGTAATGCTTTATAAACTTAATTAGATGATTGCTTTGGCTTGAACTTCTCTAGTAGTTTGAATGTGGGGGTGCATAAATTCTTAGATCCCCCTGAAAGTCTCATGTTGGTTGTGACTGCTTGGCTGTTTCATGACAGTACTTGCAGAGAGAATAATTAACTACAAAAATGCCTTAAGGTTTTCAGTCTTAACTTTCCCCTTAGAGCATCTGTTGTGTCAGAATAGAACCCCCAACAAATTCTACCCTGCATAGCCCTAATTGGCAATATAGACTTTATCCTCTCTCTGCTTGCACTGATTGCAGTTAGTAGACATAAGACATGAGAATGGTCAAGTTTCTTAAAGTTGCTGGAAGGCATTTGCTATAGATTGGCACTGCACAAGGTGCTATGAGTGCTTTATATAGAATTTATTTTTCCTTCTGCCTTTAAAATTTGTAAGTATACTTCCTGGAAAGGTATTTCTTATTTATCTCTTGAACTTCGTCCTTTTTTGTGATTTGTAAGTTTTCCTGAGATGCTGCATTTTGTTGGTGACAGTCCTGCAGCAGAATGCCAGAGAAGGAAAGACAAGGAATAAAACATCATTATTAGAAATGACTTGTAATAAAAAGACCTACTGAGTCGGTGGCGGGGGGGTGGATAGAGGTGGGGTAAGGTGGTCATATGTTAAGAAAGCTTAGAGTACTACAAGACAGCAGAATAATACCACTGTTAAGAGTTGTAGTTTTGCCTGGATTTTAGAAGAGTGGGGTGGAGAACAGTATAAAGGTAGAGAATATCACTAGCTATAAATAGCTGTAGCATGCAGTAATAGGTGTAGAGAGAACAGGGTGACAGGAGAACACAATTCCTGCTGTTGAAGCAAGAAACTAAAGACCTTGATAAGTAGTTCTCTGATATAACTTTGTTTCATAGTGCTCTATCCCCATTATCAGCTCTTTACCTAATTTTGAGATGTTTTTCAACTGAAATACTGAAGTGTGATGGAAAACCCCAGAGGTAATTCAGCAACCTGGAGGCAGCTTGTGGTGTAGGTGACAGGGAACAAATGCAAGAACTTACTCTGGCAGGCATTAAGAGAAATGACTGAGGTAGAAATAAGTTTGATGGAGCCACGGAATTGACAGGGTGGGACTACATGGTCCGCCATTTTTGTACGTGCATCTGTGGCTTTGGCTGCAGCTCAATAACACATAACAAAAAAACACTTTTTTGGTGTCTTCTGCAAAAGCTTGGAAAGCAGAGGCACAAGAATTATTGGGATAAATTTTGTCTTGACTACCCACCTTCTCTCTCTGTCACTGATGCAGGGGAAGACTTCAATGATTTGGGGAAATTCTAGTACATCTCTGAGGGGAATGTCTGACCTGCAGAAATGTGGAGAAGTGAAACTTAGAAATTTTGGGTGATTCATGTCTCTGAACTTCCAGGTTTTTAAATTGAACCCCTGAATTGTTTCTGTAGAAGTAGTATCAAATTTAAGGCAGCAGATGGCTGTCTTTCTTCTATTTCCATACTTTGTGCCTGGAAACTAAAATGATAAAATGGCATTTCAGAAGGCAAAGATAGGTAATGTGATCACAGAATCATAGAATGGCTTAGGTTGGAAGGGACTCTCAGCCTAAAACCATTTCCATTTTTTCTATTGTTAGACACCCTTCTGAAAAGTTCCTCTGAAGCCTTGCTGTAGGATCCCTTCAAGTATTAGAAGGTAGCTCTAAGGTGGCCCTGGAGCATTTTCTTCTCTAGGCTGAACAACATCAGGTCCCTCAGCCTATCTTTATAGCAGAGACATTCCAGCCCCTGGATCATCTTTGTGGCCCTCTTCTAGACTTGCTCCAGCAGTTCTGTCTTTCTTATGATGGGTAACCTGCAAATGGTTTTTCTGTGTTACATTTGGAGAATGATAAATACAAAATATATCCAGCAATTTGATTGTCTGCTTTACTAAATTCCAAATGAAAAGTCCTTAGGAAATGAATCAGTAAGAGTGTCTTTAGAAGTAATAGTAAAAGTAGAAACTGCAGCAGCACTTTGATTTACTCTTCCAAGTTAAAAAAAAAATCTCGCCTTACCAGTCTAAAACTGTCAACAGTATTTTAAACAGAATTACTTCAAGCAAAGTTTCCTTCCTTATTTCTTTGGACCTTGTAGTGTGATATGATGTGCTAGCTAGAGGCAAACTTATGTTTTTATTTGTGCATGAAATAGGAAGAAGTTCTGTGTGTTTCTCATTATATCACTTCTCTGTCTCTACTTTTTCTGGATAAATGCAAAATGAATTTTAAATCCGTAACTGCAGTCACACTAACGTGTTCTGATCTAGGAACAATGAAACTCTTGAAGAATGCACTGTTGCTATTGGTGCTTAAAGTGTGTTTCTGAGGCAGATTCAACATCCACACATTCGTAGCTTTATGGGAAAGATGTTTTCATGAAGATTTTTTTCTGGAGAGTGCACTGTGTCCCTCCAACATTCTTTTACACCACAGCTGAAGCCTGTGTATAAATATTCAGCAATGCTTCCAAAATCAGGTTGTTTCATTATTCTATTGGAGCTGTAGCTTGCCTCTTGATCCTGTTTTCAGTCAATATTCTACTGGGGTTTCTGCAGGTGGAAAATATACAGAAAGACTAAAGACATCAGAAACAGTCACAACAACACTAGAAATGGTGGGTAGCATACAATGTGGTAGTGCTGGGTTCCTTTTTCAGAAGATGATAATGTGAATGATGCTCAAGGACTTAATCTCATGATTATGAGTCTCTGTACTTAGGTTTTAGAAATGATTCTTAGTAGTAGCAGAAGAATAAAGATTCCTTTCTGAAGAGAAGATGGAAAAAAATATTTTTAAAATTTAAATTGCTTTTTATTTGCCCTGAACTATCCTCATTAACTGGAAGGTAACAAGAGTTTGGTGTTGTTTTTTGCACTTCTCTCATCTTAGAGGTTGTACAGACTACGTGTGTGAAATGCAGGACAGAAAATGAGAAATAGGAGAAAATGTGGAAGTCTCCATGAATGTTGTGACCTGTTCATAGAAGGCCACCAGGTTTGTCAGGCAGGATTTGCCCTTGGTGAAGCCATGCTGATTGTACCAAATCACCTCTTCACTATTCTCCTGTCTCAGTAGTGCCTCCAGGAGGATCTGCTCCATGATCTTACTGGGCACAGAGGTGAGACTGACTGCCCTGTAGTTCCCTGGCTCCTCCTTCCTACCCTTTTTGAAAATGAGAGTTATGTTTCCCCTTTTCCAGTCCGTGGGAACTTCACCAGACTGCTGTGACTTTTGGAATATAATAGAGAGTGGTTTAGCAACCTCCTCCACCAGTTCTGTCAGTACCTGAGATACCATATATCCCATTGGGTCCCATGGACTTGAACACTTTCAGGTTCTTCAGGTGATCAGAGAATCATAGAATGGTCTAGGTTGGAAGGGACCTCAAGGATCATCCAGCTCCAACCCCCCGCCATAGGCAGGGACACCTCCCACTAGAGCAGGTTGCTCAAGGCCTCATCCAGCCTGGCCTTAAACACCTCCAGGGAGGAAGCAGCCACAACCTCCCTAGGCAACCCGTTCCAGTGTCTCACCACCTTCACTGTAAAGAACTTTCTCCTAACATCTAGTCTAAATCTCCCCTCTTCCAGTTTAAACCCATTATTTCTTGTCCTGTCATTACAAGACCTTGTAAATTGTCCCTCCCCAGCCTTCCTGTAGGCCCCTTTCAGATACTAGAAGGCCACTCTAAGGTCTCCTTGAATCCTTCTCTTCTCTGGACTGAAGAGCCCCAACTCTCGTAGCCTATCCTCGTAGCAGAGGTGCTGCAGCCCTCTGATCATCTTCATGGCCCTCCTCTGGAGTCACTCCAACAGTTCGATGTCCTTCTTGTGTTGGGGGCTCCAGAACTGTACACCATACTCCAGGTGGCATCTCACAAGAGAAGAATATAGAGGAAGAATCTCCTCCCTTGCCCTGCTGGCCATATTTCTCTTGATGCAGCCCAGGACACAGTTGGCTGTCTGGGCTGCATGTACACACTGTTGGCTCATGCTGAGCTTTTCATCAGCCCAGACCCTGAGGTCCTTTTCATCAGGGCTGCTCTCCAGCCGTTCGCCACCCAGCCTGTATCTGTGCCTGTGTCATGAACCTGATCTTCATTTATGATGGGCAATTCTTCCTTCCAGTCCCTGCCATTATTCTCCATGACTGCAGGAGTGTGACCGGAGGCCTTTGCAGTGAAGACTGAGGTAAAGAAGTCATTGAGAACCTCAGCCTTTTTCCATGTCACTTGTGACCATTTCACCTTTTTCCTTTCTGAGGGGGCACACACCTTCTCTAAACTGCAACCTATTTTTAGTAGGTTATTTGTTCTTTCACATTCCTGTTTTGGTTCAGTTTTCTCCATAACAGACTTAAAAATGTACATGAAGTAACAGCTGTGACATAAATGTTCAGCTTTACTGATGGCATCATTTGGAGTTTATTTTTTTTTCTCAGTATCTAAACTCAATCCTTGTGTGTGTTCATCTTACCAAATATTCCAAGACTGTAATTGTGGTGTAGTTATGTTGCAATTGTTCTGATTCCATTGCAGTGGTACTTTAACGTTGTAAAGCTTGCTGCATGAGTGGTCACAAGGACCTTTCTGCTTTATATGTTGTAACTGTATGAGTTGGACTAAAGGTTTACTTGCATATGAAGTCCAATAAACAGAAGGTTAATTACATAAGATTCACTTCAGTGTTGTAATTTCAGTTTGCAACTAACTTAACTGATAATTCTGGGTCCTGTGTTCAGAGACAGGGCTTTTTTAAGCTACATGTTTTTCAAGAGCAATTCCTGAGACTGTAAACTCCATGGAGAGTTTCCTTTATGCCTGTATGCTCAGGAAAGATGTACTGTATCTGTGCGTGCATAACTTATGCTGTTGGCAGCATGACTTATTCCAGTTGGATCAGCAAACACAGATGTCACCAGTGCTGATAATTTGGATGCCATTATAGAGGGCATAATATGATAGAGCCTAACCACAGAAAGGGCTTACATATTAAAGCATGGCTGTATCGAGAGGCTTTGTCCTGAGTTTAATATGTTTACACTGAACTGCCGGTAGTAGAGTTCCAGTACTGGATGGAACAGTATTGAAAATATGACTTGCTTTACGGTTTTGAGTGTAAAATAGCAAATGACACGTTATAATAGTATTATAAAAGGGGGTTGATTTTTTTAATTTAAGCTTTGATATTCTTGAGAATTGTTTCAGCCTTCCATCTCAAGACTTTGCTTCTCTTGATATTAAAATTTGCATTTGAGGATGCATTGGTGAAAGCTTGATAAAATTTAGTGACATGTGCTGTTCTATTCTTTCTGAGCAGAACCTAGTTACTCCTCCAATATAAACAAACCTTGGACACAAGAAAGTAATTGTTAAGTTAGAAAATTGCAACTTTAGCTAAATTGAAGCTGTAGCTAAAATTGTTTAAGGAAATTGACCAGTGCTGTGATTGAGATACTGAATACTGGATGTATATCTAATGCACTTGAGGGACATTGTTTTTTCATTGAGTAGAAAAATGCACTTTTGATTCTTGAAGTGAAATAGGGAATTTGTGTTATCCACAGACACACACTTTGCCTCTTTGAAGATCATCCAAAATGTTCCCTGGAACATTTACATTCACCTTATTGAATAAGGCAGACACAGAAATGCTTATTCATGTTACTTCAGTTTCACTACTGCAAAGTATAGGAAGTTAAAGTGCTTAACAAGTGAAATGACTGATTTCATGCAACTCAAACACCTGCATTCTAACTTGCAAAAATCCCCAATCTGTTTTGTGATCTGCTGTCTGCTTCACTTGTCAGATCAAGTAGGTTAGCTCTGGAAGGAAGATACTGTTGGCTGTATTGAAAAAAATTAGTCTGTAAATGTTCAGCCTGCCTTGTCCTCTGTCCCCCCAAAATAAAGCAATTAACCACCCAAATGTGAATACTGAATATTGTGCTATCAGTTCTTCTACACTGTTGTAGCATTTCATTCTAAAATAATGGAAATGTCTTTTTTTTTTCAGTTTGGTTTTTATTTATTTGTCTCAGACTTACTTGGGGTTTTTTTGTTTTTGTTTTTATTTTTTTTATAGTTTCTGCTCAATTCATGGAGTGTTAAATGTAACTTTGTGTGCCTTACCTGTAGAAGGTTTCCAAATGCATTCAGAAACGTGCATTTGGTCGCTATATAAAAGCAAGGCATAGCTGTGTATGGGGACAGTGGGGAGCTGTAGAGGGCTGTTTGCTGTGATTTTGGTGTGGTGGGATTTCTTTGGGGTTTGTTTACTTGCATTTGGTTTTGTTCCTCAAGAGCTCACCATGTTTTGCAGCTGTGCTAGGCTGTATTGAAAGGCAAACTTTTGAGTGAAGTTACACAAATTGTTTTAGTAAAGTACAGAAACTTTATTCCAGTGTAATAAAGACATATTTCTATATATCACTAGCAACCACTGCCCAGACATCAGGAGACAGAGCTATGCAGAATTTAATTTTTATCCTGAACTATCAGTTCTGTATTTTGATTTGCTGTTGGAGTGGGCTGCCCAGGGAGGTGGTGGAGTCACCATCCCTGAAGGTGTTCAAGAAAAGACTGGATGAGGCATTTAGTGCCATGGTCTAGTTGACTGGATAGGGCTGGGTGCTAGGTTGGACTGGACGATCTTGGAGGTCTCTTCCAACCTGGTTGATTCTATGATTGTTAATTTACCCCACAGTTCTGCTTGTGTCAATCTGCTAGAGGGTAGGAAACTTTACAGCATAATCTGGATGGGTTAGACCAACGAAACAAGGCTAATTGTATGAACTTCAGCAAAGCCAAGTCCCAGGTCCTCCATCTAAGTCACAATAACCCCAGACTTGGGGATGTGTGGCTGGAAAGCTGCAACTTGGAGAGGAATCTGGGAGTGTTGCTTGATAGTTGAAGTAGGAGTGTGCCCAGATGGCCAAGAAGGCCAGTGGCATTTTGGCTTGTATTAGAAACACTGTGTCTGTCAGGAAAAGGGTAGGTGATCATCCCCCTGTACTCAGCACTGGTGAGGCCACACCTCAAGTCCTGTGTCCAGTTTTGAGTCCCTCACTACAAGAAGGACATTAAGGTGCTGGAGCGTATCCAGTGAAGGGCAATAAGGCTGGTGAAGGGCCTGGAGCACGTGGCCCACAAGGACCATCTGAGGGAGCTGGGGTTGCTCAGTGTGGAGAAGAAGAGGCTGAGAAGACACCTTATCACTCTCTACAGCTACCTGAAGGGAGGTTGGAGCAAGGAGGAATCCAGTCTCTTTTCCTTGATGACAAATGACAAGACTAGAGAAGACAGTTAAAAGCTACAATAGGGGAGGTTTAGGCTGGATGTCAGGAAATATTTCTTCAGTGGAATGCGTTCTCAAACATTGGAATGGTCTGCCCAGGATAGTGGTGGAGTCACCATCCCTGGGGGTATTTGAGCAGCATGTGGACCTGGTGCTCAGGGCCCTGGTTTAGTGTTGACCCTGGGTTGAAAGCTGGACTTGGTGATCTTTGAAGTCACTTCCAACCAGATATGTTCTGTGATTGTTGAGCGCTTGCTTTGCCTGTGTGTTTGCAATTTTTTTGCAGGGGTTTTGTCCAGTAGCTTGTGATAACATTGCAGAAATAAAATCTGCTCATAATGGTTGGTATTGAGGAAGCCTGTGCTAGATTTCAGCAGTGGGTTAATATGTACAAACTTAGTTCAGTGACCTTTTCTCAAAAGCTGAAAGTTGCCTAATAATCTCAAAATAAATAAATCCATATTTGACTATGTTAATAAGTTTTAGAAGTTAATTATGGCATTATCAAGCCAATTGCCTCCAGTGCAATCCCTTCTTCCTGCTTTAGATAGCTGCAAAAGAGGGAGAAAAAAAATGATACAGTAAGTTATTTAAATGCTAGTGCTGCCAAAATAGAGATTGGAAATTGGACTTTGACACAGAATCAGAGAATATTAGGGATTGGAAGGGACCTTGAAAGATCATCTAAACTTTGAAATTTTACATTGGAGCATAATTTGTCCCAAGGATTGTAAGCCTTGCACGTAGTATTTTAGGGTTATATTCTTATTACTGGAGTTTTTTTTCCTTCTTCTCTGGGATTTTTTAATCTCTGTCTAAAGTGGTAGGTGCCATTACCTTTTCTGAGTAGAATATAAAAACTAATAGTCATTCATTTACCCCATTTTGCTATCTGTACACCTAAGTGTTCATCACTGTCAATACTTGATAATGCTGCAGAGCTGGATGCTTTTCAGGATGTTGTAAGAGAGTGCAGTGTGCTGTGGGTGGCACTTTCACTGTTTTCGGGGAAGTTTCTTGTTGAAGTGCATTTATGCTTCCTCACTAGTGAATCACTTCTGATAAAATGATTAAATGATCTTCCATACTTTGCATCTCCTTTTAGCTTTTCAGTGGGGGTAGATTTAATCTCTTAAATTCACTGAACAATTAAAGTTGATTTTATTAATATAGCAAGTAATTTTTTTGCTCCTGGAATGCACTTATCCCTTGGGTTCAATTTGGTATTTGGAGCTGCATTATCAACATTATCTCACTTCTATGGAATCATATTGATTGAAATACATTTCATGATTTAGTATTTTGTATACAAGATACTTAGCTTTCAAAGGTTTTAAATTATTGGGGAATTTTTGTATTTTTGTTATTTTAATGGCTCTTCATGGCAGATGCCAAAACAACGGTGACATATACATACACACACACACACCCCTACACGCACATATATATATATGTCCCTGAGAGTTTTCATCATTAAAGTGTGGGGTTTTTTTTTGTTTGTTTGTTTGTGGGTTTTTTTTGCATGTAGGTCTGGTTTTGGGGTTATTAGTAAATACAGATGCCTTGTCGTAGAACGTGAAGATGTTTGGAAGTTTAAGTTCCTGCATTGCATCTTTGAAGAGGAATACAAGGCACAGCTTGACAAAAATAGAGTTCTGCACAATTTTCTGTTAGCAGTCTCTTATTTTTGTTCTTCTAACATCTTTCTTTAGTGGTAACCTTGTGACAGGAAATACTATTTCATGGTGTTTCTGCATTATCTATTGATAGTTGTCTGCTCATATTTCTATTACCCATCATAACGTATCCCTGAGAAGCGAGTTGTACTTCCCCCAGAAGGAGTCAGTTTTGGTAACTATGTATCATGTAATTAATTTGTAACTGTGCATGACAGAGCAGAATTATAGAATAATTCAGATTGAAAGGAACCTTAGACTATTGCCCAGCCTTTTGTTCCAAGCAAGTTCAATGCTGAATTCCAAAATGGCTTTCTCTAAACTTTGACTGACTAGGTCTTGAAAAATCTCCAAGGATGGAGTGTCCTGGAGGCATCTATAAAACAGGTAGCAATAGCTACCCAAGATCATAGAACCATAGGATGTATTGAATCATAGAATCATTTGGGTTGGAAGGGACCTCGAAGATTATTTCAACCCCTCTGCCATAGGCAGAGACATGCACTGTCTTTCAAGCAGTTTCCTGCATGTGATAGGTAAAAATCTAAACTAAACAAAACTGATTACAGATTGAGCTTGTGATTCAGAACAAGGTCAATAGAATTGATATTACTACAAAGATGCATCAGATTGGCTTAGGATGAGGAATTTTCCAGTTCTTATTCTTTGGCGCAATGATTTATTTGCAGTGGCATGATATACACAAATATTTCTTGAATGTATACTGTCAGCACTGATAGGTATGTTTTTTTTTTTCTCCCTGTTTTTTGTTTTACATAGTGTTTTGTTTTAAGACCATTCTCCTCTTGATAAATAAGCAATAATGGGAAGGGGGGAAATAGTCAATGTAATGGTAATGTTCAGCTTTTACCTGGGACATGTATTAGTTTAAGTATTTGTAGATATAACATTAACAAAAACCCTCCAGCTAATTAGCTGATTGAAGAGATATCTGTACAAGTAATCACTTTATGATCCAGTATTTCCATCTTTCTGTGAACGTGGTTACTACTTTTAGGCATAACTGATTTACAAATATCAGTCTACTGCTTTTATGTAAATGTAGTCTGTGTTACATCCCAAGACACTAATCCTAGAAGAGGCATTTGTTATCCTGGGAAAAACTTCCACTTCTACGTGCAGAGGCCAATGATATGTCTTTTTGTGAAGATAGTCTGTAATGAGCTCTTAGATAACATTTGTTAAAGAGTGAAAACTCAAAACCAAAGTGATGTGTGTGCCTTAAGTATGTGTGAGTAACAACTTCCTAGTGTTAGTATCTTGCAACCTAGAATAGTACAAATTCTCTAAATAAAAATGTTGGGATTTTTGCTATTCTATTGCATTACCCTTATGAAGCTAAAATGGAAATTGGCCTAAGCAATATCTGACTGATGTTCCCTCTGAGAAGAGAACCAACAGCTGAGCAATGCTTTTGCTTGAGCAGAAATCCTGCTCTGCAATTGTAAGTAAAATATAAAATGTTGTTTGTGAAGACACAATCATTTAGATGTTGGAATTTGCGTTTATTTTTGGTACAGGTTATTAATGCAGCTTTAGCTCTTGCTGCCAGACCAAAAAGTCATGTTGTGAAGGCCAACATGGAGATGTATAAAAGTACGTGGGAGAATCACATCCATGTTCTGACTGAAGCTGTGGATGATATAACAAGCATTGATGATTTTCTTGCTGTATCAGGTAGGATCTGATTATTCTTTTCTATGCTGTGAGAAGCCTCCTTCGAGACAAGGAAGTGCTTCTCTGTGTGCATATGCAAACTAGGAGATTATCACATTGTCTTGTGTTCCAGTGGCTGTGGAATTCACTGTAGAATTTCCATATCTGTCAGTTACAAATACTTGTCAAGCAAAATCTGCTTATAAATCTTTTCACTGAAGACACTTAACAGCAGTTACGTGTATTTGCAGTAGCAGTGTCCTGCATACAAACAGAAGCTAGAAACTAGTATTAGAGCTCTTCTTACAGTTTAAAAATCCCAATTCTACATTTTTGATTTCTCTTAAGGTAGTGTAACCTGGACAGGAAGGGAAAAAGTGTCTTGATGTTCATTAAATGTGGTTTAACTTGTTTAACTTTTGTGTTTTATTATGCCCAGTGAGCGCTGACTGGTAATACTTCTCAGTAATTAAAAATAGAAAGCTTAAGTAGCAGTGATGGAATCCCTTTATTAGGCCCTGGAGAGGCCACAGCTTGAGTTCTGCGTTCAGTTCTGGGCACCACAGTGTATGAAAGATATTCAGGTCCGAGAGTGTGTCCAGAGAATAGCGACAAGGCTGATGAGGAGTTTGGAGGACATCACAGGAGGAGTAGGTGAAGGAGCTGGGGTTGCTTAGTCTGGAGAATGTTGTTTAGTGTTGAGAAGGCTGAGGGGACATCTTACTGCTCTTCACAGTTACCTGAAAGGAGTTTGGAGTGCAGCTGGTGTTGATCTCTTCTCACAAGTAATCAGTGATGAGAGGATGGGTTTAAGTTATGTCAGGAGAGTTTAGATTGGACATTAGGAAAAACTTCTTTTCTGAGAGGGTGGTGAAGTGTTGGAACAGGCTGCTGAGGGAGGTGGTGGAGTCACCATCCCTGGAGGTATTCAAGAAGAGGGTAGATGTGGTGCTTCAGGACATGGTTTAGTGGTCATGGTAGTTGGGTTATGTTTGGACTTGATGATCTTAAAGGTCTTTTCCAACCTTAATGATCCTATGATTCTATATCATTAAGTCTAAAAAAGTAAACGTTTATATATTCAGTCTAAACCATATGTAGAGCTTCTTTAAGCTTTGGTAGAACCTTTTGGCACATTAATTTGTTTAATCTCAAGTCTCATGCATGTTCTTAAGTGATCTGCTGAGCAGATGTTTCATGGCACTGTCACCTACCTACTTTGGGAAGATTTAAAATTATTTTTAATAACTAACTCATGTACCAAGATGTAATTATTAAGACTAATTATAAAAAGAAGTACAAGTCACTCTAGGTGTACTCCTTGGTGTATTAGGACCATTACTGTGTTCTCAGGGAGTCAACATTCATATATACTGTTCAGTCTAAATAGAAAAGTTAAATGTGTAATGGAAGATGGTATCTAAGGTTTTTGGAAATTACTTGGTAATTGGGAAAAATTATGTGGCTTGGGTCTTTGTGTCAAGTTTAAGAAGAAAGGAGTATGAGAATAGATTTATAATGGATCTGTTTTTTTTCTACAGAAAATGCTACCCTATAGCACATGAATGTGTGGGCGTATTAGGGGCAAAATATTTTCTAATATATTTCAGTCAAAATTGATACTGTGCTGTCAGAATATCACATATTCACATCTGAGTTGCATGGCTGAATTTGCAGTCCTGACTGCGTCTTCCAGCAGGGTGCCTATGCAACCCAGAAGGCAAATTGTATCATGGACTGTATCAGGAATGTGGCCAGAAGGTTAAGAGAGGTGATTCTGTTCCTTTGCTCTGGTAAGACCCCACCTTGAATACTGCATCCAGCTCTGGTGTCCCCATCATAAGAGGGACACAGAGCTGTTGGACTGAGTTCAGAGGACGACAATCCAAGGGCTGGAACACCTCTGCTATGAGGACAGGCAGAGGGAGGGGAGGTTGTTTAGCCTAGAGAAGACTCGAAGACTCCAGAGGGATCTTAAAGCTGCCTTGCAATACTTGAAGGGATCCTACAGGAAGGTTGTAGAGGGAATTTTTATGAGGTTGTCTAGCAACAGGACATAGGGTAATGGTTTGAGGCAGAGGCAGAGTAGGTTTAGACTGGATTTTAGGAAGATGTTCTTCAGGACAAGGGTGATGAGGCTCTGGAATGGGCTTCCCAGGGAGGCTATGGATCCCTCCTACCTGGGGGTCTTCAAGGACAGGTTGGATGAGGCCTTGAACAGCTGAGTCTAGCTGAGAGGTTTCCCTTCCCATGGCCAAGGGGTTGGAGTAGATAATCTCTAGGGTCTCTTCCAACCTCACTATTCTAGGATTTTCACTGATTCCTAAGTCTACTCAGTTTTCTACTATTGTGCATTTCCACTAAAAAATTCCTATTACTTTCTCTTCCCACCATAAAATCTTCAAAATTCTTCCTTTCAAAATTTATCTTCTAAAACTTCTTGAATCTCCTTCCTCCCTATATTCCCATTCTCATTATTAAAAAACCCAATGAAACAAACAAAAGCAAAACAAAAAACCCCAAACAACAAACAAATCAGAAAATCCTTCTGCAATATTCTTATGAGCAGCTAAGACTGTTAAATTTTAATGCATTGTCAGCTAATTTTGTGGAACAACTTTCAAACAGAAAGAGTGTCTGACATCTCTGCACTTTTTCCACATGCACTTTATTCTGTTGGTTTTATTTAATGATTTAGGAATGTGTGTTAGCATTCCACCTTGCTCAACAACTACACTAAGTCTGCATTAAGGAAGGTGCTAGTCTGAGGTTGCTGCAGTTCAGGTACTTCTCTAGCAGAACTTTGAAAGCTTTGCTAGTCACTTGTTTTTTGCCAAAACACACAATTGTGCTTAAGTAATGGACAGAGGGTTAGATCTGAATTACTCTAACCAGGTTACTACATTATTTTGTTATCTTAGGGGTTTTATTTATTGCCTCTTCTGCTTTTTATTCTTTTTTTTTTTTTTTTTAATTTTGAAAGTCTGCATGTGACCACCAACTGTTATCTTAGATGAGCAAATCTTACAGGGAAATAATTTTCATTGCAGAAAGAGCTTGCTTGGAGAACACCCAGTAGATCTCAAGGAGCATCACATGCTTCCTATCTGTATCTCCTAGCAAATATTTACATGTCTTTTAGGAAGAGTGAGATCTGTTGAAACTTTGCTACTTTAGATATTTACAGTGATTTAGCTACTGTAGTACTACAACAAAGTTCCATGAACTTATCAAAGCCATGGGTAATACTGTTAGGGCTGTTCATTTCAAATCATGCATCATTGCAATTACAGAACTAATTGTGTGTTTGTGCATTTCTCTGTGTGATTGAATTACTATGAGTAAAGCTCTCTCATCTGTCTTCTAATTACTCTCAATATATTGTGGTTGGACTTTACCTGTGTCATAGTTGAGCAGATGGGTATTACATGAATAGAGAAATTGGATAGGCTTGGGTTTTTTTTCTGGAGGAAGTGGATGCTTTTATTCTGGTGCCTGTTGAACTATTGTGTAAACGGCAGTCACTGAAGAAACTTTTTCACCTTCTAGAACACAAAAGACAGTCTGAAGTTTATTAAATGCTTTCTATTTAAAAAACCATAAAACCCCAACCAAACAAAAAACCTTCCCCAAGCTCTTAGAAAACAGCTATAGATGTGGAACATACTTTTTACTGCTTACAAAGAAAAACATTATCATGTACATTAGGAGAGCTAAGGTGCTCAGTGGTGCTTATAACATTGCTACATCTTCTGTTATGTTAAAAACCTGCACTTGGTGGATAGCCTCAAATACAGTGAATCCTAAGGGCAGGCCTCAGTCTGTAAGAATTTGGCATTAAATTTTCAATGTTGATTACAAATTGCTTTGGACACTTAGAGTCATTAAGGTGCAGTCTGGACAGCTGAAGTCACCTTAAATGAGCTGCAAAATATACTGTAAATTCTTGGGCAAGGAGTAAGGGAACCATTCAGACTTCTGTCTTACTTATCTCGATATTATTAGTTTTCCACCAGTGATTTAACATTCTGGTTCAATTTATTACTGCTTTTCCAGTCTATGTCCCATGTTTACAAGTGAATGCATCACAGAGATTGCCAGTTACAGATTCACTGTTATCACAGCTACGGAGATTGGGGGGGAGAGGGGAAACAGATGATGTATAGAGACTTAAGATTAGATTTAATGTTTTCATGCTTGCTTTTTGGCACCTGCAATAGTGAAGTACCATGCCATTCTTTTTGAAAGAGAATAGATGTGAAAATCTAAGTAGACATGCATGCAGTTAATTATGGTAAAAGAATATTCAAACGGGTAGGTTAAATTACGCAGAGGGTTTCAATACCATTTGTCTCTAATTTGTTTGGGCCAGCTATACTGTGTCTTCAGTCATCAGTTTGATGACCCATCTGAAAGTTCTGTCAAAGCCATTGTACAACTTTTCCCTTGATAGACATATCCTCTTCCATAGCTTAGAGATATGTGTTGTGAAGAAGTAGGATTTTTTCATTTTAGTCCTACTGTTTACTGAAGTGGATGATTTTAGATGGGAGTAAGGACAAGAACTACTCACAGACGGCAAACTACATCCCAGGCTTAGAAGGGCCGTGGTTAGTAGGTCAAGAGAGGTTCTCCCCTCTCTCTAGTCTGCCCTGGTAAGGTTGCATCTGGAGTATTGTGTCTAGTTCTGGGTCATTCAGTCCATGTATCTCAGGGAACTGCTTGGAAGAGTCCAGTGCAGAGCCACAAAGATGCTGAAGGGAGTGGAACATAGCCCTTATGAGCAAAGGCTGAGGGAGCTAGGTCTCTTTAGCTTGAAAGAGAGACAGAGGGGTGACCTCATTTGTGTTCAAAAAGATGTGAAGGGTGAGTGGCAGAAGGACAGAGACAAGCTTTTCTCAGTGATGTCCAGTGACGGGACAAGGGGCAGTGGGTGCAAGCTGAAGCACAGGAGGTTCCATGTGAACAAAAGGAAAAGCTTTTTCACTGTGAGGGTGACAGAACCCTGGAGCAGGCTGTCCAGACTGGTTGTAGGGTCTTCTCCTCTGGAGACATTCAAAACTTGCCTGGATGTGTTCCTGTGTGACCTGCTGTAGGTGATCCTACTTGATAACCCCTGGAGGGCCCTTCTGTTGTCAATTTAGGACAAATTGTCCTGTCATAGAGATAAAAGTCCTCCAGGGACCAGGAAGTCTCAGACAGGATACTGTAAACTGTTATTCTATTTTCCTTTCCTGTATCTCCCTATGTAACCAGACATCACAACCAGTTCTGCTCTTCTTTCCCTTCTTTCTGCTTCCGATGCATGTGGCTGATGTCTCTGGTTTGTGGGGGTGGTTGCAGTCTTGGCTGGCAAGATAATTTCCTGCTGCACAATTTTGGCCCATCCTGGGGTGCAGGGCAGGGCATTCAGACCTGATCAAGGCCTGGTGTGTCCAGCCTTGGGGGGGCCATTGAGGCCTGGTTGGCCTGTCTTTGGGGATCAGGGGCAGTTTGTCCTGCTCCGGGGCCTGCTGAGACTGAAGGTAAGGGGGGGTTTTGGAAGGCTTTGGAAGGCTTGGGCCTGGTAGGCCCAGGTGATGAACTGGACCTTATTTGTGTATAAATTCCTTTCCTCTGAGTACCTTCTGTATTTCTGTATATATTTGTAAATGGCATTCATATTTAACCCCCAGTTCTGTGCGAGTGTATTTATCTTACTCCCTTGGGGGTAAAATACTTTTCTGTCCTCTTGCCCTGGGCTTTTCATGACTCAAACTCAGGACACCTTCCAACTCCTAACATTCTGTGATTCTGTGATGTTTTTTCACTATGCACATTAATTTGACTATATTGAATGGGGTCGTTTTTCTTGGCTCATCATATGATATTGTGAGAGCTGTCCTCAGTTCTTTCTTGTCAAGTTCAGATACCTGAAATTAATTTTCTAATCCAGATTTCTGTACCTGTTACTAAGGTTATGGAAACATTTTAGTGTTGAACTTGCAGAGCTGTAGAGGATAAGAGCAAATTAGGTGTGTGAAGTCATTCAGTAAGTAGGCTGAACTTTGGAGCTAAGTGCTGCAGTTGAGCAGAGGACTTTCTCATTTGGGTTATTCAAAATTTCCATCCACAAACTAAAATTTTCTGCTGATTTGTTGCTGAATTTCAGTAAGTTGTTGCTGAGACCTAGCTATCAGTCAAATTCATTTCTGATTACAAGCTTTACAAACTTCTGGCATCTTCTTCCAGAGTGTTGAAGGCTGACACATTTGGAATTCACCCTGTATGCGATCTGGCTGAGTTCAGATTTGGCAGCCTTTGGAGCATGGTCCAAGATACATGGGTTTGATGCAGACGGGGATTAATTTTTTGTGTGTTTATTTCCTAACAGCTTGGTTGCTAATAGCTTTCCAGCTGCAGCTGTGGCAGTAGCTTTTAATGGTTTTGTGTAATTTTGCTGGAATTGATTTGCTTGCTTGTTGTAATGAGGCCTACTGGAAACACACACAAGTGTTCAAAAAATGCTACCCAAATAAGCATAACCAAATGATAAAGGAAGATTCCAGATCAGTGGCACTGAGAGTTTAAAGTGACACTGCTATGGTACGTGATGCCAGTGTTTCTGTTTCTAGAATATGATCATCTAGATCATAGAAAAAAATAATTTCTAGAATAAAATCATCTAGCAAAGCAGATTATTTTGTGTTGTAGTTTGGAAACTTCTGGTGTATGCTTTCATAGCTGAAATTTTGCCAGCCAGGCTGTTGTGCAGCATGTCAACCCCCTGTTCTGTTTAAAAATGAAACCTGATAAAACAGATGCAAGATGACCAAAAGCTAATTGTTGAATGTGGTAGGTTCCTTTAAAATCTCCTCTTGTGAACTTGATAGCAAGCAGTACATCATCAGTGAAATTTCATGATTATCAAAAGCTACCCTTAGGAACAACCTCCAGCATTTGAGGCCTGTTACCCACAAAAAAGAAAATTTTTAACAATCAGGAAAAGAAAAATATTGCAAAGTCAAGGAATTTACCTAATCAAACTAATGGGTTGCACAAAATCTAACATACCCATCCAAACTTCTGTTCTTAGGGAGTTCAACAGATAGTTTAAATTTGGTCTTGGAAATGTCCTGCATTATGGTGTAAATACTTTAAACAAACAAACTCCCAAGCCTTCACCCCTTCAGGCCCCACAAAATGACCAAACTAAACAACACTCCTCCTTCCCCCCACTAGAACGATACTGGGGAAACTTCACTAATGAAAAGGCAGCTTTTTTTTGTTCAAATTTGACACTTTGAGAGGTAAAGATTTTCAACAATAAACAGTGCTGTTCACAGATGTGTAGAATCCTTCCACCAGGAAAATGAACAAATTTATGACAGCTTACAATTTATCATTTTTTTGAAGGGAGACTTTGGAGTTTCCACCCCAGATTAACTCTTGTCAAGTAAATGTTTTCCCTCTGTTATCATTTGTCCTATATCTGTGGATTGGCTATTGTGCAAACCAGAATTAGTAGGTGTTCATCAGATGTTCACTACGCCAGATACAAAACAGTTACAAGAGAATATTTTCTTCAAGTCAGTATTTTCACCTGAACAATTTAAAGTGGCAGATGGCTATTACCTTTTGACACTATTTTATGGACAGAAATTAAATAGCTACCATTTAACATAATATGGTCTGCTTTGTTGCACACATTATAAAACAAGTGATGCAAAAGGTTTCCAATTACACATCACCAATCTAGCAAAAGGAAATAAGGAAGTAGATGATAAATTTTCATGTTTGTTCATTCTCCCTGCCCTCCCCACATTAAATCTTTTGAAGGTGATGAATTGATGGAGTTCTGCAGCTGTTTCAAAACCAAACACTGAGTATTCCTTAGTAATTGCAAGTTTCTTTCATGCTGTGTGGTCCAAAGCAGGAAGATTTCCAACTCGTCATTCTACAGCATCTACTGTGAAATTATTAACTGGGATATCTGCTATGCATTGATTTTTAGGATATGTACTGTGAACTATTTCCCTGCAATCTGGATGGGTATTTAATTGTTCAAAAGGATTTAATTTCCAATGAGATAAGACTGGAGCTAAATGAAAAACTCAGTGTAATTCCCGACATAAACTAATTCCTTTAGATAATCTGTTACTTTTGTCATTTTAAACTCAAGGATTTATGATTTATCAAGGCCTTCCTGAGTTGTTTTAGATATATTTTCATGATGTTAGATAATATTTTAACTAGATTTGAATTTTGAATGCAGAATTTTAGAAGCAACAATAAATTTTCCATTGCCTGGCCACAGAAGGGCAGCAAACAAATTTATTTATGCTCTGTTAGGGCCAACTCATATTTCACCTAAGGCAATAAAACTGCAGACTTCAGCTTTTCTCTTTTGGCAGAGCAAATGAAATGGAAAATTAAATCTCTACTTCTGTAGCACTGAGAATACAACTTTAAAAAAAAATATTTTAAGAAAAACAAACCAAACAAATAATTTGTAGCCTCTATCTGCTTTAATTCATCAGCTGTGGAAGCAATTCTGCCTTTAAAAGGGGCAAGTGAAGCACAAAAGAGCAAAGAAACATTTGTGGAGCATTCTGTGTATGACACAGTCTTCTGCCCATTTGCTGAAGGAGAGTCCTCTTTTGTAGTTATGAGTTGCTCCCCAGACAGTTCTAGCAGAGTGCTGGGATGTTGATGGGAATGAAGAAATAAAAGAAGAAAACCCATCCAACTTCCAAGGAAAAGTCTCTCCCCTTTCGTAGTTTATCTAATGGAAAAAGAAGCCTTCTAGAATTTTTACCTGAGGTTTGTAAAGATGACAGAAAGGAAAACTGTCTCCTGATGTTTTAGGTTTTGTTGTTGGTTTTTTTTTTTTGGTGAGGGAATGTTCTATGTACTTTATGACTTAATACCAAATTCTAAGGAAAATATGGGGTGATTTCATAAGGCAAATATTCTCTATTAGTCAGTAGCTAAAAGGAAGAGTGAAAAGTAATTATTACATCTAAGATAGCAAACAGAGAAAGAAAGTCTCAAGTTGAAGCTGACAGTTGGTGGCAAATGTCGTGAAAATTTTATTACTAAATCGGTGAAGGGCTTGTTGATGCTGAGAAGGCATTGCGGTAATTTGTGGAGCTTGGATAAATCAGCCTTAGCCCATGCTC
This sequence comes from Tricholaema leucomelas, assembly GCA_013400475.1. Classification (NCBI taxonomy): domain Eukaryota; kingdom Metazoa; phylum Chordata; class Aves; order Piciformes; family Lybiidae; genus Tricholaema lacrymosa; species Tricholaema leucomelas. Next base: position 272,264 of record WAAF01007269.1, on the reverse strand, counting down.
TTTCTGCCTGGCAGCTCTTAACTGTTTTTTCCCTCAATATCACAGAATCATAAAATCATTCCAGCTGGAAGGGACCTCAAGGTCTACTACACCCTACTGCTCACAGCTTGTCCCACGCTGTATTGAGACAGAAAGGAGATTTTACCACATCTTTGTGCAGTTGTTCGTTCTTCTGGTGAACCTCATTATACTAACAGTGATTTTTAATTTTGTTCTTTTTAATTCTCTGACTCCTTCCTCCCCTTTAGAGCCTCACATATTTCATTTTCCCTGTTATCTCTCGTTCACCAGACTGACACCTCAATGAAGACGTGAAGGAGCAATTAACCTGTTAATGCAGAGTTAAGGTTATCTGGCAGTGGTCTTCATGCATGCCTTGTTCACTAAAACCTAAATTTCTAAGAAATGGTGTAGGGTATGAGGAAAGTACACTGATTAACTCATGGCTTCTTGGATCTGTTTGGAAGCACTTACTGCATTAGGTCTAAACATAGTGCTCTGATGGAGACACTTTCTGAAGTAGTTTAGCAAAGCTGGGTGTATAATGCAGCTTCATTGAAATACTGCTTACTATGGAAGAGGAGGGGTGGGTGGGCTCTTGCCAGTCTCCACATTTGTGATCAGATATAAGAGCTGTACATGTACCATGAGAATGCTAACACAAATACCATGCCATTGAAGGAACTGTCTATTTGGAGTCATCAAGACAGAAAAGGGGTTTCAACTTTTGTGCTGCCTAGTCTTGGCCCTTATAGTCTAGCTTTCTCAGTTAAAATATATTTGGTTAATAAAACCAGAGAAGAAAGGATATTTATTTCCCTGGATCTGAGTAATTATTTTTCTGCAGTTGTTTATTGACTCTGAAATTTCTTCATTGATGTTGTGAGGGACTTCAAACATTAAGTGATTACCAGTGATTTATTTTTTTGAATAGTGACAAAGACACTGTCTTGTAGAATGTAGATAATATATTGAAAGAGCCCCAAGTGCTACTAAAATCCTAAGATTGCTATTGGAGATTTAGCCTTGAATATTTTCCAGACTTCAGTATGTAGCAAAAAGCTGGGAACAAAATGCAACTTCTATTTTTTTTTTAATCTGAATACAGAAGTGTTAACAGGAAATTGTGTACTGGGACTTATTGGTGTTGTTATCATAGGTTTGGCACCAGAAGCCCATAAATCTAAGTATGGATATTATTAATAATTCTTTGGTTTCAAATAGCTGTTTAAGATTCATGAAAACTTTGAGTCTTCAGGAGTATATCTTTTGCCAGACTGGATAGTGCCATTACTGGAAAACTTAGAATTCTTTTCTGAGCAGCACTATAAGGTAACGTGTCCAGCTATTGCCCTGTTCTGAAAGGGAGGTTGCTTTTTATACACAGCTTCTTTGCTTCACGTTTTATCTGTTATACCAACAGATGGTAGAAGATAGAAATAATTTTGTTTAGGCTAAACTATCACTGCATATGTTTCTACAGCTAATTTTATGGTTTAAGGCTTGCAGAAAAGTATGTTTTCGTTTCTGTCTTGTCTTCAGGAGACTAAACAAATAGAGTTTACTAGTGTTTCTTCATATACTGTCTGATAATGCTTCTTCTTATCCTTTGTAATGTCTCCATTTAGTACAAAGTTTTCTTGAACTGAGCAGAGAAGCTCTAATATTGAAGTGCTTGGCCTTATCAGTGCCAAGTGCAGTGGAAGGGCATCACCTATCTCTTTCTTCAGAAGACATGCAAAGGAAGAGTGTTTTGTCCAGAGACAGTCTGCATCATGGCTTTGTCAAAGATAGCTTTATTAGCCAGTGGTTAGCCAATGTGGCCAGTATGACAAATGCCAAGATTGCCAAAGAAAAGTCAGAAGGTACAGTGCACAACGTACACATCTAATTGCATTTCTGCTGAGCATCTGACCTAAAGTTTGATTTTTCTTTGTCCATGAAAGTATTCGGTTTAACATATCCTGGAAGGGTTTGGAAGCTGGGGCTTTTCATCTTGTGTTCCGCTCATGCAGTATTTCCATTAGGCCACATGCCCTTTTAGTTATTTATTTTCTTGAGATTGATATCACATGAGGTAACCAACCAGTTATCTCTGTAATGGAAAACCATACTTTTGACTCTGTAGATACCAAAGAGCCCTATCTTTACACAAGACTAATCCCTTTAGTTGTTATCTTTGCTAAACAGTAAAAAGACAAGGGATTCTTCACACAAAGGCTATTAAAGTGGAGGTTGCTCTACACACTTCTGTGATCATGTCTGCTAACACTTGGTAAACATTAAACCAAATGTAATGGTGACCTATACTGCTTCAGTTTAAACATGACTATGGCATCAGAAATGGGTATTTGTTGGTCCTTTCTCCTGCATTTTCTCTTTATCAGCCTCTCTGTCCTGTAGTGGTTCAACCTTTGTCAGTGTTGCACACATTCACAAGGACTGTTGTCTTGTTTGCAGAAAGCCATATTCTTGAGGATGTAAACAAGTGCATCATTGCCCTGAGAGAGCAGAATATGGATGATTTAGATCGTGCAGCAGGTGCAATCCGAGGTCGTGCTTCAAGAGTGGCTCATATTGTTTCGGGTGAGATGGACAATTACGAGCCAGGGGCGTATACTGAAGGAGTCATGAAGAATGTCCAGTATTTGACCAAGAATGGTAAGTCTGATTTATAAGCTATATTCTCAATTTCTTTAGTGGTATAAACTTCATATGCCACAGTTCAAGCGAATTCTGCAGTTCTCTTACCTGTCTCACCAGTTGTGCACTAGTGATTCACTATATGGTCACGATATGGCATGTTATCCAGTTATGGTAACACCATGCAGTTCAGTATGTTTTTAAGTTGTGGAAGACTTTTATTTGAGTTCTTAAAGTAGCAATGTTTGGAGACTTGTAACTGATGAGGCAGCAGCTTTCCACTTGGACACACTGGCCTCACCAATCTGTTCTAAGCAGATGAAAAGACAAACTCAGAGAAACAGGTTCATGGTTTGTGTATGCTACAACTTTAAGGGCTGTTGAGCAGTGGTTAAATACCCCTGAATAGTTTCAATTTACAAACCAATTTTCTTCAGAAAATGTTTAGTAGTGTCCATTTACCTTTTCCTAATTCTTAAAAACGAATCCTGTATTGGCATGTCCCTGTACTGACTGCAGGGATGCAACAGTACTATTCTGTATATGTTTTCTATTGTTTATAGCAGCTGTTTATGTAACTGGATTCTCTGGCCTTTCATAATCTATACAATTTTTCATGAAGCTCTCAGGACTTCCATGTATTCAGTAGTTGTAAATCTAATAGTCAGGCAGTGAAAAAATTGCTAGTAAGAAACTTTCTGTCAAGTCTGAGAAATTCTCTAATACATGATCCAGCTTCATGAACTGAGAAGTCTGAATCCTAGCTGTCAGTCTAAACAAATTTCCACTATCTTAGATTTAACTGATACTTACTTTATTTTACTGAGAGAAAGACAAGACTTTTGTTTTCTTCTTTCTTAATCAGTTCAAATATGGCCATAACAGAACTGTCTTTATGTGAACAAGACTGAACTGACATGGCGATGAAGTGGCAGAACAGTGAAAAGAGTTTAAATAACTTGCCAGTTTTTATCTTCTTTTCTGACATTTTGATGAGAACATCTGAGAACTTTTGATGTTGCTTTTTTTCCCCCTATAACTTCTGCAAGTACTACAACAAATACCAAGGGAAGCAGCACTCACAGGAAAACATAGTTTGATTCCCATGTAAAAGCTGAGCCCTTCTTTTTTTTTTGAAAATGGTAGTGTTTAAACACATTAAGAGTTGATACTGATGTCTGTTCTGTTGCCTTGCTTTGACAGTAATATATAATGTACCTAAATCTGTCTATCTAGAAAAGACAGAAAGACCTAAAACTGGTTTTGGTTGGAACGTTTGCTGGTATCAAGGGACATCAAGCAGTGTCATCTCAAATGGTTTTTCAGTACTTCAAACCTAAGAATTCACTAGCTTTCCATAATTCAACAGGAGTGGAAAGAAGAAATATACACATTTCATTTCTGTCTGTGTTTATGTGATCTGCAATGAACAGACATCAAATCATGCAAATATTTTTGGCTGCTTCATTGTTTTGTTTCTCAAGCATGGAACTGCTTTTATGCTGCCATTTGCTCCTAAGTTAGCTTACACAAGTAACCTCTGGCAGTGCAGTGCATTCCTTATGCCCAGGGAAAGTGTAATGTGCTACTGAGGAGAAATTGTAGCAAACAGATCACAGAGTTAGTGAAAATAGAATTAGAGAATAATAGCGTACACAGAAATTGCAGAGAAACTTTTAAAAAGGCAGAGAGATGGGAGTCAGGAATGGGAAGGGTACAAATTGGAGGTAACAGGATGAAGAAATCAGGCACAGAGAAAAAGATTGGCTGTAAAAAGAAAGACTGAGGCTAAATTGTAGCATGCGTGTTGAGGTAGTTAATAAGGGAGGTTAAATTCTCTGCATTATAGTGTATTTAAAAGAAGAGCATACGATGAACAATTCAGCCTCTTCAACTGAAAGGCATCTGATGTATCTGAGATGCTAAAGTGAGCTATTCAACAATAATATCATAATACTACTGTACAATGAGTATTGAAAACTGGTGCTTAATTTCTTAGCTCAGGTTGTGTAGTCCTATTTAGATAAAAGTTCCTGACAGCCAAGGGGATTTCTGCAACACCATGTGATAAAGTGTCACTTCTCCGTTTTACCCCTTCCCTCTGCTTCAACAAAAGGATAAACCTTCAGCAAACTGATAATGAGGCTTTGTAAGTGTGATGGTTTGGGAGCTACCTGCCCCCCCCACTCTTATGAAATCACCCAGACTAGACTCAGCAAGCTGTAAGTTAAGGAATGAAGGTTTGTATTTCCTTTTCACAGCCTATAATCTAACTTTTCTCATTATAATGTTCCAATTAGGCTCAAGCTAGCACAGTGAGGGCCCCAGAACTGAAATGAGTTTTGCAGCCTCTATGCACTGTAACATTGTTATTTGATCATACGCAGTGTCACTACTTCAGACATATGCTAGGGTCACGTAATAGAGGAGGCTGCTGTCCATAAGATCAGTTTAAAAAGCAATAAAACAGAAAACTGCAGAAAAAGAGTATGTGGTCTGATAGAATAGTTACAACTGAAATTGATGATACTAAAGGGATTTTCCAAACTAAAAGATTATGTGCTGTCAGTACAGAGCTCTTCTATGATACTGTGTAAGGTCGTGAGGCTACAGCTAATCATGGAGTGCAGGAATGCTTCTCGGCTCCTGGTCTGAGTGAGCACCATTCTGACTGTGTCTTGATTGTACATCACAATGAGATGGGAACAGAGGATGTCCCATCTTGTTCTTGGGTTTCTGTGAGAAGGCATGTAGGTATGTGGGTAGGAAAGAAGGCTGCAAAGCATTGCAGCCAAATTCCTACTCTAGATGATTGGAGGGCAGCATTGAGAATCATGCCCTGGAAATATGTGCCTCAGGGTCTGTGTAAAACCTTTATGGACCACTGGAGAAAAGTGTTCCCAATTATGTGATCAGTGCAGGCAAGTGTTTGAAACAGCGTTTCCTGTCTTGATTTTACAAGTGCAAGGGCAGTACAGCTTCAGGCTGTATTCTGGTGTGGTTAAGACTGAAAATGTGACTACTGGTACCTCTGACATTTGTACTGTCTGGCACTGTTGATTAGATTAAAATACACAGATCTTTGCGCTCTGATAGGGTTTATTTGCTGTAGCATGAAGGCATAATGAAACCTTTAGAAATACTGTCTATAAAAAACAAGGGAATTTGTACTTCAGAACTGGAAGAATACTACGTACTGTATTTTTAAATGTTGAAGTCCATTCTTGTTTTACTGCCTGCCAGAATCTGCAGCAGTTAAATATAAGTAAATAATTTGTATTATGCCATATATCTGTTGATGCAGTAAAAAGCCTGTAGCTATGGTAAATTTTGTCTGCTGCTTTGCTTCCATGTCTAAGCATAATAATATATATATTTGTAAGTACACACATATATAAATCCTCTATTCACATCTAATGATCTTGGAAAAAAGCAAGGGAAAGGCTAGAGACAAAGTAGGCAAGTGTTTTAACTGTTTTAAGAAAGTAGTGAAAGTGTCCTTCTCTGGATCACTGGAGTTTTGAGTCCTTGATTTTATTCCAATAGTGCTAATGAATCACAGATTCACAAAATTAACCAAGTTGGAAAAGACCTCTAAGATCACTGAGTCCAACCTATCACCTAACCTTTCTAATTAACTAAAACCATGGCACTAAATGCTTCACCCAGCCTCCTCTTAAACACCTCCAGGGATGGTGACTCCACCACCTCTCCGGGCAGCCCATTCTAATGGGGGCAGTCACTCTGTGAAGAACTTCTTCCTAATGTCCAGCTTAAACCTGCCCTGGGGCAGCTTGAGACTGTGTCCTCTTGTTCTGTCACTGATTGCCTGGGAGACCAACTCCCACCATGCTACAACTTCCCTTCAGGTAGTTGTAGATAGCAATAAGGTCTCCCTTGAGCCTCCTCTTCTCTAGGCTGAACAATCCCGGCTCCATCAGCCACTCCTCATAGGTCTGTGCTCCAGCCCCCTCACCAACCTTGTTGCCCTTCTCTGAACACTTTCGAGTACCTCAACATCTTTGTTAAATTGAGGGGCCCAGAACTGGACACAGTGCTCTAGAATGGCTGCTAGCTTTGCCAGGAGTTTGCTATGCCAGACTGTATCAAAGGCTTTGCTGAAGTCCAAGTAGACTACATCCACAGCCTTCCCCACGTCCACCAGGTGGGTTACGTGGTCACAAAAAGAGATCAGGTTGGTCAAACAGGAGCTGCCTCTCCTGAATCCATGCTGGCTGGGTTTGATTCCCTGGCCATCCTGTAGGTGCCCTGTGATTGCACTCAGGATGATCTGTTCCATTATCTGGCATGGCACTGAGGTCAGGCTGACAGGTCTGTAGTTTCCTGGGTCCTCCTTCCAACCCTTCTTGTGGATGGGCACCACTCTGGCCAACTTCCAGTCTTCAGGGACCTCTCCAGTGAGCCATGACTGTTGATAAATGATGGAGAGTGACTTGGCAAGCTCATCTGCCAGCTCTCATATCACCTTAGGATGGTTCCCATCTGGTCCCATAGACATGTGAGTATCCAAGAGGTTCAACAGGTCCCTAACTGCTTCCTCCTGCATTACCAGGGGCTGTTCTGGTCCCTGACCCCACCTACCAGCTCAGGAAACATCTGTCCTGAGGACAGCCTGCCTTACTATTAAAAATCGAGGCAGGCAAAGAAGGTGTTAAGCACCTCTGCCTTTTCCTCATCTTTCGTTACTGCATTCACCTTCTTGTCCAATAAAGAGTGGAGGTTATCCTTGCCCTTCTTTTTGTCATTAATGTATTTATTAAAACAGTTCTTGTTATCATTCACAGCAGTGGCCAGGTAGGTACAGTAAGGCATTGTCCACAGCTTTATACAACCAGAATTACGAAATATCTTGTAATTCATGTAAGGACAGGGCTTAACTTTAAGTGTAGGAATAGTAATGAAGTTGTATCGGGAGTGAAATCCAAGTGTTACTGTTCTCAAATTCAAGGTGAACTGTAGGCGTTGTTCTGAGGCAGATAACTGCTAGGACAGACAATACTATTCTCCCTTTGGAGAATGAAATAATACAAGAGTTTAATTTCTAAGACAGAGTAGCAACAACAAATGTGTAGTTGAACATAGGTTTGAATTTTGTTCTCTTCAGAAAAAGTAAACCTGTATGCATAACTGTGAATTCCAAATTTGTCAGTATCAGAGTGATGAAAATCTGATTTTTTTACAAATCATTTAAAAACACATATGCCTGAATTGTGTAAGTCATTGGAAGTCATCAAAGCTGTTACTGATCTACTATTTCCACTCGTAACCTGTGTGTAGTAATTGAATTGATTGGCGTCAAGTAGTTTGAAATTCCTGCCTTTCTGATACGATATCAGCAACATAACTTGTAGTACATGAAAAGGGGGGTTTAGTAAATGAGAAATTGTCTGGGCAAGTACAGGTTTGAGACATTTCAAAGTGAGAGAATAACCTCATATCTAAACAGTTCCCATGACATAATCATGAGACTCTGTTATAAAATTAATACCAGATATTATGAATATTATTTTATGTATGAGTATAAAATATTATTTATTAACATTAAAATTAATATTCAAGTCTATTCAAATTAGTATTCAGTCTTCTTCAAGAGAAGACTGGATGAGGCACTTAGTGCCATGGTCTAGTTGACTGGATAGGGCTGGGTGCTAGGTTGGACTGGATGATCTTGGAGGTCTCTTCCAACCTGGTTGATTCTATTCTAAAATGTGGGGAAATCCCATAAAAATAAATTGGATTCTCAGTCAACAGTATGTAATTGCACACAGACTATTTATGAACACAGAATTAAACAGTTTAAACAATCAGAACTTGGAAAATATGAACGCGAAACCAGGAAAAATTCTAACTATGCTTATGGAGCCTTAACATTAACTCTAGCACACGTAATCACGAAACATTGATTCCTGAGTAAGTTTTCCGTACAAAAACGCTTCCAATTATGATCCTGAGGGTAAAAATACAAAATACATTCCAGGGAGAGGGAAGGAGAGGAGAATTGAGTTGCTGTAAGCTGCAGCTACAAGCTGCAGAAATGTGGCCACTGTGAACAATGCTTTCTGCGGGCAGGGACACAGTGAAACGATCTGCTAATGGGGCTCAGCATGGCTGGAAGAGATGCTGTGGGAAAGGTGCATTTTCAAATCGTACCCTCATTAAATACACCTTTTGAAAATCAAACTGATGAATAGGCACATGCATCACTTGTTTTGGCCAATGAATTCAAGGTTTTGTGCCTTGTGTGACTACACGGGCATGTTGAGAGCTGTACAAGACACCCGGCACTTGGTACTGGCTGCTAATCCTCAGGGCAGCTTTGCTGAAGCCAATCCTCATTGTTTAGTCTGCTCTCAACTTGACTCCTGGACCCTAGCACACCGGAGGAGGAGAGTAGTGGCCAAATCCAGCCTGGCAAGATTTCTGCCCTGCCAGAACAGACTCAAGAATATTTAACTGTTATATGATGATAATTCTTTTATATAGCAAGGGAGGGTACCATTAACTGGATGGCAGTTGTGTAGGCCTGCTACTTCTAATTAAAGAGTTCCTCAAATTTCTAGCATATATGCACAGCCAGTTTGTACATTTCCTTCTTGTGTCAATGTAATGTGTCAACTCTTCTGCTTCCACTTGCATTAAAAACACTTGCTCCCAATGGGCCAAGCATATTGAACCTTTAAATCTATTCTGGAGAATATTTACATTTAAAACCTTCCCAAATTTCAATTACATTTCTTCCAAAGTCCATTCCTTTGATTTTTGTCCTGAATGTCATTGTGTTCTTCCAGACCCAACTGTCTTCCGTACTGACAACGTGTTTTAACATATTCTTTGCTAATATCACTAATGCATTTATTTATTTGTTTATTTATTAGCCCAAATATTGCTATTTTGTCCACCTTTGATGGTATTCTCTCCTTTTCTAGCTCTTTTGGTGTAATTGGACTGTGTAGCTCCATACTAATACTGATCTATTCAACCTGCAACAAAGCTTTCCTGCATGGTATTTCATTGACTGTTTCTGCAGAATGGATTAAATCTATTGCGTTACTTTTCTCTGGGAAAAGGTATTTTATCTTAGCGATAAAAGACAGTGTAATCTGATACAAGCTTCCTTCCATCTTCTGCTTTTAATTTAGTTTTTCCATTTCTTGCATGCTGATGTGCACAAGCTAAATGGCTTTGAATTTTCCTAGAGACTTCACTTGCCTTTCTCAGATGCAGTTTGCAGACTTATTGCAACAGCTTATACAAAGTGACTGACAGTTTCCTTTGTCCGTTGAGCCTTTACTATAGGGATTGTCTCTTTTCTGTCTCATCCAAAGACACTCACCAAGGAGGAAACATAAGAAGACTTTATGGTCTGTTTTCTCCTACCACTCTGACATTTGATACTTAATTTGTCTTCTTTTGGTGTGCCATCCACATCAAAATGGAGAGCGAGAAGCACCTCCAGAGACTTCATTGACTTATCCTGAGGCCTTGAGCAGCCGAATCTAGTTGAGCAACGCCCCTGCCCATGGTGAAGAGGTTGGAACAGATGATCTCCGAGGTCCTGTCCAGCCTAAGCCATTCTATCCTAAGATACATACTCAGATTAGATAGGGTGAACCAATTGTTGAAGCTTTGTACAACTTCATACAGTATGAAAGATACCAGTATTACCAACTTAATGCTAGTTGATGTATTTAGAGGAAACAAATGAGGTGGATGAATCTCACTCATTCTGTGGTGCATGCAAAACCAAAAATCATTAATTTAAAAGGACAGAAAAAACCCTTTCCACTTATCATTCATCATCCTCCAAATGAGATTTACAGTTAATGCTATTTGCATCTGTTTAGTATTCAGAAGGTTTTATCTTTGCTTGTGAAGGCCAGAGACTTAGAGAAAGGAATGCTTTTTCACTGTAAAATCTTAAAAACAACAACAAAAAAATCCCCAGAACTTGATAGAAAAACTGAGACTTGCATATACAAGCTTATGCAACTGGTGAACTTGTGAAATTGCTGTATGACTGAAACAAGGAACAGTCTAAAGAAACTGTTCAACACAGAATTATTTTCAGAGCTAAGATAAAAAAAAAAAATTGACTAATAAAAATGCTGAGGTTGTTTGCAGGACTTATCCTAAACCAGGTTTTTGTTTCTTTATAATTACATAATGATTGCAAGGCTATAACTTAAGCAACAACCTCTCATTCTTGTGACTCTTACTCAGTTGCAAAGTTGGTAACCTTGATTTGGTGAAGTTTTCTTCCCCTTCTGGCTTTTCTTCCCCTTAAAGCTCTGTTCCAATCCTTGAGTGAAACTATGTTAAAATGTTAGCTTTAAAAACTGTGAGATTTTCATTAGGTGTGAAGAATGTTGAGAAAAATAGGGAAAAATGTCATCACTTTCTTTTTCTTTTTGGTTCCAGATGATAAAAAATATGACCCTGTACCTAATGCCATTTATTTCTGCCAATATTTTTTTTTTTACCTCAAAAGATAGCATTTGTTCACTCTTAATAGCAGTAATGTCCTTGTTGGTTATGAACACCACGTGGGAGGTAAGATGCCTTTACACATTTGCTTGCTTTAAAATGCTGTTGCAGTTAGTGATAATCCAGGGTGGCGGGCAGAAACGTCTCTTCAGTGTACTGTTCACACTTGGTTTTGTAAAAGCTTCAGAGTGCCCTGTCTAGAGTGACTGTGTCCTTCAGCACACAGTCTCCAAAAGCTTTTCCTCCTTATCAAGACAGAAGTTAGTAAGAATAGCATTAAAAACAAAGCATTAAAATAAAAGACATTTGTGGGTTTGGCTAAATTAGTAATTTATAGTTTTCAAGTTAGTTTTTCTATTTTTTTGGTTGTTAGATCATTTTCCTAGACTAGCATGTTAGATGTATTTCTGTTACTCTCACTATAATGGATTTAACATGCATGCATGCATGCTCTTGCTCCAGCTAGTTACATGTGAAGAGAGGAGAGAGTCTTTGTTTTTTGAATTTCCACCAGGCCTTAATAAAATAATTGGTTTATTCCTGTAGGGCAGGTGAGGAGAGGACGTGGTGTTGGTGTATTCCCCTAGTCAGTATAATACATCTGTATCTCTGTGTGTTCCAGGGTACAGTTTTGGTTGATTTTTTCCATTTGTTTGGTTATTTGGGGAGTGGGGGCGGTGATGTTTGATGAGTATTTTTGCCATTCGTTTGGTTGGTTTTGTTTATTTTTGTCTTGTGGTTGGTTGGTTGCTTGGGTTTGCTTTTGTAAAATTGCCCTTCTGCATTCATCACATGTGACACTTTGTGATAAATCTTCACTACTTCTTCTCACTTGAGGCTAGCTTAAAAAATGACTTCTCACTTTTCAATGTGTATGTAACCTTTATGTACCTCTTGTAATATATTTTTCTTCTTTAGATATAAAGAGTCACTGTCCTGGTTTTGTTTAATAAAGTCAATTCACCGTGTCAGTTTTCCTTAGGCCAACAAGAAGATGAGTGAAGTAGTACTGCTCTTTGTACTATGTATTTTTAACTGAAGCAGACCCTCTAATTTGGATCATTTTTATCTGTGTACCCATATCAAAACAATTACCTTAATTTCAGCTGTGACTTTTTTGCGCAGGGTCTTAAGTGCCTTCACCTCTGTAATGTTAGGGATCTTTCATTTGCAGTTCTGTAGTCTGCCTTTCACTTCCAGCTCTGTAGCCTTTTAAGTTACTTTCGGTGTCTTTTCCATAGCCCCTGGCAGTGATTTTTCCATTACTGTTGTCATAAAGCTTTTCCTGTGGTCTTGCACCTGTGAACCCTGACACTGTTGTTATATGATAAGTATGCTGTGCCTGTTGCATTTGTCTGTGATTAACCTCCTATGTCTTAGAAATCAGTTTAATAATTATTTCCTTTGCCATTCAACATTCAGAGTCCTTTTGTCCTGTTGTCTTTTAGGATGGTGTAATGCATTTGGCGATGACATCTGCCTTACAGCAGTCAAAGTTTTTTTCTGTTTCAAAAATCTTGAAATAGGAACATTTTTTTCTTAACTGGGCAGCCTTAGCTTTTTCTCATGCATCTTGTGCTTTTTCTCAGACATTCAAGGTGAGGGTTGACAGGGCCTTGGGTGACCTGATCTAGTGGGGATGTCCCTGCTGACTACAGCGGGGTTAGACTAGATGACCCCTAGAGGTCCATTCTGGCCCAGACCATTGTATGATTCTGTGGTCTTGGAGCCAGTTAGTCAGACATGCCTACTCTCAGCATGAATCCAATCTCATTAAAGATATCTTTATACATAAAGAAATGACATTAACTAGTTTTTCAGCTTTAATTGCCTCTAAGTTTTTCATAGTTATTATTTGTTTTATTATTCTAACCTGACTCCAAAAGCTTTTCATGCTTTTCATTTTTGCACGGAATATATTGTTTTAGTGTTGTATAATAAAATCTGTACTTGTCATAATATGCTACATTATAATCATAAAATTGCATGGTCTTTCCCTGATAATATTTGCAGACACATACAGCTAATCATTCCAAAGTCTGCTCTACTTAAATTTTTTGTAGTGTTTCACACAGCTTCCTTTCTGGCGAACATACCCTTGGCTCTCTGTGGTTCCATCCTTAGTAACTATGAACTGTTCGTTTTGCTTTATAAAGTAACAAAACCATTATACAGAGAACCAGAACAGTCATCTGATTTGTTAAAGATATTCATTCGAGACCATAAAATAATGAAATCGTTGATAAACATGAAATAAAAGAAAAATTATGTTTGTAGATGTTTGCCAGAAAACAGGAATCAGTTTTATTTATTTGGGAAGACAAACTGATCTGGTAGGAAGTGGAGGTGACTATTTAAAAAATTGTTATCATGTTGAATTGAGAGGTGTGCAGAATGCACCCCAAAACTGATTCAGTAGAGCTGTTTGACAAGACACCTGCAAGGTCAAGCCATAATAACGATAATGACTGAGTTTATGATGGTGATACAGGTACAAATAGAAACAAGTATTTCACAGAATGGCCTAGGTTGGAAGGGACCTTAGACATACCTACTCCGTCCTCCCTGCCATGGGCAGGGAAACTTTTCACCTAGACTTAGCTGCTCAAAGCCTCATTCAACATGGCCTTGAACACCCCCAGGGAGGAGGCATCCACATCCTCCCTGGACAACCCCTTCCAGAGTCTCACCACTCTCATACTGAAGCACTTTTTCATAAGATCCTGTCTAAACCTACTCTTCCTCAGCTTTAAACTGTTCCCCCTTGTCCTGTTACCAGACACCCTTCTGAAAAGTGCCTCTGCAGCCTTCCTGGAGGATCCGTTCAGGTACTGGAAGGCACCTCTATGGTCATACTCCCCCCAGCCCCCTGCCCCTCTCCCCTTGTCCTGAGTCTTCTCTAGGCTGAACAAACTCAGCTCCCTTATTCTCATAGCAGAGGTGTTCAGTTGATGGGGGGAGTGTGTGCATAATTCAGTTGCATTTATGTATGCTTGTGTGTGCATTTATGGATTATAAACTTATAAAACACTAAAATTGAGTCTTGCTGAAATTACAAATGATATCTTGTGGTCATTTTATTTGCCTTAGATCTCAGTAACTGTCTCAGCACTTCCATTCATGGCAGTGTTTGGAGAAGTGCCATGAAATTCATTACCTGCTGAATAAATAGTTCTGTAAATAGGATTCTTGCTTTCTTGGGACCAGATTCTGTTTTTCTCATCACTCCTAACACACTGTAGAAAGTAATCTCTGAAGCCAGTTTTGTGGATGTTGTGTTGACTCAAAGTTAATGAGGACACCAGATCATCTGGATTGAGTCCATCATCAGTAAGTTTGCAGATGGCACCAAGCTAGAAGCAGGTGTCGATCTGTTGGAGGGTAGGAGAGCCCTGCAGAGAGACCTTGACAGGGTGGATGGGTGGGCAGAGGCCAATGGGATGAGATTTAACAAGGTTAAATGCAGGGCTCCACACTTTGGCCACAACCCTAAGCAGTCCTACAGACTGGGGACAGAGTGGCTGGAGAGCAGCCAGGCAGAAAGGAACCTGGAGTTACTGGTAGATAGTAGGCTGAACATGAGCCAGCAGTGTGCCCAGGTGCCCAGAAAAGCCAATGGTTTCCTGATCTGTATCAGGAACAGTGTGGCCAGTAGGAAAAGGGAGGTTATTCTTCCTCTGTACTCAGCACTGGTTAGGCCATAACTTGAGTACTGTGTCCAGTTCTGGGCTCCTCAGTTCAAGAGAGATGTTGAGGTACTGGAATGTGTACAGAGAAGGATGATGAAGCTGGTGAAAGGCCTGAAACACAAGCGCTATGAAGAGAGGTTGAGGAAGCTGGGGTTGTTTAGCCTGGAGAAGAAGGAGGTTCAGGGGTATCTCATTGCTGTCTCCAACTACTTGAAGGGAGATTGTAGCCAGGTGGGGGTTGGTCTCTTTTCCCAGGCAACCAGCAACAGAGCAAGAGGACACAGTCGCAAGTTGTGCCACGGGAGGTATAGGCCGGATGTTAGGAGGAAGTTCTTGCCAGAGAGAGTGACTGGCATTGGAATGGGCTGCCCAGGGAGGTGGTGGAGTCGCTGTCCCTGAGGTGTTCAGGAAAAAAATGGATGAGGCATTTAATGCCATGGTCAAGTTCTTTGGATAGAGTTGGGTGATAGGTTGGACTGGATGATCTTGGAGATCTCTTCCAACCTGGTTGATTCTATGATTCTATCTCCTTGCTTTACTCTGTGATATTAAGCAGTTGGAACTGGAGCAGTTTGGGAATAATTCAGTATATAGCAGACAAGATGTAAGTAATACATCTATGAGTTTTAAAGTAATCATCATGGGGTTTCATGCAGGAATATAGAACTGTCCATCACTCATACTCCTTTACAATTATCATCAGGAATTAAAAATGAAAATGTGAACTTCTTCAGTCAGCAGATTAGAAGGTGGGTCCTTTGGGCATTTTGCAAAAAGTTCGTTACAGAAACCTTCGTCAGGCATGTTTCTCTCGTGAAATATTCAGAGCTTGATAGCTAGGTTGGACAGGGAAAATTTTAACACTCCTAATCAACAAAGATGTTTGGAAGAAGCCATGAACGTTTCAATAGCTGGTTTGGTTTTGATCCAGAGAAACTTCGTAACGTTTTTTTCCTGACTTGATGCTACAAGGAAGCATTCCTTATATCAGACTATTAGTGTTTTCCAAGGAACTTTGTTTTTGGTGTTGAGGAATACTTAACGTATTTTTTTAAACCTGACTCTCAGATTTGAAGTAAGAATTGTTTAATGACCTGTTGTAGGAGATGGCTGCAAGTAGTAAGTGGTTTTTAATTGTTCCTAGGTTACCTGGGGCCTTTTCTTTTGATAACCTTGTTTTGTGTTGTTTTGTTTTCCATAGGAAGGGAAGGCTAAATTTCAGGAAATAGTGTGAAGCAGACACTAGACCATCAATGCAATGAAATTTCTGGCCTTGGAGCTTTCTAGACTTAGCTAGACAAAACTATGGTTGACCTGACTTAGTGTTAGTCTTATTTTTAAGAAGGAAACTGACTCAGAATGTATCATTGAATCATTGAATGGTCTGGGCTGGAAGGGACCTCTAAAGGTCATCTAGTCCTACCCTTCCCTGCAGTCAGCAGAGACATCCTGAACTAGACTGGGTTGCCTGGTTCTTTTCAGACTATGTTTTCCTCAAGTTTCTCTGCTACTCCGCAGTAGCAATCTCAGATTCTTAGAGTTCCTTCCCTTCCTTAGTAACTTGCTGTTAAAAATATATAGTGTTACTATTTGAAAAGGATTTTTAGTGTGAAAGGGTTGCAGATACCTTATTCTGAATGCTAAGGCAGGTTTCGTGTCACGTATTAAATGGAGGTGAGGCACAGCAACATTGCAAATGGACACAATCTGTTGACATGAATTAATACTTTTCTAGCCAGGCAGACACACATTTAAAGCCTATTAGTACTCTCCTTTTCAAAGTGTTTCCTCTCTAGTGTGTTCTTTTAAAACTATGTTAATTTTTGTTCTTTTTCCCAGAGTTAATAGTAAGATTTTCAGCAGTGCCACAGATTTCTTCTAAATAATGTTATAGTTATCTTTTACTCTTCTTCTTAACCTGTCTTGATTATGTATTACAGATAAGGCAAGCACTGTTACATAAGAACATCTTTAAGGATCAAATCTTTATGGAGTTAGAAGTAATGCTACTTTTAGTCATTATAATTTTATTCAGTGTCTTTGAATCTACATTGAAGTCTATAATTCTGAGTCTTGGAGGAAATTCATTCTTTCTGCATTGTGTGTTGGAGGAAGTATTCTTGCAGTCAGCCTTTGTAAACTCTAAACCACATGAACAAAAAAAGTCTTCTGGAACTTCTTCAGCCTTTCCACACTCTCTACATAGAACTGAAAGTAGCAGGTAATCTAACTGACAATCACGTTCTTGTCTCTTAGCAGGCTATTGGAGTTGACCCTGACTGTATATGCAGAACAGTTACTACCTGTTATAATTAATAAGTTTCACTATTGCTGTAGGTTCTTTTCACTATTGCTCTAGGTTCTTGTACAGAACTTTCTTTACCTAAAGAACTTCTTCCTGCTGATAATGCTAGCATCCATAAATGTTTCTAATATAATTAGTCACTACCTGATGATGAGGTCCCAGGTAAATACACTTTTTAATGTTGCTGGTAGCTGATTGGTTAAGGCAAGACTTCTGTTATGAGGAAAATGATGTAATGCAAGAAGCAGTTGTCAGTATGAGTACGAGCAGCCCAGTCAGGTTCTTAGCTTGAATGCTTTTTACCTCTGGGATAAGAGCCAAGGGAACAACTTTACATATTAAAATGTAGTGTTCTAAGTGCCTGTGAGTTTGAGAATAATGTCTGCTTTCAGAGTATTCAGGAATAGGAGAAAGCCAAAGCTGTCCAAATTGAGGATGCACCTACAGATGATATCAATATGGTAGCAGCTACTTCAGGCTCTTATCTCAAGCTACGATGCTTATAACTATGTCTTCCCACGTGGACATGAAAGTGGTTTGGCCTCAAAGTTCTGCAGTAAGCACAGGTGCTGGATGTTACTATAGGTGTTTGCTGCCTGAACAGACATTTCTTACCTTCTTGGAGTAGAAATGGTTGTGCTGAAGGTGGCTTTGTGAAGGCTGTCTGTCACTCATAGTTGCAGTGCAGTGACTTGTGGTATTCTAGAATTTTTCACTTTCAAATGAAAAGGAATTAAAAATTGTTTTGTTTTGGTTTGGTTTGGTTTGGTTTTTTTTGTTAATGCAAAAAGCCTTTGAGGTAACACAGTAAGAGGGCCACACATGGCAGTAAAATTTAGCTTAGGTGACAAACCTGGCTTTATCAAGAAACAACTTACCCAATGGTATTTCACTTTCTCCATATAGCAGCTTTATTGTTTTCCAGTGACTGCATCCTGTAGCTGAACATATTTCTTACAGATTTAGTTATCATAGTTATAATATGATTTAGTTATCATAGTTATAACATTTAGTTATGATTTTCCATTTAAAACTATTTCAGTAACTGTAGTGTTCTAGTAATGAAGGTTTCTGTGTGGTCACACAAAATCACAGAATGTTAGAGGTTGAAAATGACCTTGTAAGATCATCGAGTCCAGCTCCTCTGCCAGAGCAGGATCACCTGAGTAGGTCACACAGAAATTGTACCGTTCTTTGTTCCTCAAAGAGTCTGTTTCATGTAAACACTAGTCTCATAAATGGGAATAAATGTCCCAGATTTTCCAGTCTTTTTCAGTTGAATGGTCATTACATTTTTTTAGATAATTTTGTAACTGAAACTCTGATTTTAGAAATCCTGAAAAAATATACATACAAAAATCCTTTATATATATGTGTGTGTGTGCATATATTCTAAAAGCACTCCTGCATAGGCAAAGAAATACACTTACATTCAAGCATTCACTTGGTGTTCCTTCCTGTGAGCAGGGTGTTGTGCAGTGACTAGGGCCAGAGTGCAGAAGTAACCAACCTTTAATCTTATGAAAGAGATGTTGCCCTTCAGTGCAACAATTGGCACATGCCAGCCTGAGATAAAGGAGTCAAGAATCAAATCCTTGTGCTAATATTATAAAGATTGATAAGCAGAGTCTACAGATGACTGATGCATGCACCACAGGCTTGTTTCTTTCCAAAAGGATGCAACTTATTTTTCTGCTCTTTCCTGTAGCTTTATGGCAAAATGTAGAAACAAGAGTTCTTTGTAACTGTGTGAAAAAAGCTTTCCTGTTGAGAAGAATGCAACTTATTTCTATTGCTAGAATTCCCATGCAGTAAGTGCTGCTCAGTGCAAAATGTCCCACACTGTGTACTTCAGAGTAGATTCTCCTCTGCTCTACAAGCGCTTGGTCCTGTTCAAGTAATTTCTTACAGGTGTTGAGAGCCTTTCTTGGACCATTTCCAAGCTCTGCCCCATTGTGTTCCATAAAAGATAGAAGTAAAGGTAACCGTTTCAGAAGATGTGCTGTCGGTGCATTTATGGAACATAACAAATGCTAAATCCTTTTCTAGATTCTGCTCTTTATGTTGCTACAGCTATTGAGAATGTTTCCAGAGACCCTGAGAGAGTGTCAAGACTTAGTGCAACACAGAAAACAAGTAGCTCTATGCCATTCTTGTTGAGTCCAGTGGAAGGCTCTGTTTTGCATTTGAGGAGCAGCTATATTTGTTACTATGTCTTGCCTAAACTTAATTAAACTCAATATTGCCTACTTTTCCCCAAGTGTCTGGAGACTACAGCGGTCTTGGAGATGTATAATTACTCAGGATGATAGGAAGTGGACTAGCTTTGTCCATTTTAAAGTGTCTGTATTAGCTACAGCATTTTTATTAACCTCCATGACTCTCATTGTATCGGTTAGCAGAAGTATGTGTTTTTGTCCATTGATCTGTGCTGAAGGCATTAAGGGAATGGAGGATATCATATTTTGCCATGCCTAGGTAACTCTTAAAGGAATGTGAATCTGAAAGTGTCTTATGAATAATAGACCACCCTTGGCAATCTGTTGAAACACCATATACTTAACTCACTGCTCGAGGAGACACACTTTACATTTCTTTTGTATCACTTTCAGCTTTTAATCCATGGCAAGCATTTGTCCTTTGCCTGTGGCACTTCTCCCCTCCCTTCTTTCTACTTTAATTTATTAATCATTCCTCTTCAATTAGCATGTTCAGAATACTTGTAGTGAATTATAGATCCCCACTTTCATAGGCTGAGGCTTTTGGACATTGCAGTGTGAGATCTGTCCAAATGTTAGCAGTGTGTCTTCAGTGAGGCTTTCCCTGTCTGTGCTTTCCCTCAACCTTTCTTTGGGGAGCTGGGACAACTGGAGATGGTAGATGTGCCAGTGTGTGCTGCTCTTACTTCTTTGTACATTTTAATTTAGGTTTAGAGACAATGTTAATGATCAGTGTTCTAGAGTAGTAGCTGCGTTGAGCTGTTCGCACTATTGTTTAAGGAAGGGCAGAGTGTTTTAGCACAAACTGATCTGTACACAGGAACGTACACAAAGTCTGCATAGGTGAATGGGCTCATGCCTGTGAGCAATGAACATTGCTTTGCTCTACAAAATCGAGTGAAAGCCATGCATCTGACATTCATAAATGATCTTGCATCAATTTAGTTTCTTTTGCAAAGTTCCTTGCCCAGAATAAATTGTTATGTATCTATGCACTTCAGTGCATGTAACACTATCTCATAGACATAATAGCTGGGAGTTGCATTACCTGAAGATCTATCTGGTTTTCTTTGCTTCCCCTCTCTGCATTTTTCAGTAGCATGTTTGTAAAAAACAATTGTATATTTTAATAAGGTCTGCCTACATTTTGCCATTAAATCAGTGTAATCATGCAGCATAAGCTGTGGTTTTGGGAAAAATACAGAATAAGAATATAACTTTGCACATAAAAATAAAATTGATTTACTGTGACTTTCTGCTAAGCATATCTCAGAGATACTTAGAGACATTTAGTGACGGATACTTAGTCTTTCTTCATTGATTTTACTGTTCTAGATAACTTTCACCACTACTTCTACATCCTTAAATTAAATTAACAGTTATCCTCTAAATGAAAGCAGTCCCTTGCCACATCCCACCTACTAAACCAGTTTTTAATTGGAAATGAAATTACATACTGGGTATCAAAAATCAGAGAGTGATGATTTATCCTGACATAAGCAGATTGAAAAATTGGTGTCACATTGTGATATTGCTATCATAATGATACCAAGTTGCTAGCAACCAGGTTACCAAAAGGGTTAACATCCCTCCAGATTATCCTTTGTTTTTTGGACTGCTAATTCTCTTCCCAGTTATTTAGAACAGGTTTCTTTTTGTTTCTTTCCAACTACAAGCGATAACACAAGGAGGTTTGTAATATCTCTCAAATATTAATTTATTTCGAACCTCAATAGTCACAGTATCACAGTATCACCAAGGTTGGAAGAGACCTCACAGATCATCAAGTCCAACCCGTTACCTCAGAGCTCAAGGCTAGACCACAGCACCAGGTGCCACTTCCAATCCTGCCTTGAACAGCTCCAGGGATGGCGACTCCACCACCTCCCTGGGCAGCCCATTCCAGTAGCCAATGACTCTCGTTTAAGAACTTTCTCCTCACCTCAAGCCTAAATTTCCCCTGGTGTAGCTTGAGGCTGTGTCCTCTTGTTCTGGTGCTGGCTGCCTGAGAGAAGAGAGCAAGCTCCTCCTGGCTACAGCCACCCCTCAGGTAGTTGTAGACAGCAATAAGGTCTCCCCTGAGCCTCCTCTTCTCCAGGCTAAACAATCCCAGCTCCCTCAGCCTCTCCTCGTAGTGCTTGTGCTCGAGGCCTCTCACCAGCCTCGTTGCGCTTCTCTGGACACGAAGGGCAGAGAAGTTGTGAGATTGTGTATCTACATACGTACCGTATGGTGCAGCTGAATAAAAAGGTGCAGAATTTAAAATGATAGAGAAAGTGTTGGGTTTATACTCAAGAAAGTAAATTGAAAGAGACTTCTAAGACTCAAAAATTGTAATCTATTAGATGAAAAGTAACAAACGCAAAGCAGAATTACTTTCTTCTTAAAAAAAATGGTTTTTTTGCAGCCACAATGCTTATGTGAAGAGAGTTAGGTTTGTTACAAGTATGTTTGCAAACCCAGCTGACCCTCCAGCCATTTATTTAGTGGAATTCTTTTTTTATTGCATGAGGCCAGAATGCTTTGGGGATCTTCTGAAGATGCTTGGGTTGTCTTCAAGGAAAGGCTGAGGTGCACTAAAGAGCACTAGGAGTTATGTGCTCAGAGTAATGCTAATGTGTAAATTCTGGGATGTAATAGTAAATGTGGAGTAAACAAACTGTAAGTTTGCAGATGGTATCCTCTGAAGAGATCCTACAGGAGGGATGGAGAAGAACTTTTCTTAAGGGTGTCTGGCAATAAGACAAGGGGAATGGTTTTAAGCTGAGGGAGAATAGGTTTAGACTGGATCTTGGAAAGAAGTTCTTCAATACAAGGATAGTGAGTCTCTGAAATAGGCTGCTCAGAGAAGTTCAAAGATGTTCAAAGGCAGGTCGGATGAGACCTTGAGCAGCCAAATCTATCTGAGTGACATCCCTGCCCATGGTGGGTTGGTTGAAGTAGATGATCTCTAAGGTCCTTTCCAACCTAAGCCACTCTGTAATTCTCTGATAAGGGAGTTGTGCTAGTTTGAGCCTACTAGAATGTTTTGGTGAGAAGAATTAGATCATAGGCTGAGAAATGAAAACAATGGTGTCTATTTCCCTCACAGTCTTGCTGAGANGCCAGCTGTAAATATAAGCTTCATTCAAATTTCCAGAGCCGACTGAGTCTAGTCTGGGTGATTTCTAAAGTGGGTGGGGGCTGGGGGATACCCAAACCATCACAGGAGTACATGATGGCATCCACACCATGGTCATGTCAATGCCAATGTGTAATACCTTAGCCAAAACTAGTGGTGTCCTGCACGCGAAGTTAGAATATATTCCCTGTTCCAGGTTGTCTCTTACTGCAACAGTGAATTTATTGCAAGAAGTGAATTCTGTCTTTTTTCAGCACTACTCTCCAGATCAGCCTTAATAAGATTTCTGCTGTAGTTCAGAAGAGGTAATTATTTTTGAAAGTTCTTAAATGACTTTGAGTATCTTCTGAATGACCTTTTCAAAGGCCAATCTTTTTAAAAGACTGAAGGAGTTTTACTTACCACAAAAGACCCCTTTATATACTTTAAGCATGCTATTGCTACTGCTGATTTTATATGATTTATCACACTAAACATAAAATTAACAAAATCAAGCATGTTTTTTTGCTAATTAACACCACTCTTTAGGTTAATAATGCTTTTTCACTATAAAAAACAAGTTTCAGATTTTTGTTTTACTCTGAGAATTTTTCTTCCTCACCTAAATTGATGAAAAGCTGTTCTATGTTCAGTAGTCTTCCTTACATATAACAAAGGACTTCCCCATAGGAAGACCTCCGTTTCCCCTGAATGTTTGTTCCACTGTTTTGTGGGTCCTAATGAGGACATTTCCAATTCAGTAGTTTTTGTTCAGCAGCCATCAGAAATTGCCTGATGTGTTAGTTGGCTCCCTGTTCTTTCTTGGCAGAGCTTTGGCCTTGGATATAACAAAGGCAGTGAAGAAACATTTCATTAGTAATCTGTGGTAACAAATTCTAATCATAGAAATGGGGGCTACAGTTCACAGTGATTTTGAAGAACTTTAAATGCAGCTTACATTTGCAGCAGTGATGCTTCCCTGCTTTATCTGCCTTATCCTACTGCCATCCTTCTACCAGTACAGCATGTCACCTGTCTGCTATCCGGCCTTAATGGCGGGTGTGACTGCGATACTGAACAATCTCACAGCTGGCTTGGCAACAAGAAAACAGAAGTCTTCAACAGCTTCAGTTCACTAGTTTTGAAGTGAGGGAGTACATGTGAAGGTTTGATGGCAGTCTGCAATTGGACTGAAAGTAAGCCAAATCCTCTGTGTGCCCCTTAAGATTCATTTATGAAAAGTAATCATGTGGCTTTTTGGTATTGGTTGGTTTGTTTGTGGTGGATTTTTTGTTTGTGATGATGGCGGTGGTAGTTTTGGTTTGTTTTGGTTTGGTTTTTTGTTTTGTTTTGTTTTTTTGAGGGGGAGAGGGGAGGATTAGGGGGGGTTAAGATATGTGTTAATCTTAGCTTCCACGTGTCACATTTTATTTAGTGCAAATGCCTCTAACTTAATAAGCCTGGTGACTTCAGTTGAAGAAGCTTGTGCTGTTCTGTACTGCAGCTGAGTTTGGGAGAAGTGGATGTTTCCATAGCACATGAAGGCCTTGTAATAGCAGGAGGGATGTGATGAAATAAGACAGGGCCACATGGTCCATGCTGTCTGCTAAGAAATGCAACGAAAGTTTTTTTTTAAATGTCTGAAATTCTTCACCACTATGACCTAGGGGAAAATTTGTTTCTCATCTGAGATCTCATGGTCAGTCTGTCCTTGAGCACATTGGAAAAATGTAGGATATAGAGAGCTTTAAAAAAGATGCTTGGTTTCTATGATCTCAAAGTTTTGTCTTTCTCCTCTTGGGGATTCTGTGACTTGCCTTTAACACCGCATACAAGGAAATTTATCTACCCCCTCAAAACAAAACAGAAGTCTATATTTTTCCTGGATATTTGTGCAATGGGGGGGTAAAGATCCCTTTAAGTCACCACTGAAGACTTAAGCTGTGATGTTTAAGTGTAGGTGCTGCCTTAATTCCCAACTGCAGTGTTATGTGCATTTGTCAGACTATGCAAGGACTATAGAGAAAGAGCTTGACTAGGGAAGGTCCAGAGGCTCACAGATTCCAAAGTCACAAGCAGTCACCCATGCCCATACAGGTCCGGTCTGCTGTCTTAAAGTAACACTTTGTGTATATGTAAATTGTTTCGGTGCAAATGAAAATAATTATGTTTTCCAGGTAGGAAGTTGAATCATTGTCATGGGTATGTTTAAAAGGAGGATAAATAAGGATATCTTGAAACTTAAAAGCTGCACATTGGCTATGTCTCCTTTATTTTATTTTTTTTTTATATTCAGAACATTTAACTCTTCAAAATCTTACCTTATTAGCTACCACGAAATTATCATGTATTCACCATAGCTTCAATATTAATATGTATGTAAACATAGGTTTTAAACATTCTAAACATTTATATATAAGCATACGTTTTTAATAATGCTTATTTTGTATATGTTTGTAGATGTGCTTAGCTTTGTTACTAACTGATCTTTAGTTATGCCAGCAGTTTTAATTAATGCAGTGTTGCAACATGCCTAGACACAGTTTCTGGTTTCACTGTTCTGCTATGTACATCTGGGTTCAAGAGAAACAAATACTGATGTCTTGCTTTTAGCATGCAGCTTCTTTCTATATGCAACAGGCCTCTGCCTTGGCTACTTTGTGTTATACTGCACTTACAGATCGCAAAACTTTAGCAGGACCTACTAAATCCCACATAGTTAATTCATAGTTCTGTATGTCCTAAATAGTCGAGGGATGGAAGAGTGGATGTGGGCAGAATGAGTGATTGGAAGATCATTTCCCTCATATATTAGCCAAGGATTTGGGTTAGCCAAGGAACCTAAGCAAAGTGTTTCATGTGTTAGAAGTTCAAAAAGACAGAACTGTTGCAATGAGTCCAGAGGAGGACCACAAAGATGGCTCAGTGGCTGGAACATACCTGCTATGAGGATAGGCTGAGGTAGCTGGGCTTATTCAGCCTAGAGAAGAGAAGGCTTCAGGGCAATCTTAGAACTGCCTTTCAATACCTGAAGGGATCTTCCAGGAAGGCTGCAGAGGGACTTTTCATAAGGGTATCTAGCAACAGGACAAGGGGGAGTGGTTTGAAGCTGAGAAAGAGTAGATTTAGACTAGATCTTAGGGAGAAGTTTTTTGGTATGAGGGTGATGAGACTCTGGAATAGGCTGCCCAGGAGTGTTGTGAATGCCTCTTCCCTGAAGATGTTCAAGGCCAGGTTGGATGAGGCCTTGAGCATCCAAGTCTGGTTGAGAGGTGTCCCTGCCTATGGTGGAGAGGTTGGAGTACATATATGATTTATATGTATGTGATATATGTACGTCTTGGCAAATCATCTGATAGGTGTTGTAATTAAATGTTGTCAATTTAACATTGTATCACAAACATACACACTTGAAGTTGTGTCCCTACCATTCTGAAATTAAATTTAGAAACTTGATCTTAATACTAGTATTGTATTTTGTGGATTTGCAACAGCCATAAGTGATTAGAGTTTCAACAAACTGTTATTCAGTTCAGCCATTTGCAGTGCATGCAGAATTACTGTTCTTTGTGCTAATCTCATTATTATTTAAATGTGGTTTTGGACATATCTAATGAATATGTCTCCATAAGACATTGAACAGTTTATTCCATTCTGAACAGCATGCCTTTGGTGGTGTAAATCAGGCTTCTGCCAGAAACCCCCTCTGTATCTCAGATGATATGCCTTGGCCAGCACAGTTGCCTTAGCTGTTTTTTTTGTTTCATATATGTATTAGTTCTTTGTATACCACTTTGAATTGAAATGATATTAAGAATGCCCATAATACTTATCAGTAAAGTAGTATTACTGGAACATATAATGTTTTTACTACTTGAAATTATTAGATACCACTCCAAAAGAAAATTGCAAATATTTATTTTTAAATCACAGAAAGGGCAAGCTGTTCTTTGGTCTCAAAGAGAAGGGGGAGAATAAAATTAAAAAGCAGTACTGAAGAAAATCTGTGCAGTTATTAACTAGATTTTTTATTTACCCTGGTGTTACCCTGCATATAAGTGATAACTGTGTTCTCTTTTCAACCATATTTTCCTTACACTTCAGTTTAGTTGAATTCCTGCAACTGGAAAACTATTTAAATCCTCTGAAAGCGATGTATCTGTACCTGTCACACCAGCTTTCATGCTGGGTGATCAGATGATGGGAAAATAATAAAATACTTGAGATACACACCACTTGCCACAACTCTCTGCTCATGCTGCTATAGGAAGACTCAGCTGAACTTCTTATTGAAAGATGAAGCAGATCTTACATTACCATGAATAAACTCCAGATAAGTTCAATCTAACATAGTATACTTCCAGGATAGAGTATCAAAAAACATTCCTGGGACCATTTATTCCTTTACTATGTCGCTTTCTCAGTGCAAAACACAATAAAAATTAAACTCAAGCTATGCTGACAAGCATAGAGGAAAATGAAAATACAGGCAGAGAAGAAATTAATCTTTTTTCCTGGCAGAAGAGTAGCTGTTGCTTTGCTGCATTTTTTTATTTACCCCCTAAATTGTTGTTGTTTTGTTTCTACTCAAACAGTAAAAAACAAAATAAAGAATACAATACAACAGTTTTAAAGATAAATGTGAGACTGTGGTTTTAAGCAGTTTTTAAGGAGTGATTAGTTTTGTTTCTTGTCAATTTTTTTCTAAAAGCTTTTTTATATATTTACAGTTTTATTTTTATGTTTCACAACTGTTCTGCAAATGCTTTGCTTTTAAATTCCCACCTGGAGTACCATGTGCAGTTCTGGAGCCCCCCAACACAAGAAGGACATGGAACTGCTGGAGCGAGTCCAGAGGAGAGCCACGAAGATGATCAGAGGGCTGGAGCAGCTCTGCTATGAGGACAGGCTGAGAGAGTTGGGGCTCTTCAGCCTGGAGAAGAGAAGGCTTCCAGGAGACCTTAGAGTGGCTTTCCAGTATCTGAAGGGAGCCTACAGGAAGGCTGGGGAGGGACTATTTACAAGTTCAAGTAATGTCATGACAAAGGGGAATGGTTTTAAACTGGCAGAGGGGAGATTTAGACTGGATGTTAGGAGGAAGTTCTTTACAGTGAGGGTGGTAAGACACTGGAATGGGTTGCCCAGGGAGGTTGTGGATGCTTCCTCCCTGGAGGTGTTTAAAGCCAGGCTGGATGAGGCCTTGAGCAACCTGCTCTAGTGGGAGGTGTCCCTGCCTATGGCAGGGGGTTGGAGCTGGATGATCCTTGAGGTCCCTTCCAACCTAAATCATTCTATGATATCATGATTCTATGATTCTATTCTATAAATTGTTTCTCTGTGGCACCTTAATATGTGAATAATGGTCTCCACTCTAAAGAGATGTTTTCATAGGTACAATTAAGCATACCTATAGAATTATAGAATCATTTTGATTGAAAAAGCTCTTTAAGATAATGGCATCAAACCATTTTGTAACTCTTTCAGTGAAGAATTTTTTCCAACACGTAAGATATACGTTTAAAAAGTCTTTAATGTTTAAACAGTAGTGGTCAAAATACATAAACACTTCAGTTTTGAGGGTGATTGTGGCTGGGACAGGAAAAAA
This sequence comes from Tricholaema leucomelas, assembly GCA_013400475.1. Taxonomy (NCBI): domain Eukaryota; kingdom Metazoa; phylum Chordata; class Aves; order Piciformes; family Lybiidae; genus Tricholaema lacrymosa; species Tricholaema leucomelas. The sequence goes on along the minus strand of WAAF01007269.1, from coordinate 244,198 downwards.
ATAATTTCCATGCATAAATATTGAAAGACAGCAGTAATTCCTATCATTCTTTGAGTTCTCATTCATTTTGTATATGTGCAGTGTTTTGAAAGTCATCTTGTGTTTGTATGGGTCACGTCCTTCTTCTGTTACCTGTGTTGTGCTAAAATACATTACACAGCAATGCAAATTCAATTGTGCTGTAGCCCAGACAGTAATGCTGGTTTGGAGATTTAAAGCTCACAAAAAAATCCACGGACTTATTGTTCTCTTTTTTGAATGTCAGTCAGTTTTTTACTTTGCCACCTGAAAAGGCTTACCAGAGTTGGGTGAACCTTCTAGGTCTTTGATGGACAGAAGATCACTTCAACATGAATTCTTCATGTCTATATCTTGAGATTAATTACTTCTGCGAGAATTAATTTCCTTGGTAACATAAAATGCATTCAACTTTCTTGAAGTTTTTCTTTGTGAGGGCTTACTTTCTCAATAGCAGAAGACAGTGCAAGTTTTGATGCCTTGAGCTACAGCATTCCCCAGTCAGTTTTGGTCTCATGACTTGCTGTGTGTGATTTGAGGTCTTGGAACTGCAGTCACTATCAAGACCTGAAACTTTTTTTTGTGATCATACTGCATAAATGGTGGGTGGTTTTCAAGATTTTACTAGGGCTGTTCCTTCCTCCTTAATGCTTAGCAGAAAGACAGTGTGCTAAAAGAAGTTATTAGACTTTGGTTGGGACATGTGGTTTGACGTAAGTCTAGGTTGCCCTCCTCTTTTTTAATTTGCCTGCCTAATAATCTGGTTTATTTCTGTGATCTGAAAAAATCCTCTAGACATACCATTTTAAATCAGCATCTTTTTAGGTCTTATGTGACCACATTTTTGGCTGTTGCTTAATTTTTTTAGAATATATCTTCTGGTAGACTTTGGGAAGTTCTCATGGGGATTTTTTTCTCCTTAGTGTCTTAATTCATCAAAAGTAACTGCCCCGATTTTATTACCTTCAGGAGGAAAACCATTTCTTCAGTCAGTCTTGTTCACTTTTTTTTTTTTTTGCTGTTACTGAAATTACAGCTCCCTGTGGAAGGTGGAGATTCCCTTCTTCTAATAAATCCTCCTTCCTTTCTCATGAAGTTCTATTGTGGGTTTTGTGCACTTTGGTATTAGAGGTTCAATTTAGGTATTTACCTTCATGGAATTTTTATTCGGAGTGTGTCATTAGTTGAAACTTGCTATTCACTCTGAGTATTCTATAATTTTGTATATTGAGAAAACAGTTTTTAGGAAGGCTGCTCATGTTTTCATATCTCATACTTAACAGTCATATGGCTCTTTTATTTGAGCACAGAAGATGTCTCCGGATAGATGATTGCCCAACAAAGAGTCTTTTCCTTCGTTGAAAGGTCATTGAACTTAGGTTCAATTAATAGCTGTGGCGGTCTGCAGTCTGCCTGTAGCTGGGATCTGAAGGTCTGCCACAGAGAGCTTCATTGATTCTTCTACACACTGTACTTGCATTTCCATTTCAAAGCTGCCTTTGAAAGAGTAGGTTTTCAGTCTTCATTCTAGTGGGATCTCTTGAACTTCTTTCCAGTCTATTTACATGGTCCAGTGAGTTTCTCGTTGAAGGTGAAGTTTTTTTTATTTACCACAAATTCTTTTCCTTGACATAAATCACAGATATGTACCTTCAGCCATCCACCACTTCTGCTCTCTTTTGCCACCCCTGAGAACCTGTAGCATTCCAGGTTGAGAAGCAGAGCCATACCCTGCCTGTAACATTCCAACATAAGCACAAGACCTGGGGATTGTCCTGCAGACACAGCAGAGCACCAAGCAGTCGTATTTTCAGTACTTGAGAACAGGAATAGTGAACTAGAAGTAATCTGGGTTTTCATGTTCTTTGAAGATCTAGGGATTTTTTTCCCTTTTCTCAAATAAAAAAAACAACAGAGTTTTTATTAGTTTTTTGGTGGGATTTTTGGCTGTTTGTTTGTTTTTTTTTTTCCCAGCTAAAAATCAGAAGAAATCATTATTGCTTGAGTTCTAGGAGGTCAGATGATGTCTGTCCATGTCTATCACAGTCACTTTATTAAGACACAGTTTAGGTGACTACTGCATGTGCATATGTGTGGACCTTTTAGCTGTGGAGACATAATTTTTCAATACTACACTATCTTGACTGCCGATTAAATGATGTTAATCACTTTACACAATTTCATTAAACAGTAGCAGTGGAATAGCTCCTATCTTCTACTGCTGTCACTGGTCTTCTGCAAAGCTGAAAACCTATTGCCCTGATGATTTTGTAATTCAAAATAACAGGCATAGACTTGCTAATTGAAATAAAGTGATTAGTGAAGTTTACTTTTGTGTATTACCTGATGGGATTGTTGTATATAGATGTGCTAAGAATTAAGAACTGGGCCCTGATAGAAATTAAACTACAAACGTGGCTCATCAGTTGATTTTGATGGAAGAAGGCTAAATCAAGTGAACGTTACGGGCGTGCAAGATGACATGGTTACAAGAAAAGACAAATAGCATTGCTTGTTTAAAACAAGACAGGAATTAGAGAAGATATGCTCAATTTTAAAACAAATAAGCTTAATTTCAAGAAGAGGGCAGTTTTGGTTTTTGTGATGTGAAATCTGTAAATTAGTTTGGGGACTTTAAGCATGAACATTATTAATATTTTCCAAATCATCCTCCTCTTTTCCATACTGTCCCTCTCAGGAAAGGCAGAATTACAGCCTAAATTTGCTTATACTTTAATTTTAGGGGGGAAAAAAAAAAAAAAGAAAGGAGGCAAAAGCGTCAAATTAATGTTTTCTTTAAAAAAATTACCTGAAATGATTCATACCTACTGGACTGAAAAGTGTTGCTTTTGTGTGGTATGAATTTAGGAACTACACAGCATGTAATTTTGGAGTAAGGGATGGAAAGCTTGTTATACTTGGATTTGAAATCAATATGTTGCCTGAAAAAAATGTCTCTTCCAGAAGATGCATGTTACTCATAGTGAATATTACAGAGGTTGGGTTCTGTCTCTTTAATTTTCATTTCTTCTATGTCTTCAGTTTCCAAGTGCTATTAAATGAATTGTTGGAAATGAGTTAGATTTCTGCTTGTTTGAGATCCTTCTGCACATGATGGATTCTCTGGCTGCATTGTATCTACTCTATATTCTCTGTGATGGGTTTTCTTTTGCTTCAAATTGATAAAAAGTTTCAAGGGAGATACAGTAGTACCAGGTCACCATTGAAATTCAGACCATGGACTACCAGAAGAAAATTGCCAGGATGTTGTGGATAAATTGGAGGTTAATATCAAAGTGATCAAAATTTATGATTAATTTTATTCAATCAGCCAACCGAGTGCTGGGCTGCATCAAGAGAAGTGTGGCCAGCAGGGCAAGGGAGGTGATTCTCCCCCTTTACTCTGCTCTCGTCAGACCCCACCTGGAGTACTGTGTGCAGTTCTGGAGCCCCCAATACAAGAAGGACATGGAACTGCTGGAGCGGGTCCAAAGGAGAGCCACGAAGATGATCAGAGGGCTGGAGCACCTCTGCTATGAGGACAGGCTGAGAGAGTTGGGGCTCTTCAGCCTGGAGAGGAGAAGGCTTCGAGGAGACCTTATAGTGGCCTTCCAGTATTTGAAGGGAGCCTACAGGAAAGCTGGGGAGGGACTATTTACACGGTCTAGTAATGTTAGGACGAGGGGGAATGGGTATAAGCTGGAAGGGGGGAAATTTAGACTGGATGTTAGGAGGAAGTTCTTTACAGTGAGGGTGGTAGGGCACTGGAATGGGTTGCCCAGGGAGGTGGTGGATGCTTCCTCCCTGGAGGTGTTTAAGGTCAGGCTGGATGAGGCCTTGGGCGAGCTGCTCTAGTGGGAGGTGTCCCTGCCTGTGGCGGGGGGTTGGAGCTGGATGATCCTTGAGGTCCCTTCCAACCTGGACCGTTCTATGATTCTATGATTCTAAGATAAACTGCCTTGATTGGTCTAAGTTACAACTGGGAAACTTGGATAAACATCAATCTTTCAGTAGTTTTATCTCCAATCAGATTGAAAGCAGATTTTGAAATAGTAGGAGTCTGTTTAATAGTAGTTCCAGTTTTGAGCACAGGTTATTAATCCTGGTTCTTTGGGTGCAATTACTATTGAAATCACTGACAAGTTTTTACAGCTGCTTCCTTGTCCTCCCTTTCAAAGCTTTCTTCGTTGCTGTGCTGTGTATCCACCCTCCAGCTCACAATGTGCCCATCCACAGCTTACAATGTAGACCAGTGCACACCACATGCATTTTTATCACTGTAATAAAAATTAGAAATGTGTTCCTACTTAAAGCTGATTGTGTTATTACTGGAATACTTCTTAAAAAAGAAACTTGTAATCAGTTTGAGGCAAATGGCTAGAAAGAAAAATCATGGTGTGCTGGTTTGAGGCAAATTGGAACATTTTAATGAGAAAAAATAGATTATAGCTTGTGAAAATGAAACAGTGGTGATGTCCACTTCACTTAGAGGTTTGCTGAGATGTATAAAAGCAAGGACATAAACATAGATAAGACAGTCTGTCTGTCCAAGTGTGTCACTGTCTTTTTCTTCCTGGGCTTCTGCTCTTCTGCTTGGATCTGTGTAATCCAACTAATTCTGCTTCTAACCCCATTGCCAATTCTCCCAACTCACCTTGCATATAAGGCAGACTCTAGGATAAGGTAGAGGGTCGAAAGAAGGTGGAAGGGTGGTTGGGAGCCCCTCCTGCAGACTCTGATTTCTGGGAGGGGTATTGTGTTTCTGTATTACTTTTAGCTTGTATATTTCTGTATACAGCTGTAAATATTTGTAAGATACTGTAAATATCTGCATGTATATTGTGCTAAGCTGTGAATATAAAAATTCATTCTTTAACTTCCAGCTGGCTGATCCTAATCTGGGTGATTTCATAAGAGAGGGTGGGGGATAGGTAATTCTCAAACCATCACAAACAGTTTATCCTTTTTTATGCTCACTGAATTTTCTTTCTGTTTTGTTTTTTTTTTTTTCATAGTGATTCCAGAGTTTATTAGTCAAGTCAATATTGCATTGGAGAGCTTAAGCAAGAACACTGTACACCTGTTTGATGATAACCAGTTTGTGGACATTTCTAAGAAGGTCTATGATACAATTCATAACATTAGATGCTCAGTCATGATGATTCGGGTAAGTTTTTTATTTGTTCATTTACACTCCATTTGTAAGATATTTCAGGACACGCTTGTCTTCTTCAGCATGTAACTATGCTATGATGCAGGATGCAGTGGTGCCAAGTAATTTTATTGCAGCTTCCTGAAAAATGTTGATTATTGTTTTTTTTAAAGTTTCAGTTTGTGAGTTCCCTAATCCTGTTTGAATTATGTTTAACTTCAAGTTGAACATGTTTTCAAAGAACCTTCATGTGTTTGCTTACTTTCTGTTTGTGCCTGTCACTGCTACTCATGAATAGGCTTCTGCTCTTACAGCATTTTCTGTGTTTATCTTTCATGCTGTCCTGTCTTGGTGAGATGCCATTTACAGATCTCACAGCAGGAAGCATGCCTACAATGAAGATGAAAGCTCCTTTAAAGTGTGTTCCTTTTGAGCAACCTGATCGCTTTTTATGACCAGGTGACCTGCCTGGTGGATGTGGGGATGGCTATGGATATAGTCTACCTGGACTTCAGCAAGGCCTTTGACATTCTCTGCCATAGCAAAGTCCTGGCCAAGCTGGCAGCCCATAGCTTGGACAGGAGCACTCTGTGCTGGGCTAAGAACTGGCTGGAGGGCCAGACCTAGAAAGAGGTGCCATGTCCAGTTGGTGGCCAGTCACTAGTGGTGTGCCCCAGGGATCAGTGCTAGGCCCAGTCCTGTTTAATATCTTTACTGATGATCTTGATGAGGGAATTGAGTCCACCATCAGTAAGTTTGCAGATGACACCAAGCTGGGAGCATGTGTCGATCTGTTAGAGGGTAGGAGGTCCCTGCAGAGGGACCTGGACAGGCTGGATAGATGGGCACAATCTAAAGCCATGAGGTTTACCAAGGCCAAGTGCCGGATTCTTCACTTTGGCCACAACCACCCCAGGCAGTGCTATAGGCTGGGGACAGAGTGGCAGGACAGCAGCCGGGCAGAGAGGCACTTGGGGGTACAGATTGACAGCTGACTGAAAATGAGTCAGCAGTGTGCCCAGGTGGCCAAGAAGGCCAATGGCGTCCTGGCCTGTATCAGGAATAGTGTGGCCAGCGGGACCAGGGAAGTCCTTTTGCCCCTGTACTCAGCGCTGGTTAGGCTAAAGCTTGAGTACTGTGTCCAGTTTTGGGCCCTTCAGTTTAAGAAAGCTGCTGAGGTGCTCAGATGTGTCCAGAGAAGGGCAACAAGGCTGGTGAGGAGGCTGAAGCACAGCGCTATGAGAAGCATCTGAGGGAACCGATTTTGTTTAGCCTGGAGAAGAGGAGGCTCAGGGGAGACTTTATTGCTCTCTTCAACTATCTGGAAGGAGGTTGTAGTCAGGTGGGGGTTGGTCATTTCCCCCAGGCAATCAGTGAGAGAACAAGAGGACACAGCCTCAAGCTGTGCCAGGGCAGGTTTAGGCTGGATGTTATGAAGAAGTTCTGCACAGAAAGAGTGATTGCACATTGGAATGGGCTGCTTGGAGAGGTGGTGGGGTTGCCATCCCTGGAGGTGTTTAAAAGGAGACTGGATGAAGTGCTTAGTGCCATGATTTAGTTAATTAGAAGGATTAGGTGGTATGTTGGACTTGATGATCCTAGAGGTCTTTTCCAACCATGTTAATTCTGTAATTTTGAGATTTCAAACTGGAACCAGTTGAAAAAGCCTTTTTGATGGTATATTCTCACAATCACTTACTCTAAAGAATGTAATTTCACTGCTGATTAGGGAATTTCGAAACTTTTTTTTCTGTACATGTCTCTAAAGAAGATTTTTACAATAGAATCAGGTTCAAACACAGAATCCAAGTAGTTGCCAAGAAAAATCACATGTGTGTGATGAGCACCATGGCTATTATATCACAATAGTGGAGTTTTGAAGCTGTTCTTTTTTCTGAGTGAGCAGTCAGTCTTTGGAAGTGGATCATGAGCAAATTCAAAGTTGCCTCCTTCACACTTGAAATACCCTGGTAGGCAATTTCAGCTACTTCATGCAGTTAGATTGTGAATGATGTTACCACTGTGCAGGTGCTACTGGATGGGTTCAATTCCAGTCCTGTTTGGACTGTCAGTAACAGCTGAGTTTCTTTTAATTCTCACGAATCAGAGAATCAATCAGGTTGGAAAAGACCTTCGAGATCATCAAGTCCAACCTATTACCCAACATTATCTAATCAACTAAATCATGGCACCAAGTGCCACATTCAGTCACTTTTTATACACCTTCAGGGACAAGGACTCTACCACCTCTCTGGGCAGCCATTCCAATGGCCAGTCACTCTTGCTGTGGATAACTTCTTTCTAACATCCTAAGTAAACCTCCCCCGATGCAGCTTAAGACTGTGTTCCCTCGTTCCGTCACTGATTGCTCATCTCACCTTCCCATCTTTGGTTATTTTAAGATTACAAAGTTGTTTCTCTTTTTTCCTGAGTGAAATCTGTCATCTCTATGTCCAGTCTCAGACTTGAATTTCAGATGGTAATGGCTGATTATTACTTTATAAAGTTTTCCATTTGGGGGAAATGCACCAAGGAGTTTTCACAAAGCTTCAGTTTTTATGAAAGTGCAGACACTGCTCTGCAGGAGACTCTTCAGTGTATCTTCTTAGAGTCCTCTGTGATGCGTGCAGACAGTCATTACACAAGACCTAAATGAACAGTATTAACATGATTCCTATCAGTGCCGTCTTTCACTTCTGCTTTGCAAGTTCAATTTGACAAGGGAAATAAAAAAGAAAGTATCAGAAAATGCTTTGGTGGGTGTACCTGAATCTGTAAAGAGATGATTATTCTCCTCCTTCTCTGACTTGCAGAAGTTATGACCAATGGACTAAGAGTCTGCTTCCACCTGTACTGAAAACTATCCTAAGCAATGTACATGTTTGCCTTGGCAGTCAGAGTGGCTTTAAGTGTGTTCAGCTGTATTTGGATGTGTTCAACAGCCCAGCTATTGCAGAGTCCTGACATAAACTCAGGAGATCAGAAAAAAATAAGTAAAATTAATTCATTAAAAAGGACATGTACAGCTTTCTGCCTAATGAACAGCATTATTCAACTACTGTCATGAGAAGGATTTTAAGGTTTGGTGAAATAGCTACTCCACCACCCCTTGGAGACACTGACTGTCAGCACAGAGAGAGTGCTGAGCAAACCCTGGCATTAACTTTTTGAGTAAGGATGTATTTGCATTCCTAATTAGATACATTCTAGACAATGCCAGTTTCATTTCAGGGTGCCTGTAAGAAGCTTTAGTAAATCTGATGGTTATTCAGATGTATGCTGGTACTGCAGCAGCCAAGGTGAGGAAATAAAAGTGTTCTGCAGCCAACATATAGGAGCTTAGTTATACAGTGCCAAAGAATGAGGCATTGCTGATTACAGGGGATTGCAAGGCTGAATCAGGGAAAGAAAGTGTTGATCAAAATGTAGTTGAGAAGTGTAAATGAACAAGGACATTGATTCATGGCGGGCAATTTTTCAACATCAAAGTAAAAGCAGATCAGTTCCTCAGGAAGCATTTCAAGCATGTAATTACACAGAAAGAATGTAGAGTTCCTAACTGGAAAATGCTGTCAAATGCTGTTGTTAATGCCAGCTATCAGATATGCTTTTCATTGTCCAAACTTAACCATTGTTATGTTGTACAGTTTGAGGGGTTCCAGGTTATCCTAGACTCCCTAAAAAACCTACAGAGACCGAGATCCATCCCAGGGGAATAACTAGTCACCCCTGGATAGCATAACTATGTAATTCAATCCCATAATCCTGCAAATACTTTCAAAGTAAGCAGCAAGGTCAGTTTGCTCTCTTTTCTCCCTGCCTCTCCAACTCTCCAGAGGAATCTTTATCTGGTAACTAGGTAACTACATAGGAGGACCCTGTGGTAGGCCACAGCCTTCAAGGCTGCAGGCCGCTGCAGTGAATTTCAGCCTGTTTGGGGCAAATTGGGAAAAAATGTGGGATGGGAGAAAATGAGCACTGGGGTTTTTAGATTTTTCTTTTTTTGTTTGGCTGGGGGTAGGTTTTGGGGGGAATTCTAAGGTGTTAAGGATTCATGTATGCCATATCTGTTCCTATTGTTTTAAATACAGCCTTTCGGTATTCGTCTCCAGTTCAGCAAAAGCATTATTATTTTACTGCCCTTTCTTTTTCCTTCGAAAAAGAGTGAAGTGAAATAATCTGTCTGTCGTGCTCTTACACAAAACACTGTGACAGAATAATGGTGAGGATGTGGGCAGTAGGGGATATTACTGTCCAGCAAAGAAACAATTCTGAATTGGAGAAATACAGAATTGGTTCAAGATGGCTGCAGCACATATTGGCATGCAGCAGTTTGCACGGTTTAAGGCAAATGAGGGAGCTAATACATTCATTCCAGTTCTGCAGGTATAATATGAATAACTCAGTAGTGGAAGGTACTGTAATAGCTGTGCCTCTGAAACAGCTGTAATATCAGTGCCTCTGGAACTGCATGCGCTTCTCTTGATGGTTTTCATTGTTTCATTCAGAAGGATTAATTCATCCAGTGGCAGCTGTTGATTTGAAATCATCAGATATTTGATCCAGGGCATAAAGCTGCACATGCTTATCAGCATCCACATTCCTCAGTCATTTCTTGAATCTTGAAGCATCTTATTTTTATTAAATTGTGGAGGGTTTGGGAGCTTGATTTTGCACAGAATCCTTGAGGTGTTATCTGGACAATGTTTCAGTCAGAATATGGGTCTTATTATCTACAGGGTAGATAGAAGATTTAAAGACAAGAATTTTGGCATGCAAAATGCACGGGAATGTCAAAGGAAATAGCTGGCAGTTTTTGAGACAATATGAATTGCGGCATAGTGTTAAGATAGATGCTAGAACTTCTTTTGAAAAACCAGGGAGCCTTTCTATGAAAGAGGAGTTTGTTGAAGCATGTGAAGACAGCTGAACTGAAGTAACAGCTAATAATATCCTGTTAGGATATTAAACAGAATGGAAGCAGAGATTACTTCAAATTAATAATGACTACTGATAGCTGACCTGGTAATAAAGTCATCCTAGCAGAAGTACACCAAGAGCACTGGGAAAGAATTCACCTTGTCAAAGTTTCATAGACTTATTTGTTTTTATTGGAAAAGAAGTGAATTGGTATGAGTTTTCCTGAGAGCAAGAAGAGGGCAAAATGTTCTTCTAGTCTATTCCAAATGCTTTTTATGTTCTGTGTTCATGGAAGCAGCAAATGAGGAACCTGCTCCCTAATGTTATGAGAGGTGTTTATTGAGATTGTGAGACTTTTCTGATTTAGTGCATCATTTGGATTTCTCTCTTGAAAACTCCTTCCTGCTGGATGTGTGTTCCATGTACTCCTTCAGAATTCTCGCATGGAGACTACAGCTTCCCTCAGAGTGTGTGCTGTTAGGAATTTCTAAGGTCTGTTTTGCAGGCTGTGCCTTTATTACTGTTGAGCAGCCATTCTCTACACCATGTTGTATGTGATCTCCACCTCGAGTCTCTCCCTGGTCCTCCCTGAAAACTGAGGCAAAGCATTCATTTTTGTTTTCTTTCATACCTAGACAGTTCTGTTTCAACTAGATCCTCACTACATCCCCATTCATTTTATTAATCTTCCTGTTTCTATAGCTAATATTTTTTTTAGTGCAGATTTTAATTTCCTTTTCCAAATCAAACTACATCTTGAGCTGTCTGCAGCATCATGCTCTTTAAATATTTTGGTTGACTCAGAATATGTTTGGGATTGGTTCCCTTTTTCTCCTTTTATTTGTTGCAAAATCTGATTAGTTTTACATCCTGTTTTAAAGAAATGTAGCAGTTCATTCCTAACAGAGCTTGTGAGCTCTTCAGTACACTTGATTTCTCATAATAAGAGGTACCAGAGCAGACTTTGATCTCTTACATCCAGCAGAGTTACAGGAATTTTCAGAACACAGACTTCTCGGAAAGGAAGATAGTAAGTGGTAAAAAACTTTCTCTTTTAGCCAGTTAATAAGCATCTAATTTAAAATAAATAAATATTGACAGAATTAACCTACACATGCAGAGTTTTTAACCTATTTTTACTTTCACAATAGGAACGAGTTAAATCTTGTCAGACACAGGCAATAGCACACATGACTTGAACCTCTTACTTAAAAGCTAAGAGAAAATACAGCAAATCAAGGAAGCATTTGAGAAACTACCTTTACCGTAATATTGTAATAGTTTGTTTTCCCAAGAGAGCCCTAAAACCTGATGAGGAGGAAAGACAAAGATCAATTCATATAGTCTTGGTAAACTTCATTGTCATTGCTCATTATAAATAGATGTGGGGAAGTTTGTTAAATCCCTTTTGCTTCAATTTTGTATCCTACTTCATTTGCACAAGAGGAAGAACTTCTGCAGTGGTAGTTAGTAAGCCAGTTAGACCTGCACTTCTCATTACTTTACTGTAGTTTCTGACTTAAGTAAATCAGAGCTGACCTTTCCTTCTCTGTGGTCTTTGTCAACTTCCCTGGCAGAAAGCAGGAATTTTCTTGTGTGTGTTCTCTTTTGCTCCTTTACGCACTAGGCTTCTGGTATCAACATAGTTAGTACTTGTTATGTTGTCATCTTTCCTTAACCAGCAGAGGATTTTCTTTTCTTCTTATTCAGGAAAAAAGATGCTCTATACCTGTTGTTCCCAAGCAGATGTTTCCATGCTCTGCCTTCTCAAAATGGGGCATTTCTTGCTTATTCTCACAGGCCTGTCACCCAAAGATGGATGTATCTTGGTGCAGTGTGACTGGAAAAAAGATATAACATCTGATGTCCCTTCAAAGAGAGATTAGAAGTGCCCGTTGTTTGTTAAGAGTAGTTTGGTGTATGTTCCTTTTTCACATTGTTATTCCAAGTCACACAGTGTTAATTGAGAATGGTGTGTCTGTGCTGCAGAAACCAAGTAAGAGATAAGATGGAACTATTTGGTGCTGTGATGAAATATCCACAACTACAAATTAAAGCTCCTGCCAGCTATTTGTCCATACACATTACTTGTTTTTTTAACATTTTGGGTCAAAATCACCAACCTTGTGGTGCCGCGATGGGGAAAACTTAACTCAAAGCACTGTTCCATGTAGGCTGCATTTTATGTCTTAATTCATCTACAGACATGCTTTCCAAAAAAAGGGCTGTGTTCTTTACCCCATGGTACACTTGGAAATTGATCTCATGTTGTAGAACTCATACTTTTGCTATTATGACAATAGGCTGAGAGAGATGGGTTTGTTTAGCATAGAGAAGAGAAGGCTTCAGGGTGGTCTTAAATCTGCCTTTCAGTATCTACAGGAAGGCTGGGAAGGGACTTTTCGGAAGGATGTCCTGTAATAGGACAAGAGGGAGTGGTTTTAAGCTGAGGGAGAGTAGGTTTAGACAGGATCTTATGAAAAAGTGCTTCAGTATGAGAGTGGTGAGACTCTGGAGACTCTGGAATGGGTTGTCCAGGGAGGATGTGGATGCCTCCTCCCTGGGGGTGTTCAAGGCCATGTTGAATGAGGCTTTGAGCAGCTATGTCTAGTTAAAAGGTGTCCCTGCCCAAGGTGATGAGGTTGGAGTAGATGATCTCTAAGGTCCCTTCCAACCTAAGCCATTCTGTGAAATACTTGTTTCTATTTGTACCTGTATTACCATCATAAACTCACTCATTATTGTTATTGTGGCTTGACCTTGCAGATGTCTTGTCAAACAGCTCTGTACTGAATCAGTTTTGGGGTGCATTCTGCACACCTCTCAATTCAACATGATGAGAATTTTTTAAATGTTCATCTCCACTTCATACCAGATCAATTTGTCTTCCCAGATAAATAAAACTGATTCCTGTTTTCTGGCAAACATCTGCAAATATAATTTTTCTTTTATTTCATGTTTATCAACGATTTCATTATTTTATGGTCTTGAATATCTTTAACAAATCAGATTACTGTTCTGGTTCTCTGTATAATGGTTTTGTTACTTTATAAAGCAAAAAGATGCTCAGCAGTGTAGCTCATTCTTTTGTTTTCATCCTACTGTATTGGATGCATTGGCAAGTTGTTACCCAAGGAAGTCTCTTTAGTTTAGTATGACAATTGTCATAACTGGTCTGTGTTCTTAAGAGTTGAGGTGTCTCTACACACACAATAAAAGCCCCAAACTTTGTTAGCAAAAAACCAGATTCTTTTATTGATTTTAATAACAGGTGGTGTGTTCACATCTCAGGTAGAGGGAGTAAGACAAGAAGCAGCAGCAGATGCTTTCCTTTTTAATCTCAGACAAAGCACAGGTACAGAGATACATTATTTCTACACCCAAGGAAGGATGGCCCTTCCCCTCCCAGATCTTTAGGTTCCTTTTGCTTAAACCATTGAATTGGAGTCAGCAGGGTACTTGAAGAATGTCAGTCCTTTTTTTTTTTTTTTTTTTTTTTTTTTTTCCTGAAGAAAAGATAAGAGAAACTCCCTGGTTTTTGTTCTTCTACATTGCTCCACTTTCAGACTAACAAGTTGTAAAGTTTTTGGTTTGTTGTATATCTTTCTGACTGCTGCCTCTGCTTCCATGCTCCAGCCATTACCTCCATTGTTACAGGGAGATTGCTAATTTTAGATTGTGGTTTCATTTTGCATATACAAGAAATAGTGTGTGGGAATATAGGTGCTACTTTCATCCCTATATATGCAATTCCCAAATTGCTCATTTACATCCATGTACTGTATGATTTCATGCTATAGTATATGAGTGTCAAATGCAGGTGTCCTCTTTCAAGCAAGAATATGTAGAATTTTCATCTTATTTACTGTATATGTTATAGAAGTGGACTCTCTATTTTCATGTAGAAGCGTATAGGAAAGCACTTGATGCCAGGCTACATCTTGTTTACAGGTCTAGGGATGAAGTTTTCTTTCCACTCTAAAGCAGGTGAATATAGGTATGACAAAATGGAAGTGAGTATTCCAAAGGAGTGCCAGGAACCCACCCACCACTTGGGTAGAACCACATTCAAGCCTGTAGTTACTGTGCCTTAATGTTTATGCCTTCCCCCGTTCTGTAATTTAACACTGTTCAGTATTACCCCTTATGTGCAGTCTTCTTTCTATACCAAAAAGACTGCAGGATTTTTTTAACCGAACCTTACTGTATGGTGTCATGCATTTTACACCACATACTTGTCAGTGAGGGGAAAGCATAGAAGTGTTCACAGTTTCACATAAAGAAGGGACCTCAGGAAATTATCCGTTGAAGGCAGTGTTACCTAAGTCCCTGTTAAGCCAAGTCGAGCTTTACAGTCCATTTGTTGTCTTTTATAGATCAGTGTTAAGAGAATCAGTGGGCAAGCAAAGCAGTAGTGTATACTAAATCCTACTTATAAAAGCAAGCTGCATGCAACTACCTAGTCTAGAATACTTTTGCCATTGCTTGCTATGTTTCTGCCTACTTGGCTGTGTGCAGCACATGGCTGTATGACCCACCTTCTCTTTTTAATTAATTTTCTGGTTAAAAAAGCATAAAGTTTGCCTTAGGTTTCCAGTTTGTGAAGTATGAGCTAATGGAAAAGATGTTGAAATGTGCTGGGTTTTAAAAGAAAAAGAAAGGAAAAAACCACCACCAACAAAACTTTATGGGTACATATAAAGAAAAACAGTGAATGGTTTCAGAAACAGTGATACAGGGCCCAGTGGTTAAAGTGTCAACTGCATACTGTATCCATTACAGTATAACTGCAATTATCCATCCTGGCAAATCTGCTTTATCTTCTGCCCAAACTGTAGAGCTTTAGGCATTGCATAAGGCTGCAGATGAAGAACTTCTCAGCAGTAAATTGCTACATGGTTCACTATCAAAGTCTCTTAGTACTGGGATTACAGCTTCAGACAGAGAAACCAATATGCTTTGTGCAGAAAAGGGTGGCATGAACAATTTTGATTTACATAGTACCTCAAACTTCACTTCTTCCCATTTTAGGGATTAAATTATTATAGAAGCATAGAATGGCTTAGGTTGGAAAGGACCTGAGATCATTTACTCCAACCTCCCTGCCATAGGCAGGGACATCTCTCAACTAGACTCAGCTGCTCAAGGCCTCATCCAACCTGGCCTTGAACATCCCCACAACCTTCCTGGAAAACCTATTCCAGAGTCTCACCACCCTCATACTGAAGAACTTCTTCCTAAGATCCAGTCTAAACCTACTCTCCCTCAGCTGAAAACCATTCCGCTTTGTCCCATTGCTCAACAGCCTTAGGAAAAGTGCCTCTGCAGCCTTGCTGGAGGATCCCTACAGGTATTGCAAGGAGCTCTAAGGTTGCCCTGCAGTCTTCTCTTCTCTAGATTGAACAACCACAGCTCCCTCAGCTGGCCCTCATAGCAGGGGTGTTCCAGCCCATCTTCGTGGCCCTCCTTTGGACTCGCTCCAACAGCTCTGTGTCCCTCTTATGATTACATAGCAATGATGCCACATATGCTTATATTTTTAGTTGTTCACAAAATTATCCCTCTCTTTTAGGAAACAGAACTTTCCAGAATGGTTTGGTAGCTCTTCTTTAGTGGCTCATTGGAGATCTAAGCACAAGACAGTATTTTTTCTGGAACAGTACAATTTTTACTGAAGGGTTTTTTTTTAATAGCAAGATAAAATGGTGTGTATTCCTTCCTTGCCATTTGCAGCTTACTGTCTAATATAAATTACATTCACAGAAAAATGGAATTAATACAATTTTTTAAAAAGGAATAACCAAATTTCTGGAACTAAAACTGTGAGGCACAGCAAAACTGTTACAAATCGCAGGTACTCTAAATGTGTGTCCTGACAATGGGTTCGCTGGAGAGAGTGAGAAACAAGCCTGGAAATGAAGCTTGCAGTTTCTTGGTAGTGTTAATAGCTCAGGCTATGGTTCTGATTCTGAAATCAGCCTTGCTAGTGGTAGTGCCAGTTCTGTCTCAAAGTACTTCACTGGAATCAAGTTCCAAGAGAAGCAGTGGATCCCCCTACATTGGACAGTTTTAAGACTGAGCTGAGCCAGCTCATTTAAACTACACTATCACCTGGGAAGGTTGGACCAGATGATTCTTGGTGTCCCTTCCAGCCTGGCATTCTGCAAGTCTGTGATTGTTCAGTGTAAATTTGGACACAGATCCCGTCTACTGAGCATAATCATCTGTATTTGAAATGTCTCAATTGTTGTCATTTTTACTGGGGAATCATTTAACTGGTAGGATTGACTGTTTTTAGCATGATGCAAAAACAAAAAACCATGGGGTACATTACAAATGCATTCAATATGTAATTTGACTTCAGAAGTGTAATAATAATTATGTGTTAGATTTTGATCTCAGTTTGGCTGGTCCAAAAATGAAGCAGCAATGCTGTGGTCTGTATCATTCTGTGCTGTAAAACTGGTGTAACAGTGTAAGATTTGGTCCTCTTGTCATGCATGTCCTTGCTTGATGCAGCAAAGTGACAGTGAAAAAGATTTGGGATAAAATTACTTATTTAACCTGAAATAGTTCTTTTGGTTTAAATTTTTCCAATTTCTTTCTATTCCATAGGTATGTTTGAGTTCAGGTTTTGCTGTCAGTCATACTTTCCTGGGTTTGTTTGTTTGTTTTGTAAATGTTGCTTGTAGAACCTGAGTCACTCTGGATTACTTTTTTGGAAAGTGTGCTCAGAACTGGAATGTGGAGCTGATGAAGGCAGGAGAGCCTACCAAGTCAGGAGGCTTAAGAATGACAGGAAGATGTCTTAGGAAAAAAAAAAGTTGACAGAAACCTTGAAAGAACATTCTTTGGAGAATTGAAAAATGACCCTCCCTGAACTACAGAGCTTGATAAATGGAAGACAGTATTTTTAAGTACTGCTTAACTGAAAGGACTCTGTAGGGACTGACAAACCAGATACTACCTAATTACCTGAGAACTGTTGGGGCTTGTGGTCTGTCTTAAAAAGAGAGAAAAGAGACCTTTGTATTCAGTATCAACAAAGTCAGCGTATATTGATGCTGAAGTGTGTTGCAGCAAGGCAATACTGTGTATCCTGTAGAGCACAAAGTGTGTTGAAATTACAGTTTTAGAGCACCATTCCTGCAGTGCAATTTAGCTACTAGCTTTTGAGGCCCTCTTACTGTTCACTCTAACAAGTACTTTATTTATTAGAAAATTAGAGCAGTAACATTAACATAAGACTTGTTTGTTACTCAGAGTGCCATGTTACCTTGGTCTCCATGAGGTAGTCTGCATAAAATGATAATAGAAGATGCAAGCAAACCTGTCATTCAGCAAGTTGGACAGAATTCTCTATGAAAATAGAAACTTAACCTTTTCCTACACATGGTCCAGCATGAAATAGTGGATGAGTGTCCTGGTTTGAGTTAGAATAGAACCAGTTCTTTTCAGTGCTTTGACTTTTTAGCTCAGCTTTTAAGTAACTGTGCTTTCTGAAGTCAACAGCATATTTTTTTCCAGACAGTGTCTGCTTCTATTAGTGGCACTCTAGTTATTGTGTAGAATAGCTGCCAACTAATTAGTTGGGGGAAAAAATACTTGACTTAAAATACCTTGAAAGCAAATTGAAATCTGGGTTTAATGTATTTTTAATCTCTGGCAGAGCACACCTCTGAACAGTGGGCCATTGTGAAGAGATACACGTAGAAGTTATAAGCCATAAGCTTTTGCTTATGGAAATAAGCATAGATGTTAAAATCAGTAGACTGTGGCAGTTACTCTGCTTGAAGGTCTGACTCCTGGTACTTTGTATGACAGAGAAGTAGGAGTTTGTCAATAAAATATTAAAAGGGGAAATAGGTGAGGGTCATTCCAGCGTTGGGAGCAGCAGGCCTCATTTATCCGTCTCGGCCTGTGTTGTATCTTCTTCTGATCCCATGATATGGCACAACTCGTTGAGCATTCATGACTGCATATTTCCTGTCTTTTAACTTTTTGAAGTTGGCTTTTGCTCTTTCCTACCCCATTTTTGGGTTGGCTTTCTTACTTCTGACATTTTCTTTTAAATACTAAATTTTAACATCTGTTGATGTTGGTACCCTAGTTTATTCTCTTCTCTGTTTCTTACTTTGTTCATATTTTAATACTACCCTAAAAACCTGAGACTGTTATAAAAGCAAGCATTTAAAAGCCAGCAAACAGCACTGTTGAGGTTCTCTGCGCACTTAATGCACTATATCTGAATCATGTGTCATTATATGATCCCTAAGGTATATTTAGCAAGCAGAAGTATTTTTCGTGGTATCTCAGTAATTAGCAATAGGAAACCTTGCACTGCATTGCATAGTACACCATAATATCCATCCTGGTTGCATATGTAAAAATGCTAATGTGTTAGCAGTTCTGTAATAGAAAATTAAAATGTAAATAAAATCAATAAGTAGATTATGTTTTTTTATTTAGGGTAAGAGAAAATTTTAGAGTTTGGGTGACTGAACTGGTTCTGCATAGTTTACTGCCTATCTGATCAACCAATAAATTAAAGCAGATGAATTTGTGTAAGTAAATTGAAGTAATATGAATGTGATCACTGTATGCAAAAGTGATTTTCCTGTACGAATCAAGAATCTCTGACTAGTTAATGTGCAAAATCTATTCAGACGTGTGAATCTGACTTTTTCATTGCATTAAATGTTGCAAGTCCCATTCTGTGCTAGTTTGAAGCTAGCTAGAATGTTTTGGTGAGAAGAATTAGATTACAGGCTGTGGAAGGAAAACAGTGGTGATGTCTACTTCACTGATAGGCTTGCTGAACCAGAAATAAGAAATAGAACAAGAAATAAAAACATAGATAACTACTCTCACTTCTGCTGCTGGTGATCTTGGAGCTGTATCTCTCTTCTAACCTAACCCTCCGTTTCTTTAAATAATCCACTTTGCTTCCTAACCCCCTGGCCAAACCTCCATTCTTCCTTGGGACTGGGGTAAGGTTTAGAGGGGTAGGGGGAAGGAGAAGGGGTGGTTGAGAGCCCCTTCTGGAGACTCAGGTTTCTGGGAGGGCTGTTGTGTTTCTGTATTACCTTTTATCTTGTATATTTCTGTATATAACTGCGTGTACTGTAAATATCTGCTTGTATATTGTGCTAGCTGTAAGTACTCATATTTCCAGAGCCGACTGAGTCTAGTCTGGGTGATTTCTAAAGTGGGGAGGGGGGGGAAGGGAACACCCAAACCATTACACATTCTCAACTTCAAAGCAATAACAGCTCCTCCAGCAAAATAACAATAGTGTACTGGATTAATGAAGAAATATGCACAATGACTGTGGGATGTCTTTGCATGTATTTATCAGCATTTACACCAATTCCAATTGAAGTATCTTTCCTGTACGTATCAATTTGTGTTTAATGTTCTTGTAATGACCTTACTTAGCAGGTGTACCATAGTGTGGTCTGTGCATAATGAGGTATATTTACTCTGATAAATAATTTAGTGATAGTGTTTATAAACTGGAATCTTGCTTGCATTTCATGCAGTTCAGTAATTTAAGCACAGTGGTACTGCATCTGTACTGTTTCCTGTGCAGACCAGGATTAGCTTAAAATAATTCTTAGCTAATGCTAATTTATCTTCCCTATTCTTAGAAACATCCACATCTGGAAGCTCCCTGGTGTCTTCAAGCAGTCTTTTACACTCCTTCATTAATTTTAGACAATTCTTCCTAAATTCTACCCCGTGTGTCTCTATATGGGAGCCTAAAGCATTTGTGTGATCCATCAAGGATGTGGACAACAGCCTGTCTCCTCCTTGTTTCTTGTGTATGTTTCTTTCATATCTTTCTTATGCTTGTTGTGATCCTTTTCTTCAGCTGCTTTACCTCCTTGTGTAAGTGCCTTGCATACAGTACTTCCAGTGGAGTCATCAACACTGAGTTGAGGAGAAGGCACATTTCTTAAGGCTTGCTTCTGCAGATACTTAATCTAAGTGCCTTGTGTGCAAGAATGTGATATTGCTGTTTCCACTTTGGACTATGATCCACTGTAATCCTTCATGCTTTTCTGTAGAGCTCCTGTTTAGCCACTTAGGTATCATCTCTTATTTGTGCAGTTGATTTTCCCTAAGTTCAGTACTTTGCATTTGCTCCTACTGTGCTCTGTTCCTTTCTCAGTCCATTTGTCAAGATTATATTCTATTTTAACACTGGCTTTGTAATCACATTCTCTCAAGAACACCGTATCTCTTCTACATTTAGTGAGCCCTCTATTCCATTGTACAGTTCTCATGAAAATACATGGCTTAGGGGAGATGCCTGTTGAATTCTGCTGGATGAGTTACCAAATTTTGGTGACTATTTTTGGAGCATATTTCTTTAATCTGTTATGTGCAAACACTGTCATAGGTTTATCCAGAACCCATTTTTTTCTAGATTACTTAAAGGAAGGAGATCATGTGAAAGAATTCAAAAACTCCTTCTATAACCACAGAGACATTTTCACATCAGAGAAGAAACTTTGATTGTTTTACCGTTATGTATTCTTGAGAAATCCATGCTTCTCTCTTACTCAGCTTATTCTCAGCTTTTCCTTTTACCATCAAGTGCCATTAAAGCATGTTGTGTGTTCTCTCTGTATAAAGGTGAGCACTGCAGAAGAGGCTGCTCTGCATGGCTTTTGACATTTCATGGAAGCATAAGCTCTGCTTCTATCGTACTATTTGAAATACAGGTTCACTTAATAAGCAGAACAGACCTCTGTTGTTCTGCTGCCTTACATTTTGTGAGTTGCAGATTAATATGAATGAATGATTGTTATATTAATTATTCATGGCAGAGGCTTAGACTTTGAAGTGCTTAGCTGATTCAGGAAAGCAGCATGGCTTCATCTTTGCTGTCTTACAGCTTTGGCTTGTGGAAATGAGAACAGATACCTCAGGGCCCTGTTCTGGCCACAACTTTCTAGGGCTACTAGAGTAAAAGACCTCCATGAAGCTGTTGCATTTATGCACATGTGTACAAGTTGGAATTTGTGTGCCTTAGAAACCCTTCCAGTATATGAAGGGATCCTACAGGAAAGCTGGAGAAGCACTTTTCATAAAGGTGTCTAGCAATAGGACAAGCGGGAATAGTTTGAAGATGAGGGAGAGTAGGTTTAGACTGGATCTTATGAAGAAGTTCTTCAGTGTGAAGACGGTGAGACTCTGGAATAGGCTGCTCAGGGAGGTTGTGGATGCCTCCTCCCTAGGGGTGTCCAAGGCCAGATTGGATGAGGCCTTGAGCAGCTGATTCTAGTTGGGAGACATCTCTGGCTATGGTGGGGAAGTTGGTGTAGATAATCTCAGGAGTCCCTTCCAACCTAAGCCATTCTGTGATTCGCCCTTGCAATACCTTAGCCATTACATCAGTTACCTTGTTTTATTAGGGAAGTTTATTCTCATCACCAAATTAAACTCTTCAGGAGATTTGAAACTGTGCTAGTTTGAGCCTAGCTAGCATGTTTTGGTGAGAAGAACTAGATGATAGGCTGGAAAATGAAAACAATGGTGAAGTCTACTTCCCTCACAGTCTTGCTGGGATGTGTAAAGAAGAAAGGCAAAACAAAGATTAGTGCACTTGCTTCTTCTCTTCGCTGGGGAGCTTTGCTTGCTGGGGAGAGCTCGTGGCTGCTGGCTGGACTCCATCTTGNGGGGGGTGGGGAACACCCAAACCATCACAGAAACCAGATCTAGACCATTATTTAACTGAGTGTGAAATGATATTTCTGAAATTGTTCACGTGCCTGAGCAGTTTATACAAAAATTTACAATTATAAACAGGCAACGACAAACCAGATTAATTTCATGAATAGTCTTCTAACTAGTGTTTATCAGAGTTTTGTGTTGGGTTTCTTGTGGTGTGGTGTTTGGTGGGTTTTGTTGGTTTGTTGTTTTTTTTTTTTCATATGAAAGAGGTCTTTGTATTCCATTCTGGCCTAGTAAGAAAGACTTCCCCCTTCCCCCTTCTTTTAAAAATCCATTCCCCTATGATAAAAAAATTTGGTGATTGGCTTCATTTACTGATGGAATTTAGGATGGTTATGATTAATTCATATTTAGATTAATTAGTTCTTACTTTTCACTTACTGGTCAAGTCAGATATTACTGGAGGTCTCTGAAACATTAATATCACCTCCTGCAGTCAGGCAAGATTTTATTGAGTTGAAATTGGCTGCAGTTATTCTGCTTTTTTTCTACTTTAGTTAAAAATAAGGGAAGTAGAGGTTTATAATCCCAAGATGAACAGTGGGTACCTCCAAATTTCCCTAGTTGTTGAAGCAAACACACTCTGATTTATGGCAGCTAGAATAATTAGAGTGCTAGAAAATGTGAGGAATGAAAAAAAAATCTTGAATGAGTTACTCTTAATTAGCCCAGTGAATAAAGCAACAGGAAGGGAGAGGGAAAGGAAAAATAGGATAGCCATTTCTACTTAGATAAAATGTTGTTGCACAATAAAGGAGAGAATCTGTGTCACATTCTTCTAATGAATGCAGAGAATGAACACTGACTACATGAGAGAAGGTTCAATTCAGGCCTTTGGGAAAAACAGAATTTCATAGATATCATCTCTGTGTGCCATTTTATCTATGTTGAAAGGCTCCCCTTTTATTTTACTGGCCAGCATAACCTGTCAAGAATGCATGTTGTGAAAATACATGCAAAGGTAAACTACTGATCTGAATAAATTCCTCATTTGATTTGTTAAAGGGGAATAGGTGACATCAAGAGAAGTGTGGCAAGCAGGTCAAGAGAGGTGATTATGCCCCTTTACTATGCTCTGGTGAGACCCCACCTTGAATACTGCATCCATTTCTGGTGTCTGCACCATAAGAAGGACATAGAGCTGTTGGACTGAGTACAGAGGATGGTGACAAAGATGACCAAGGGCTGGCACACCTCTGCTGTGAGGACAGACTGAGGGAGCTGAGGCTGTTCACTCTAGAGAAGAGAAGACTCTAGGGGGACTTTAGAGCTGCCTTGCAATACCTGAAGGGATCCTCCAGGAAAGCTGCAGAGTGACTTTTCAGAAAGGTGACTAGAGACAAGACAAGGGGGAATGGTTTTCAGCTGAGGGAGAGTAGGTTTAGACTAGATTTTAGAACAAGTTCATCATAGAAACACAGAATTAACCAGGTTGGAAAAGACCTCTAGAATCATCAGGTCCAACCTATCACACAACCCTTCTAATTAACTAAGCTATGGCACTAAGTGCCTCATCCAGTCTCCTTTTAAACACCTCCGGGTATGGTGACTCCACCAGTTCCTCAGGCAGCCCATTCCAATGTGAAATCACTCTTTCAGTGAAGAATTTCTTCCTAATGTCCAGCCTAAATCTGTCCTGGCACAGTTTGAGACTCTATCTTCTTGTTCTGTCACTGAGTGCCTGGGAGAAAAGACCAACCCCTGCCTGGCTACAATCTCCTTTCAGATAGTTGTAGACAGCAGTGAGGTCTCCCCTCCTCTTCTCCAGGCTGAACAACCCCAGCTCCCTCAGCTGCTCCTCATAGGCCTGTGCTCCAGCCCCCTCACCAGCTGTGTCATCCTTCTCTGGACATGTTTGAGCACCTCAACATCTTTCTTAAATTGAGAGGCCCTGAACTGGACACAGTACTCAAGGTTTAGCCTAACCAGCACTGAATACAAGGGCAGAATGACCACCCTGATCCTGCTGGCCACACTATTCCTGTTATAGGCCAAGATGCCATTGGCCTTCTTGGCCACCTGGGCACACTGCTGACTCATGTTCAGTTGGCTGTCGACCAGCACCCCCAGGTCCCTCTCTGCCTGGCTACTCTCCAGCCACTCTGCTCTAAGCCTGTAGTGATACATGAGGTTGTTGTGGCCAAAGTGCAGAAGCTGGCACTTGGACTTGTTCAAACTCATGGCATTGGACTGTGCCCATCTATCCAGCCTGTCCAGGTCCCTCTGCAATGCCCTCCTGCCCTCTAACAGATTGACACATGCTCCCAGCTTGGTGTCATCTGCAAACTTACTGATGGTGAATTCAGTCCCCTCATCTAGATCATCAGTGAAGATAATAAACAGGACTGGGCCCAGCACTGATCCCTGAGGCACACCACTAGTGAGTGGCCACCAACTGGACGTGGCCTCATTCACCACCACTCTCTGGGCCTGGCCATCCAGCCAGTTCTCAACCCAGCACAGGGCTGCATCTTGTCCAGGAGTTTACTATGGCAGACACTGTCAAAGGCCTTGCTGAAGTCCAGGTAGACTACATCCACAGCCTTCCCCATGTCCACCAGGCAGGTAACCTGGTCATTAAAAGAGTACAAGGGTGGTGAGCCTGGAATAATTTGTCTTGGGAGGTTGTGGATGCCTCTTACTTGCGAGTGTTCAAGGCCAGGTTGGATGAGGCTTTGACCAGCTGAGTCTAGTTGAGAGGTGTCTCTGCCCATATCGAGGAGGTTAGAGTAAATGATCTCTAAGATTCCTTCCAAACTAAGCTATTTTAAGAGTCAGTATGATTCCTTGGTGCCTTATTTCACATAATTTTGCTATGAAACTTCCCCAAATTAAAGAAACCACTTCGGGTACAACCCCAGGACTTTTCTGTGGCAGGTCAAATGCATCAGTAAGAATAGTCGGTGTACACAGAGCTAAAAGCTGCTGTATTATTCTCTTTGGCATCTGTAAGAATTGTAACAAAGTCATGTAGTATTTTGTTCAGAAACAAGAGATGAGTGTTCTTCAGAACACTTGTAAGAGTAGAGGAGTAGTGGTGTTTAATTTCATGTCATTTGGGGAGCTTGCTTAGTAATAAAGGCTATTAGCCTCTTAAAGCAGAATCAGATCAGCAATTTGTGACGTGACAGCTGCTTTGCACAATGATGTACTTAATGGGTTATTTAGTTCCACATCAGCAGGCAGTGATCACTCATTTGAACAGTTATTGGTTACTGGCTGACTAAACGTGGTTGAATGCGTATTCTGGGCATCAGAAGTGTCTTGATAATTAAAAGCAGGAATGAGCACAATGGATAATGGATTCATGGCTAGAGTGGTTCTGTTTTCACTGTCAGTGCCTGGGAGGAGCACCTGCTACAACAGAGAAGTTTACATGTCAACAAGTTGTAGGTTGGAATGTGTGGGAAACATAAGAGTAGTGGTACCTGTGCATTCAGAAGTAGGCTGTGCATTAAATCATGTATTTTCACAATTATACACAAGTTTTTAATTGACAGGTTTATTTTGTGTACTTTAAAAAGGGATTATATATTCTACTTGCAGGTCAGACTGTGGAGAGGGTTGATTGAGACCTGAGGGAATTTTAAGGTTGTAGGTAATAATTTCATCTGCTCCTGTTTGAGAAATGTACTTATTGGTAACCTTTTGCTAAGGGAAATATTCATCCAGCCAAGGGATTTTTTGAAAACATTTTCAGTATAGTCATTTAGCATGATTCATTTCACACAACCAGGTGGATTTGGCACATGCATGAAAAATCTTTGAAGCAGAAGCTGCTGTTGCTCAGGCTTTATTCATCTCATGCGTGTACATTTCTTATGGAATTCTGAATTGTCTGGTTTGTTTCTTGTGCTATCTGAGCATTGAAAGGTCTTTTCAAAACTGTCATGCACCTTTTTACCTTTTTTCAGTTTTCTTATCTGCATTTCATAGGACAGTGTTAAAACAATTGTTTTGTTTTGGCTTTGGGAATGAGGCTTTGGCATATACTCTCCTTCAGCACAAAAAATGGAGCAAAGGGAATTTCTGTAGGAGGACTGGGTGTATCACAGCATAATTTAAAATCTCTTGTTCAATGAAGTGGATTTACCTTACCACACCTCACTACTTCCTATCACAAAGAAGCAGCATTGTGAAAGGGTCTCCACTAGCTGAGATTAAAACACAAACTAAAAGTGAGAAGATTGACCAGGCACAAAAAAGCATAAAATTAGGGGGGAAAAAAAAAAAAAAAAAAGGGAAACAAAGGCTTTTAATTTTTTTTAATACCTGGAACCTGTGACTGGATCTAGCTGGATCTAGATAAGTAGAACAGCAGTGTAATCATCCTCTCTCCTATGGGGCTGTTCCTGCCTTCCAAGGGCCTCCTCAGTCCCATGCACATGGTGTTAACCAGCTGTATTTTGGAAACCTCTCAGATTGTAGACTACACAGCCACTCTGGGTAGCCTGCTACAAGGCCAGGTTGTTGTCCTCATGGGAGAAAAGGCTCTCCTTATGGCCAGGCTGAACTTCTTTGTTCCAGCTTATGCTTGTTACCCTTCATCCTCCCACCATTCATGGCTGGATGGAGGCTAGCTGTTTTCTTGCCAATCTCCTCATAGGAGGGCTGCTGGTAGATGATCTGAAGCCACCTCTTCTCTAGGCAGAATAAGCCCATTTCCCTCAGTGTCTCCTTGTTACACAAGTGTTACAGCCACCAGCTTACTGGATTGTCTTCTACTGACAATGATGAAGTTATAATATCAAGTGTCTTCTGTGTGGGATAAATGAACTAGATGCAACATTCTGGGTGCTGTCTAGTAAGTCAAGTAAAGGCATATAGTAGTTTCCTTTAATCTGCTGACTCTGCTATGGTTCATAAAGCCAAGGATGCTGTTGGCATTTCTTTCTGCCAGGGCAGACTGTTGACACATAGCCAGCTTGCTGTGATGTGAGATCCTCAGGTCCTTTTCAGCTGATCTGCTCCCCAGCCAGGCAGCCTCAGCTTGCTTTGTGTATAACAAGGAGTAGTCCCTTTCCAGGTGTCACACTTCAGATTTATCCGTTGCATAAGATTACTGTCAGTCCATTCCTACAGTGCGTATAAACCCTTCTGACCTAGGGCAGATCACACAGGAACACATCCAGGTGGGTTTTGAAAGTCTCTAGAGAAGGAGATTCTGATGCCTCTCTGGACAGCCTGTTCCAGTGCTCTAGCCCTCTGACAGTGAAAAAGTTTCTCCTTCTGTTCACATGGAACCTTCTATGCTCCATTTTGTACCCACTGCCCCTTGTCTGTAAATCTCATCTTCCTTGTACTTTTTGACCCTTATGGTTCTGTACCATTACTAGTTGTGATTTTCGGGCAACTTTCAAGGTTCTCTCAAGTTTTTGGATTTAAATGTATAGTCAATGCTTTTACATAGCATAACTGGGTCAGCATTTTGAGAATGAGAACACTCTTCAGATCACTGAAGGCATTTTGTAAGAGCTACTTACAAAGTACCACCAGTGCTTCAAGATGTACAACCAAACTTCTTTAAAGGAAGGAATGAAAATAGGGCTGAAATACAGACTTCCAGCAAAAGAGGTGTAACTTAGGGTAGAAAATTGGTGCTAAAAATCTATGTGCCAATTTAATCAGCTATAACAGCTTCACAGTTTTTACTTTAAAAGGATTTTCAGGAGGCAGTTCTCAGAAATTTCACTTTAAACTTTTCACTTATACCCTTCTTCTCACTTCCTTCCTATCTCTCCGGCCATTTATTGAGAAGACTATTATCCTAATGTATGCTCACTAAGAACTGAAAACACAGGAATTGTCATATGGAGTCAGGCTATTGATCTGTCTAGCTGATTCTAATGGTGATTAATCTTTTTTCCTTAATTGCCTGCAGCAAGATGTTGTAAGTTGCCCTATTCTTAAATGAGCAAACAAAGCCTGCTAGCACCCAGCAGTAATAAGGTAACTTTTGCCCCATAGTGTGAGTTCATAGCATTTATTATTTTTAAAAGCTTAACCTATTATTCTTTTGTTGAAATTTTTATTTGTCTTTCAGTGGTAAAGGTCATCATGTGTTCTCACCACTTATTATAGTGTCAGGTCTTCACCAAAGTTTAAGAGACTTGGGTGGATTGATTGATTGATGAAAAGCTCAACATGAGTTGGCAGTGCACTCATGCAGCCCAGAAGGCACATCTTATCCTAGGCTGCATTGAGAGGAGTGTAGCCAACAGGTCCAGGTGATTCTGCCCTTTTGCTCTGGTAAGACCCCACCTCAAATACTGCATCCACTTCTGATGTCCCCATCATAAGGACACAGCTGTTGGAGCTAGTCCAGAGGAGGGCCACAAACATGATCCAAGGCCTGGTACACCTCTGCTATAAGGACAGGCTGAGGGAGCTGGGGACGTTCAGCCTAGAGAAGAGAGAACTTCAGGGAGATCTTAAAGCTGCCTTCTGATAGCTGTAGTAATCCCCCAGGAAGGTGCTGTTGTTTTTAAAGGTAGCCGACAGAAATTAAGCTCTCAAATGAAATTGGAGAAAAAAGACAGAATTATATTTAGAGAGAAATACAGAGATAGACATTACAAAGCAATTGCCACATCCCTGGCAAACCCCCTTGAATTTTCCCCAACTCAAAAAAACACCTAAATCTACACTCCCCAGCGCTCCAATCCTCCCCCCCTCCCTCCAGTGCCTCTGCCATCCAAGAGGCCTAAACGAGCCTCTGCCTCCAGTGCCTCTGCCATCCAAGAGGCCTAAACGAGCCTCTGGAGGCTCCAAAACAGGCCTACTGCTTACATGTTCTTCCTGATAAAGTGGCTTCCGCCAGACACAGGGCAGGAGGAGGAGGAAAGGAGCATGGACTGACCTTGTTGTGAATTTAAAAAGAGGTAGCAGAATTATGGGATTGAATAACAATCTTCTAGTCCCCAGAAGATTTTTTAGCCCTATAGTTCTCAACCTGGGACAGAAGGCTGCAGCAGGACTTTCCATAAGGGTGTCTAGGAATAGGATGAGGCAGGGATGGTTTGAACTTGAGGGAAAGCAGGTTTAGGGTGGTGAGACTCTGGAACAGGCTGTCCAGAAAGGTTGTGGATGCTTCCTCCCTGAGGTTGTTCAAGGCCAGGTTGGATGAGTCCTTGAGCAGCCAAGTCTGTTTTGAGAGGTGTCCCTGCCCCGTTGTGGTGAGGTTGGAGTAGATGATCTCTAAGATCTCTTCCAACCTAAGCCATTCTGTGATTCCAATCTTACCTGAAATTACAGCTTAACTATATTTTTTAAAAAAGCCAGAATTTCTGTCTTAGTAACAAGACCTGCTTATCACCTACATTGAAAATGAACTATAATGTGTACAAGCTATGGAAGGATAATTATCTTACTGTTACTTGATACCAAATTCCTTCCTAGCAGTTGGTGACAATTCTGCTATCAAAGACAAAGTTCTAATCTTGTTTGTTAGCTGTATACTCATAATATCCCAACTAATGTGGTATGCAAGGTCACTTTAAGGGAAATGCCAAGACTAGATTTTGAGACTAGACATACAATCTTTTATAATGGTAGAGAGGATGGTATTTGCCATAGCACTGAGATGTCTCAATATTGACAGATTAAGAACAGAGAATTTTAATTTGTCCTTTACAATGTGGAGTTTTATTGTTTTCAAAATAACACTCAAAATAATTGCTCTTAGCAAAAACCTGAAAAGTGCTTTCAGTGAGTAGATAGCAACAATTATGTGAGCTTCTTACTAAATTAGTGAGGAAAAAAATAAATAATAGGTGCAATTTTTTGTTTTCCTTTAGTATATCAAACCCCTGGCAGAATTAAGTGTGGGATCACAGTGGTATTGTGACTAGTACTCAAAAATACCAGACAGCAGCTATATATTTGCAGAGGGCCCATTTGTGGCGCATAGTCTGTTGCTCTGAATGACATGCTGCTTGACACAATGCAATTTTCAAAATACAGGCATTTGTATCCAGAATAGAACAGATCATCTCTTTAAACCCATTTCATTCTCAGTGAAGAACGTAGTTGACAAATTCTGATCCTCCTAGAGCACGTACAAGCATTTCTGTTGCTGCTTTGGTATTTACATACCACAAAATAACTGTATTTGCAGTGGCGTAATAAAGGCATCATTCGTCAACTTAGGTCCTGTTAAGGTGTTACTCTGCACTGCATTTTAGTGTTCATTCGGAAGAAAGAATGACAGATAGGGGATGTGGAAAGCAAGATAAGATAAAGGGTAAGAGCATGTAATGACAGTTTAAGGGTCAGCATTTAATTGAATGTTAGATAAGGAGAGATAGCTTCCTTCTTTGACATGGTGATGTCTCTTTGTCTGTTTACATTGTATATCTGGAGATTTTAGAGTCAGCATTACTTTTTAAGAGCTGAGTCCCTTTATTTGCAGGATTGATGGTTTCACGAGTGTATGTGACCTTTAAAAATGAATGATTGTACAAAATTAGTTGTTTGAGTAATCACTTTTGAGCAGAGCTGAATAAAAAACTTTGTCAGATAAAATGCTGTGAAGCCTTGTCAAACACAGTAGTCTGCAAAGATTGTATTCAAGTTCAGATGCACTGAAGAGAACATTTTCAGCCATTTAAAAGACTGGCAGAAATTTAAAGACTAAGGCCAGGCCCTGATTTTATTAATTATTCTCTTGAAAAATCAAGCAAATTAAAAGGTTTGTTGTTAGGGAATGCTTTTTCATTTCATAGCTAAAAAGGTATTTTATAGCCTTAAATCACGCTTGTACAGTAGTAATGAATTGCTGTTGCAGCTTCAAGTGTAATACCAGGAAAGCATAGAATTCATCGATACTAGAGTTGGCTGTGAGTATGATTTCAGGTCCTCAGCTTAAGTCTTTAGCAGCAAACCCATCAAGAAAGCAGATTTATTGCAGGTATTGAAAGGAGTGCACACTGCTCGTGCAATGTAGCAACAGCACCACTGTCATTGTAGTCCTAAATGTGTAAGGATATAGCTGAATGCATTTCTGTTGTGGTCAACAAAGACTTTTCACAAATATCTGAAATCTCTCCTAGAATCCTGGCCCAGGAGACTGGTACAGGTAACCTATCCCATATCATACGATTGCTCTTGAAGCCAGCTATTATATAACCCTGCTCAAGCTTCACCTGGTAATTGATTTCTCTCCTGCTCTAGCACCCCCGGGGCTGTCTATTCAAAAGTTCTGCTCCTATGGCTGCTGTCAACTTTTTAATAGTTTTTTTCCTGTTGATATTTCTGTTCCAACTCTTTCTACCGCTATACTTCATGCATGAGTTTGTATGTTGTTGCTGGCTTATCTTCTACAGGACTTCATTGTACCCAACATTCTTTCTCACATTTACTGGACATTCCATATTATGTATATCTTAATAATGGATCTGCCATTTATGTCTTGTGTTCATCCTGTCACTGCCTACATATACCCAACCCTCTTCATCTACTGTTACTTGGAGTATCCAAGACTCCATTTACACCATTTTATATCAGAGGTTATGTAAAGTTTATGTCAGAGTCTTAAATATTCAAATGATACTTCAGATTCCTTCCATTCTTCTTAATCCAGCCCTTGAGCTGCTCTTCTTCCCATGCTAAACTTCTGGTAGTCCCTCATTTTCTGTTACAAGCCAGGGTTACCCAAACTAATTCAAAGATGCATCCACACTTTCTTAAGCAGCATTGAAAGTGAGTGGAGGATTCAAAACCAGGAGAGAGCTGCATTATGTTCATCTTTCCTAATATGGAATATCCATGTGTTCACATATGGAGTGTTCATATAAGCAGATACATGTGTGTGTCAGCTATTTAATAACTAGTGGGTTGTGAATGCCATATGAAAAGTGTCAAATCTTGCAGACCTTCCAAGGAGGGGAAAATAATTAAGTAACTACTTCTGTTGTTCTCATTACTGTAGTGTGGTGAGACCTTTTGGGTTGGTTTTTATTCCCTCCAGTTTTTATGGCTTGTGTCTGAAAATTACTATGGTTTATGACTTACAGTTTGATAAACGAGGAGCTTCTTTCTGCCTGAAATTTTGTCCGTAGTCTAAACAGGGATTTTACCTGAATTCTGTGGCAGCACTAATTCAAAACCTGGCTGATATGGATGAGAATCTGAAGGAACTAGGGTTGTTTATTCTGGGGAAGAGGAGGCTGATGGGAGACCTCATTGCTCTCTACAACTCCCTGAAAGGAACTTGAAGTGAGGTGGGAGTTGGTCTCTTCTTCCTATGATTAGGTGACAGCATGAGAGGAAATGGCCTGAAATTGTCCTGGGGAGGTTTAAATGGAGATTAGGAAAAATTTCTTTGCTGCAAGAGTGGTCAGACATTAGAACAGGGTGCCCAGAGAGATGGTGGAGTCACCATCCATGAAGGTGTTCAGTGAAAGTGTGGACATAGTACTTTGCGACATGGTTTAGTAACCATGGTAGTGTTGAATCAATGTTTGGACTCCATTTTAGAGGTCTTTTTCAACCAAAACAATTCTATGATTCTGTGCTTCTATGACTAAGGAAGAACTCCATAAGCATGCACTTTTCTAGATAGGAAAATAGGCTTTGTAGAAGAAACTGACCATCCTAGCCACAAGTAACCTCTACCAATCTGATTAAGGCATATACGTGTTATACATTTATATATATAATGTATTTTGACAATATTTGGGCCAAGAAGGGCTTTGAAATGAGCCCTCATCTACTTAGACTGTGACCCAATGTTCTACATATGAGTAAAGCAGAATGAGAATCCCTATGCTAGAGTAGCTGGAAAGACATTTCTGTTCTGCAACTTGCAATTTTAAAACTCCTGTATCAGATTAATAAATGGATGGGTTTGTCTATGGAAAGCTTACCTGAGACTGTCACTTAGAAATGCCTTCTGTTCGTGTCATTTTCCTCTCCTGTTTGCTCTCTAAGGTTTCTATATTTAGAGTAGGAATATTTATGTAGTTTGCTTTACAGAAAAATAATATCAATACAATTCTATAAAATTCTCTCAATGCCTTCTAGAACAATCTTTTTGTATATATGCAGGATTTCTTGTGGGTGATGCTGGCACTTGTCAGTAAGACAATACTCTTACTGACATGACCTTATGAATAATGTGGCTGTCTCAAAATCATTAACCATTCTGCCCTGGAATACAGCCTCTCATATTCCATGCTTCATAAAATAACTAAAACCCCATACTGCAAAATTGAAATTGTCAAACAATTCCAATAGTGTGTTCACCCAGGAAGAAGTGGTGCTCTGCTAGCATGAATCCAACATCATGATCAAGTAATTGTAACAATATGGGTGGTATTTATTTATTTTTCAAAATTAATATGGTTTATTAATTTTGATATTAATATATTTAATCTCACTGCATTACTTATTTTTAGTCAGATTCTTTGCACAGTCATGGAAAACATTACACAGAGGGAAAATGGAATCTAGACCACTTAAGAAGTAACTAGCAGTAATACAACAGTAACTAAACTATTAGAATTGGAAGGAGGTCCTTGCAGTCGATTATGCCGCTTGTCCACTAGAGAGACTCAAGAGGCTTCTCTCTGCTTAAGACAGAAGGCACTTGGATTCAGATAGAGAGAGGCTTTAAGTATTGACTCACAAAATATTATCTTCAGATTCCTTGGGCTAAACTAGACAGTACCCAAACACTTGCAGGGACTTCTGTTGGTGTCTTAATAGCCATTAAGACTTCTGAAGCTTCCCAGGCATTAACAGGGTGCTGGGAGACAGGCAGCAGATCTCTGACATTATCCTGGTTCCTATTTGACTCCAGACTTGGCAAGGAGATTTGAAGCGGTGCAGGCAGGATGACTTCCAGATGTGCAGACAGGCACAACATCGGTGGCACTTTTCACCACATTGTGAGGCATTTAACACCTTCTCCTGGTAAACCAGAGGAACAGCAAGTTTCCAGGTAGACAAACCCAGAACATCAGGGCTTGTCACTATACAGCAAAGCTGGCTTGGAACTTAGCAGACATAATGCAAACCAAATAAGGCAAGAGCATGGCAGGATACAATGGCAGAGACCAATGACACAGAAGCACAATAAGGTGGAAGCAGAGAGAGAGCACGTTGTGTTTGCCTGCTCACCTGCTTCTATCACTTCAGCCCAAGACTAGTGGCTTATTGGCCACAGAGCTTACACAATCAGAATGGCAGTTTGCCAAACTTCACCACATTAGGTTAGCTAGGGCAGAACACAAAGAAGTGTATAAACTCACAAGGGTACCCTGTTTGCAACTTTGGAAGGAGAGAAGGAAACTCAGTGGCACCAAGTCTTTGTCTTCCTTTCCTGTGGTTGCTTCCCCAACAGCAGAAAGAGGGAGAGTAGAAAACATGTCTGAACAAGTCAGGACATGTTTAGACCAATTTTGGCCTTTCATGACAGTAATGTTTAGAAAAAAATAAGAATTGCAGTGTATTTATGTATGTAGTGAGCAAGTGCTGTGTAGCTTTAAAGAGTGGTTTCTTTTTTCGTTAAACTGCTGTCTACAACTACCTGAAGGGAGGCTGTAGCCAGGTGGGGGTCAGTCTCTTCTCCCAGACAACCAGCAATAGAACAAGGGGACAGAGCCTCAAGTTGTGCCAGGGGAGATATAGGCTGGATGTTAGGAGGAAGTTCTTCCCAGAGAGAGTGATTGGCATTGGAATGGGCTGCCCAGGGAGGTGGTGGAGTCACCGTCCCTGGAGGTGTTCAAGAAAAGACTGGATGAGGCATTTAGTGCTATGGTCTAGTTGACTGGATAGGGCTGGGTGATAGGTTGGACTGGATGATCTTGGAGGTCTCTTCCAACCTGGTTGATTCTATTCTATTCTCACTGGAAAAAAGGCTGCTACCTGCCTAAGGGCCCTGGTCAGTGTCATCCCGAGAAGATCCACTTACTCCCTTATAATACCTTTTCTGTTACTGGTCCTCTAATAAGAATTTCTGTAAGTTTTTAAATTAGAGTGAGTCTGGAGTAGTTGCTTTTTAAATTTTGTTGTTACGCATCCACTATAAAATCAGATTTTCCTTGTGCTCTGGAGGTTTTAAAACAACTTAGGGTTGATAACAGGTTTTGACTACCGTGGAACTCTTACTATGTCTGATAGGAACAAAGGTGAGAGACTTAATCACACTGTTAGTCTTTGCCTGAAAATAAAGTGTTCCTTTCCCCTGCTTTAGTAGTGTAGCATTATGCACATCTTTGCCCCAAAACCTGATTTCTTACCTGTTTTCTTGAGGAAGTCTAGATGTATTTTTCACCACTACCATTATATTTCTGCCAGCCTGTGTGCTGGGTTTGTGCTCTATTTCTTACAGTGTTGTCTCAGAAATTTGATTTAGGTAGCATTTATTAGCCTGAGTGCTATTAAAGCAGGATTGGTTTTGTCAGACATTAAGATCAAATTACAGCATATGTTTGACATTAATACCAAACTTACTAACTATAAAAGACAATAACCCATTTCTAATTATTTTTTCTCCCAGACACCTGAGGAGCTAGAAGATGTATCTGACCTTGAAGAAGACCACGATGCACGTAGCCGCACAAGTATTCAGACTGAAGGCAAAACTGACAGGGTATGTCTTATTCCAATTTATTTGAAAGCAATTTTGCATAAGATCACAAAATGAGTATTAACTCACAAAAGTTATCTCTGGATTCCTGGGTCTAAATACAGTTTCCTGACAGTACCCAAAGAATTGCAGGGAATTCTGTTGATATCTTTTTAGCCACTAAGGCTTGTAGATCTTCCCAGGCTCTAACAGGAGTTGGGGAAGAAGCAGACAATCTCTGACCTGATCCTCATTCCTCTTAGATGATCTGTGTCCCTTCCAGGGCTCTCAGTCTTGGAAGAAGACTTGCAGGTGTGCAGTTGTGGCATGGAGGTTTTCAGAGGAGTAGGCAAGCCCAATGTCTCGCTGGCTAAGCAAGCCTATTGCGTGAAGGCACTTAATGCCAGTCTTCTGGTAAACTGAGACAAGGCAGTTTCCAGCTATACAAACCCAAAGTATCAGAGGTTGTTGTTATGTAGCATGTAGAATGTTGCAGAGCCTGGCAGGATGCAAGGGCAGTGAGGCAGAAGCACACTACGGCAGAGACACAATAAAGCAGAGCATATTTCGTTTACCTTCTCATTTCTTTTTATCAATGTAACCTGAGACTGTTGGCTCCTTTGGCCACAGATTAGCCAATCAGAAGGGCAGTTTGCCAAACTTAACCATACTGGGTTAAGTCAGGGCTTACTTTTACCATTTTAGGGCAAAACACAAGTGTATAAAGATGTGAGGTACCCTGTTTACAAGTTGGAAGGGACATGAAGGAGACTGGAAGGCACCAGGGCCTTTCTTTTCCTTTCCCATCCTTGATTCCTCCATGACAGGAGAGGGGGAAAGCAGAAAACATGTCTGGACAATCCAGAACATGTTTAGGCCTAATTATCCTATTTTAGCCTTCGATGACAATTCCCTCTCAGCCTAAATCTACATATTAACAGAAACCTTCACATACATTATTCCAAATAAATATGTGAAGAAATCTAGTTTCCTGTTGTAGCAAACATGGACAGTGATTTAAGAGCTTTTTGTTTGGACCAATATTTGATAATGATATTTGAATATTTATACCTAGATCCTATTTATTGATATGAAAAGTCAGTCATCAGCAAGTTTGCAGATGACACCAAGCTGGGGGCTGATGTGGCTGGGTTGAAGGGCAGAAGAGCTCTGCAGCGGGACCTTGACNAGGCTGAGGGAGCTGGGGTCGTTTAGCCTGGAGAAGAGGAGCCTCAGGGGTGACCTTATTGCTGTCTACAACTACCTGAGGGGTGGTTGTGGCCAGGGGGAGGTTGCTCTCTTCTCTCAGGTGGCCAGCACCAGAACGAGAGGACACAGCCTCAGGCTGTGCCAGGGGAAATTTAGGCTTGAGGTGAGGAGAAAGTTCTTCACTGAGAGAGTCATTGGCTGCTGGAATGGGCTGCCCAGGGAGGTGGTGGAGTCGCCATCCCTGGAGCTGTTCAAGGCAGGATTGGACATGCCACTTGGTGCTGTGGTCTAGCCTTGAGCTCTGTGGTAAAAGGTTGGACTTGATCTGTGAGGTCTCTTCCAACCCTGATGATACTGTGATACTGTGAAAAGTGTATGGATAAAATAGATTTGAAGGTTAAGACAGGCATTGTCTTGTCTGTTGTTCTGCAGCAGATTTCTATGCTATCATGAGGCTTTTGCATGCAATGGTAACACCAAGAATGACATGTTCAAGAAGTGGTATGGCAAGACTGCAGAGTGACCTTTTTCCCTCCTTGAGTTCTGTCACTTGGGCATTTCCACCGTAATAATTAGATTTTATTTATATGTATCTGTCTCAATACTGGTTCTGCATAACGGCACTCCTGATTCCTCCTGCTTTGTCAAGAGTGTTGTATTTCTTCTTATGCCACATCTGTCACTTCTCCAACAGGAAACTGGCACCTGTGAAAGTGCCTTTTTGTTTTCTCTTTCTATCACAACATACAAAGCACATAAAACCAGATGTGATCACAGGATGTTAGGGATTGGAAGGGACACAAAGAGGTCACTGAGTCCAATCCCCCTGCCAAAGCAGGATCATACAATCTACTGCAGGTCACAGAGGAATGCATCCAGATAGGCCTTGAAAGTCTCCAGAGAAGGAGATTCCGCAACCTCTCTGGGGAGCCTGTTCCAGTGCACAGTGACCTTTACAGTGAAGAAGTTCCCCTTCGTGTTGAGGTGGAGCCTCCTGTGCTGCAGCTTATATCCATTGCTCCTTGTCCTATCACAGGGAGCAAGTGAGCAGAGCCTGTCCCCCCCATCCTCACCCCCAGCTCTCAGATATTTATAAACATTTATTGAATCCCCTCTCAGTCTTCTCTTCTTCAGACTGAAAAGCCCCAGGTCCCTCAGCTTCTCCTCATCAGGCAGTACTCCAGTCCCCTAATCATCCTTGTAGCCCTTCACTGGACCCTCTCCAGCAGATCTCTGTCCCTCTTAAACTGCACATATGTAGCTTGCAACAAAGCCCTATGTCTGTATTACTAATATAACAGAGCTATGAGAGTGACTGTGGGACTCGAATATCTCTCCTATGAAGAAAGACTAAGAGGGGCTGTTTAGTCTGGAGAAGAGAAGGCTGAAAGGAGATTGTGTCAACATGTATAAATATCTGAGGGATGGGTGTCAAGATGTTGATGCCAGCCTGTTCTTGGTAGTGCGCAGCAGTAGGACAAGGAACAACAGGTACAGGCTAGAACATAGGAGGTTCCACCTTAGCATGAGTGGACATTTCCTTATGGTGAGGGTGCTGGAGCCTTGGAACAGGTAGCCCAGAGAGGTTGTGGAGTCTTCTTCTCTGGAGACTTTCAAAAATTGCCTGAATACGTTCCTGTGTGACCTGCCCTAGGTGATCCCACTTTGGAAGAATGGTTGGACTTGATGACCTCTGGAGGTCTCTTTTAATCACTAACATTCTGTGATTCTGTGATCTTTAGAATCTATCCAGAAAACTACAGACCTGTCAGCCTGACCTCAGTGCCAGGCAAGGTCATGGAAGAGGTCATCTTGAGTGCCATCACAAAGCACCTACAGGATGGCCAAGGGATCAGGCCCGGCCAGCATGGGTTTAGGAAGGGCAGGTCCTGTCTCACCAACTTGATCTTCTTTTATGATCAGGTTACCTTCCTGGTGAATGTGGGCAAGGCTGTGAATGCAGTCTACCTGGACTTCAGCAAAGCCTTTGATACCATCTGCCACAACAAGCTCCTGGCCAAGATGGCAGCTCATGGCTTGGACAGATTCACTCTGTGCTAGGTCAGGAACTGTCTGGATGGCCAAGCCCAGAGAGTTGTGGTGAATGGTGTCACGTCCAGTTGGCAGCTGTCACTAGTGGTGTTCCCCAAAGATCAGTACTGGGCCCAGTCCTGTTCAATGTCCGTATTGATGATCTGGACAAGGGGATTGAGTCCAGCATCAGTACATTTGCAGCAAGCTAGGAGCAGGTGTTGATCTGTTGGAAGGTAGGAGGGCCCTGCAGAGGGACCTTGACAGGCTGGATGGGTGAGCAGGGGCCAATGGGATTAGATTTACCAAGGCCAAGTGCAGGATTCTGCACTTTGGCCACAACAACCCCAAGCAGCGCTACAGGCTGGGAACAGAGTGGCTGGAGAGCAGCCAGGAAGAAAGGGACCTGGGGGTAGTAGGCTGAAGATGAGGCAGCAGTGTGCCCAGGTGGCCAAGAGAGACAATGGCATCCTGGCCTGTATCAGGAACAGTGTGGGCAGTAGGACGAGGGAGGTTATTCTGCCCCTGTTCTCAACACTGGTCAGGCCACACCTTGAGTACTGTGTCCAGTTCTGGGCCCCTCAATTCAAGAGAGATGTTGAGGTGCTGGAACATGTCCAGAGAAGGGCAACAAGGCTGGTGAAGGGCCTGGAACACAAACCCTATGAGGAGAGGCTGAGGGAGCTGGGGTTGTTTAGCCTGGAGAAGAGGAGGCTGAGGGCAGACCTCATTGCTGTCTACAACTACCTGAAGGGAGGTTGTAGCCAGATGGGGGTTGGTCTCTTCTCCCAGGCAACCAGCAACAGAACAAGGGGACACAGTCTCAAGTTGTGCCGGGGGAAGTATAGGCTGGATGTTAGGAGGATTCTTTCCAGAGAGAGTGATTTGCCATTGGAATGGGCTGCCCAGGGAGGTGGTGGAGTCACCGTCTCTGGAAGTGTTCCAGAAAAGACTGGCTGAGGCACTTAGTGCCATGGTCTAGTTGACTGGATAGGGCTGGATGATAGGTTGAACTGGATGATCTTGGAGGTCTCTTCTAACCTGGTTGATTCTCTTCTATCTAGAGAGAGTATAGGTTAGTGGTGAGATAGAGGGACTGAGTTTTGACCCTGTGTACATGTTCCTGACTCTGCAAGTGGATGAGTAATCATGGAAATGTTACTTTATTGATCCTTCCCTCAGATAGTTCTGGTTATGGCACATCTGGGCAATGTGCTGTGAGATCTCTCAGTAATTAAGATTGGTAGCAAATCCCTAGGACCAAATCTTTATCTGCTATAAACAGGTACATCTTGTGTATCAACACAGCTTTTCTCACCTGAAAGTTGTATCTTCCTCTAGTTGTTGTGTTTAATTTGTGTAGTTACTCTGCAAGTATATTGTCCAGTAATTTTGCTTGAGAAAATGTATGCCGTAGTGATCAGTGTAATTCCACTGAGGTAGTTACTGGCATATACAATTTTATGTTGAAGAGAAGGTCAAATAAGGATTTTCTAATTAATTTTTAGACTTAAAAGCCAATGTACATTCTGATGATAGGACAACATTTATTTTAAGTGTTTAAAGTGTTTAAATTAGTGAAGAGACCAGCTTAGCTTAATTTCAAAGTTACCTCTACAGATTAGGTGTTTGTATTGAAGATGCAACCTTTTTTTAACTCAATCCACTTAGAGATGAGAGGAGCAGAAATGCTTTCAGGCAACCACCCACTCACGTGTTTTTCTCAGAGTTCTGTGGACAGCTTTATGAATATACAGACAAAAAAACATCTGAGAAGATCTTTTATACAGATTTCTTGCCTGCTATGGTTATACGATTGCTGGCCAATGAAGAGTTGACTTGATGTGCAGTACCATAAATAAGAAATAGCCTTGTTGAATTTTGTTACTGTCTTATTTATATTTTCATCTTAAATACAGCAATCACAGAATGTTAGTGGTTAAAAAAGACCTCCAGAGATCATCAAGTCCAACCATTCTTCCAAAGCAGGATCACCTAGGACAGGTCACATAGGAATGCTTCCAGGCAGTTTTTGAAAGCCTACAGAGAAGGAAACTCCACAAGGTCTCTGGGGAGCCTGTTCCAATCATTAATGTATGTATAAAAATGTATTTAGCCTTGAAAAGGTTGCCATATAAACATCCTCACAAACTCTCTAAGAAGAGAGCAGACACTATGAATAGCTATTGGTACCTACATAAAAACATAATTACAAGAGAAGTTAATATGCCATCAATTTACCTGGCTGTTCTTATTAAAGTAACAAATATTTTACATCTAAGTACCTACTTTAATTTGCGTGCTGGCATACATTAACAGGAAGCATGTGCTATTTGGTTAATTAAAAACTCCTACTTTGAAACTAGTTTATAGGTTTAATTTTTATCAAAGCCACACACAAGCTCTAAATCCTGATGCTGTTCAAGGCCAGGTTGGATGAGGCCTTGAGAAGCCACATCAGTTGAGAGGCAGCCCTGCCCATGGTGGAGAGACTGGAATAGATGATCTCTAAAGTCTTGTCCAACCTAAGCCATTCTATAATTCTGTGATTCTATGAATAATGCAAATAACTATTTTAATTTTGAATGGGTTCTATGAATAGTAATTTTGACATTTAGCACATGGCAAATGTTCCCTGGTGGGA
The DNA here is from genome assembly GCA_013400475.1 of Tricholaema leucomelas. Classification (NCBI taxonomy): domain Eukaryota; kingdom Metazoa; phylum Chordata; class Aves; order Piciformes; family Lybiidae; genus Tricholaema lacrymosa; species Tricholaema leucomelas. Next base: position 202,912 of record WAAF01007269.1, on the reverse strand, counting down.
GTCATGATCTATCAAAAACATTTAATCTCCTTGCCAATTCTTAAGTTACCCCCAATTTCAGCAAAGGGAAGAGATGAGGCTGATGGTGGAATCAAGGTTGTAGCAGCAGACTAGTATTACAAAGCAGGACTAAAAAGAATTCAAAGAAGTAGGTGTATAGGAAATTAGTAACTGGTTATGAAATATTGATATTAATTTCTGTATACATATTAATTTTTTTATTAATATTAAAAATCTGAAAAATTCCCAGAGATTCTTTGGATTTTTGGTCAACAGGAAGTAATTGCACAGAATTAAACAGTTTAAACAATCAGAACTTGGAAAATAGTAATGCAAAACCAGGAAAAAAAATCTAACTATGCTTATGGAGTCTTGGCATTCACTCCAGCATGTGTACTCATGACGCTTTTGGTCCCTGAGTAAGTCTCCTATATCAAAGATACTTTCAAACTCGCAACAATGATCTTAGGGTAAAATAAAAAATATTCCAGGCAGAAGGAAGGAGAGCTGAGTTGCTGCTAAGGTGGCAGGTGCTAGCTGCATTCAGGTGGCCACCTTCATTTCTGGTTAACGAGCAGTGAATGAGGAACGGCAGAGAGACTCAGTATAGAACGGTGGAATGCAGAAAGGCACAGTTTCTAAAGTACCCCCCTTTAAATACTTCAGTTTGAAAACCAAACTGGCCAGTGAATTCAAAGCTTCCTGCCTTGTTTGACCACGCAGGCTGGTTGAGGAGCAGCACAAGACACCTGACACATGGTGCTAAGCCCCTAGCCCTCAAGGCTTTGCTCATCTGACTCAACTTCCTGGGATTCCCTGCTACAGGAGGAAGAGAGCAAGGGCTTAACCAGCCTGTCAGGATTTATGCCCTACCAGAACAGTAGGATAATCCAGCAGTTTGTTTCAGGATAGAATCCTGACATGAATGGTTGTAAGAGCAATTACATTGCTGTCTTTGTTTAGCTTATTAGAAAGGTTTTTTATTTATACCCCATATATTGCATTGAAGCATGCTAGTATTGCTCTTATTGTCAGTGGGCACAGAGGATCTGGTATTTCCTCTCTGTATGTCTATATTCTTTTGTACTTGTAGATCCTTATTCTATGTTCAATTTTCTAAACTCTGTATTAGATAACTTAGCCTTATTTTACCTTTTAAGATAATGTTTTCAGAATATGTCTTTTGGTTCCCTTTTATTTCCTCTGGATGCTCTTCATCTGGTTAATAAGTTCTTGAATTTTGAGTCCAGACTCTTTATAGAATCATAGAATGTCTTAGGTTGGAAGGGACCTCACAGATCATCTGCTCTAACCTCCCTGCCATGGGCATGGATGCCTCTCAACTAGACTTGGGTGCTCAAGGCCTCATCCAACCTGGCCTTGAACACTCCCAGGCAGGAGACATCCACAACCACTCTGGGCAACCTGTTACAGATTACTAAATGCATTATGCCAGCCACTCTAAGCTTTATACTGTTTTCTGCTGTAGCTCACTTCCAAATTAGTTTTGTATGAGATTTTCCTTTTTGCCAAGAGTGCAAAATTTTCATCAACTACAGTTCTTCACCCACAGAACCACTGATAACCAGTTTTGTCTCAGTTCTTTGTGCACACTGGTGATTTTTTCTTAGGTGTCAAACCTTGTACTTGTCTCAGCTGAAACACAGCCTGTTGTTGTTTCAGTTTGCAAAGTTCTCAAGATCTCTTTGAATTATAAACCAGGTGTCTTACACTGCAAATGTGTGATGTGTACTCTTGGTTTTGAACACTCCCAGGCAGGAAAATGCTGAATACCATTAGTGAAAATGCTGAATGATGGCACAATGAGAGCAGGTGCCTTCAGAATTTTGCCTGGTGGATCACTCTGCTTTGGCATGTGTTCTTAATAAGTATTCTGTGAGCAGTTCTTAAACACATTACCACATCTGCCCAAGGACAATTACATCTAGATCATATTTTCCTAAATTATATGTGAGGGTGACGTGTGAACCAGTGACAAAACCCCAGTAAAGCCTGAATTTATGACACATTTTTATCTTTGTCTATAGGCCTATTCCCCTGGGACAAAGAGAAATTAGATTAATATGTTACAATTGGCCTATCTAATTCAACCTTTTTAGTGAAGGCCATTGCTAATATGGCAAATCCCAGTTTGTTCTATTATGTCTTGATTGCTATTTCTCTTTATCCAATTATATTGTATCTAAAATTAGACAAGAACTGATGTGGCAGCACAGGTGAGGCATTCTGAACATGTTCAAAGAATGCTGGACTTCAGCAAGTTTGCTACAGTTCTTACAAGAAGTATAAGTTCTTGGGAGAAGACAGTGGGTGACAGCAGGTAGTAAACTTATCAAAATTAATTCAACTTCTCCCAACTGTCAGAGTCACACTCCCACACAGTCCATCTCCTGGGAACATCCTGTATATTTACTTCACCAGCAATTGGTGAACATCTACCACTCTCTCTTTCATGTCTCTAAGCTTGAAGAATTATTCACTCATTAAAAAAAGCAGGATATTTTGGAAAAGGCAGTGGACCAATTTTACTCATTTTGACAGAATCACTTTTGACTCTCTGCTGCATTCAAGAAGTGTATTTCCTTAATGACATTCAAGATACAATCTCTATAGTGTTTTTAAGTCTAAATAAGTGCCTATCTAATGCTTACCTTGCTGATTAAGTAGACCCAGTGGATGTAGATGTATTTTATCATAGTGAACTATAGTATCTGCTAAAGGGAGAACAACTTAAGGTTTGAATTGGAACTGTTTTAGAACAGTTTTTTACTTCCATCAAATGCTCAGCTGGCTCTTCAGCAGGGAAGCAAGAGTATGGCTGAAATGGCTTCAGGTGGCTGCTGGGTCTGTGGTGGAAGGAAAACTTATCTCTCTAAGGAAAAGATTTGTGGAGCTATGCCATTTTCTTTTAGCTGCAGTATGTAAAGAACACATTCTGTATTTTTGCTTATAAAAGCTCTGAAAAGTTCTGATGTACTTCATTAGGGTGATGGGGTTTGTTTTCTTTGTACTCTGCAAAATTTCAGAAAAACAGACTTTGCTGCTTCTTTATGGTTACATGAGACTGCAACCTACAGGTTGCAGAAGTCTTAAATAATTTTCACAGGGAGATTGTTCCTTTTGTGAAGGGCATCTTTCTCTTGGACAGGAGTTTCCAGTAACACAAGCAGTTACTTGAATGAACTGTACTTCTTTCTGTTCCTTTTCTTTCCTTCCCCTCTACCTGTAAGCAGTAAGAATTTTGGTAGTGTGAGACTGGCCAGTCATTTGTTGTAGGGGATTAAGAAAGGAAAAATGTGTGTTAGGCTAAGATATTATGATAGAGTAATTGTAAGTTTATACAAAAGTCAATTCCTTGAGAGTATAGCCAGGGAAAAACGTAGTGTGTCTTGCAGCCTGAAACTCAAATTGCATTCTGGGCTGCATCAAGACGAGTGCAGCCGGCATGTCAAGAGAGGTGATTCTACCTCTTTGCTCAGCTCTGGTGAGACTCCACCTCAAATACTGCATCCAGTTCTGGTGGGAAGTTCATGGGAAGGACACAGAGCTGTTGAGTCCAAAGGATTGTATGTTCCCAACCTTAACATTTCAGTAAGTGTGATGGTGAATTGATTGAACCATGGAAGGGACTGAAATTAATAAAAACACCAGTTTCACATGGTAAGTTGCAAATGGAATGATGCAAGTAACCTCACTATTGGAGAGTCCCAGATACCAGGGGTAAAGAGCTGTCTGAAAAGCTAATTCAAGGAAACTTAAAGAAAAACAAAATAGTATTTTAAAAATTTACCCTGTGTAATAGAAAGAAAAATACCAAAAGTAAAGCTTCTCCTCTCACCTAGGTTTAACTCTGTTGTCTGCTACTACTATAAAAAATATTTTTTCTTAAAAGTAATGGGAAAAAAATTTCTTTAGGTGGACAAAATAAACCTGTGCTTGTGTAATAGCAGTCATTCAGTTTAGATCTTTATTTCACACTTAGCATTTTGTTGTATACTTTGATAAAAAACCGTATCTGTGCTTAAAAGGCTGTGTATGCAGATGTTTTATTTTGTTGCTCTACATGGTTTTAAAACAGTACAAGGAAAAGGAAAGAAAAATCAAGGTCAGAATTGTCATTTCCTTTGTCCCTTTGTTCCAGTGATAATGTGTCTCTTTCCACCTGAAACTCATTATTGTTGGCACATAGCAGGATGCTGTATGTCACAGTTCCCTCATTAAAATGTCAGCTTTCTCGTGGTTTCCAGATCCAGGCCTGTGCTCTTGAACTCAGATGGTATTAAGGCTGGGTGCTAAGAAATAGAATGTGTCCACCACTCAGCAAATAAGATTAGATTTTAAAATGGAATAATTAAATTCTCTTGACTCTGAAGCTTAATTCTTACTTTAGTCTGTTTCATACCTTTGCCAGAAAGCTTGTCCTGCAGCCATGAGGAAAATGTGTCCTAGTCTTCTTTGGCCTATTTTAGTTTTGTTGGGTTTTAGTGAAACTGGAAAAATAGTCCTTAAGGAGCTGTTTAGAAGGGCTTGTGGTGGTAGGACAAGGGGCAGTGATTTGAAATTAGAGAAGAGTCCATTTAGATTGGATGTTGGGAACAAGTTCTTTACCAGGAGGTTGATGGAGCACTGAAACAGGTTACCCAGTGTGCTAGTTTGAGCCTAGCTAGAATGTTTTGATGAGAAGGACTAGATTACAGGCTGTGAAAGGAAAACAATGGTGATGTCTACTTCACTCATAGGCTTGCTGAGATGTATAAGAACAAAAAGCAAAACATAGATTAAGCAGTCTTGCTTCTGCTGCTGGCGAGCTNAGGAACACCCAAACCATCACACCCAGCACCCAGGGAGGTAGTTGAGCCCCCATCCCTAGACATATTCCAGGTCAGGCCTGACAAGGCTCTGAGCAACCTGCCTCAGTGGAGGATGTCCCTGCTAACTGCAGGGGGGTTGAACCAAATGACCTTTGCAGATCAATTCTGTGACTGAAATTATATACACTGGGAGACCTGTAATTTCCAGTAGGTCATACAAATGGGAGGATTCACTTTGTAACAGAGTGATTACAGCGTAAATAAAAACTCTGAGATGGCTTGGCTTGAAAACCGCATATATGGCATATTTAGGTTATACTAATACTACTAATGTACCCCTATTTCTTAAAGAAGAGTATGTCACAAAATATTTATTGTGTGTTTGCAGTGTAATTATAGTGTTCTATTCCTGTATTCATAGCCTGCAGTCCAAGAGGTAGACCACTTCCCAGAGAAGGTGCTAGCTAAAACTCACTAAGCAGTAGAGCCATCACAACCCAACAGGCCAAAGGTCTTTATTCCTGTGATAGAAGGTGTAATGAAAGACAAAGACTACTATATGATCACATAGCCAGTGTCTGCTTCCTGGCCCAATTCTATCACAGGAAGTGTCTGTGACCCTTAGCCAGCTGAATGTTTGCAAACAGCTCAGTCTGGAGCTGCGGCCAAAAATAGGGCTGTGTTCTGCATAAGTCCAGTTTGGTTGTGGCTTTCTTTGAATATTGAATTTTTTCCTGTTGGCACTCAAGAAATTTTTTTGGTAGCCTTATTCATTTATTAATTTTGTACCTTGGATATATCAGAAAAATATGGAAAAGGATTAGCTATCAGTCACATTTCATAAAGGCTCTTGGGAAGAATTTATTCTTTCTTCTTTGGGTTAGTGTTAACGGGGATATCACTGCCCTCATTAGTCTGAAGTAATTTATTTTGCCCATCCCAATAACAGCAAGCAGTTATTGAAATTCAGAAGTGCTTGGTCTGGAACAGTTGGCTCAGGCCACGGTGTATTTGAACTATATATTTAATAATATCCACTCATTTTATTAAAGAAAAAAAAAAAGCAACACTTGGACAGACATGTTTTTCAAATCAAATTATTTTATGTTTCAGGCTAAGATGACTCAACTGCCAGAGGCTGAAAAGGAAAAGATAGCTGAGCAAGTGGCTGACTTCAAAAAAGTCAAGAGTAGGCTTGATGCAGAGATTGAAATATGGGACGACACCAGCAATGACATCATCGTTTTGGCCAAAAGGATGTGTGTGATTATGATGGAAATGACTGACTTCACAAGGTAAGTATAGAAAAAAAGTCTTCAATCTTTGTAAGTGTTGGAGGACATTGTCATCCTGCTATGGCAGGAAGTACTGAGATGGAAATCTTACTCTATACTTCAGAATGTGGTTGAGAGCTGCATTGTTGTAAGATGGATGTTGATTATAATCCTCCAAATTTCGGTAAATGTAGCAAGCTTCAAGAAAGGCCAGGAATAATCACTGATTGCTCAGCAGGAGTTGGGACTGGTGTAAATTGTATCATTCTGAAGTAGCCTATTAGAGCTTAAATGCCTAATTTGATTCTAGAGTCAGATGGCTCTGTTTCTGGGGGGTGGTTTTGGGGTTTTTAAGTCTTGTCAGAAAGGAATTTCAGAACTGCATTTGAAACAATTCTTATCCTACTCAACATTGACAAGCATGTCCTCTGCAGATAGACATTAGACCAGGTTACTGTAAATTTATGTAATGCATTTGTCCACCTTTCTTTAAACTTTATATGTGTTAAGATGACATAAGCTTTCTAAAACTTGCTGTGGTGAACTATCCTATAAATCATTGTCATAGAAAACTTTAAGCTGACAGATGGAAAAGTAATTGAGCTAGAGTAGGAAGCTATCATTGGAAGTTTGTGGTAGCCAGCAGCAGCTGCTCATTGGTGATATGAGCACAATCAACAGGTCTGTTTATGCAAAACTGCTTATACTGATTACTGGAAACTGGTAAAAAAACTGTTAAAATACCATGATATTTTCTGTAGTAAGCTTTGGCCCTGACAGGCAGTGATAGTGATAGTGGATAACAGGCATTTGGGCTCCAGGCTTCTTGTTTGTTGGTGGATGAGACAGAGTTCCTGCCAGTTTTGTTCTGTCTGTTCACTGAAGATTGTTAGCTGCTGGAAATGGAGAGAGTTTGGTAGAGATTTTTTCCTGAAGTTTACTGAGAGTGAATAGGATTGTAGTTTTAATTTCTTTGGGCCGGAGAGGGGACACTACAGTGAATAAGACAAGAAAGAATAAGGAGTGTGAAATTATTGCATTCCTATATTCTCATGGCTTCAACAGCAAAAGCATTTAGTGAAGCATACAAACAGAAAAGGCATCAGTGACTCTGCTCATGCTTTCTGTCAGCAGTCTCTATCTGCAGCCCCATTCCTGGGCTTTTGGGGCTTGGTTTGCTTGTTTTACAAAGTACCATCTCAGCTTGGCTCTGCTAGCTTCCTCTGTGTCTGACCAGAAATCTGTACTTTTTCTGACCTTATGCAGAAATGAGGAAAGCCTTGTAGTCTTTGCTTAGGAAAGCAAGAGAAAAAGAAGATAAGAAGTTAGGATGGCAATTCTGTAGTTACTGGAATTTATGAGGTCATAGGACAAGAAGATGATGATGGAAGAGGGATTCTGTTCAAGTTTATCCATAAATCTCATTACCATAACTTACTATTTGATTTACCTTTCCTGGTCTCCCTTTTTGCTTTAAAGTTATTCACAATCATCCTAGTTCCCCTTAAATGGCTACATGCTTCTGAAATCCTGTGGAGCTTTTCCATTGCACCCTCAAATGCACTGATGTGCTTTTTTTCTGGCCCCTCCTATCCCTCAAATTTCTGTCAGTTCCATCCGGCTCTTCTTGCTCATTTAAGAGTCATGCTCCAGCTCTCCTAATAATTCTTATTCCTGGTCACCAACTCAGTTTGACACAAAAGATAAAGGTACCTTTATTACTAAAAAGTCTGAGCTAAGTGCAATGACCTCTATTGCTTCATTTCAGCTGCATACAAGATTTTCCTCCCTCACCTTGCTCATAGGTCAGCATTATTTCCTTAAGCAGTCTGGGATGCTTTTGAGAGTCCATAGCAACTCAGTATTTGCATCATAAGATGCATAAAAACCAACTTACACTTAAAATTATTTAATCACAAAACAACCTGCAGATTGATGGTTGTAAAAGTTTTTCTCAACAGTGGTATTTTCCAGCAAAAAATATAGTTACTTTCGACAAAATTACTTGGGCAAAGGAGATCACAGTATCACCAAGGTTGGAAGAGACCTCATGGATCGTCAAGTCCAACCCATTACCACAGAGCTCAAGGCTAGACCATGGCACCAAGTGCCACGTCCAATCCTGCCTTGAACAGCTCCAGGGACGGTAACTCCACCACCTCCCTNCTAACCAGTGCAGAGTACAGGAGCAGAATGACCTCCCTGCTCCTGCTGGCCACACCATTCCTGATGCAGGCCAGGATGCTATTGGCCCTCTTGGCCACGTGGGCACACTGCTGGCTCATGTTGGCTGCTCTCCAGCCACTCTGACCCCAGCCTGTATCTCTGCATGGGGTTGTTGTGGCCAAAGTGCAGCACCGGCACTTGGACTTACTGAACGCCATCCCATTGGACTCTGCCCATCTGTCCAGGTGGTCAAGGTCCTGCTGCAGAGCTCTTCTGCCCTCCAACCCAGCCACATCTGCCCCCAGCTTGGTGTCATGTGCAAACTTGCTGATGACTGACTCGAACACTCCTTAGAGTTCTATCTTAAAAGCAGCTTTCACTGGTTAATTATATAAAGATGGTCTTGAAGATAAATTTCTAGAGCAAGTAAAATTTAGTTGTGTGCTTATTTACACTAAAAGTATCCTACATGCTTTGATGAAGAGAACCAGTGGGATTGAGTTGGTCCAGTGTAGTAGCCGAAGCAGATAAATTTTACTGTTACAATGAGCAGCAGAATGGTATTAGCTAGAGCAGCAGAAATGTTATTTAGGATTGTGCAGTACTTGCAGCATACTGACTGTCCTGCCAGAACTGTATGTAGTAGCCTCAGGCAGTTGTAACTCTCGAGTAGAAACATCGTCTCTTGGATTTGTTATGCACAGTTGAGACATGTCAAGTTAAATTGTGTCATTTAACTTGGAAGCAGCTGATACTGCTACTTCTTCCTGAGTGTCAGAGAACTTCTCAAAGGTATACAAATTTAGCTTTCACAAAGAAGTGAAGATTTTGGAGGCAGAAATCCTGGATGTGTCCTTCGCATCTGAAAAGATTTTGTGTCTGAATTTCATGCGTGGTACTACACCATGTCTTTATTAATATTTGCACACAGTATGGTAGCTTGTAAGATACTCATGTGGATGCTCTTTTGTTAGTTTAACAGTACAAATATTTGATTGGGTAGTGTAGTTTAGCTGGAAGTATTTGATCAGAAATGGAAATCTCTGTTCTGGTAACATCAATTCTAAAATGTAAGTGCTAAATATTCATCCTCCCATACAAAAATTCCTAAAAAAGAAAGTAATTTTATATAACCATCTGTTTCAAAGTGAAGTCACCTTATAGAACCGTAGAATGGTTTAGGTTGGAAGGGGCCTCAAGGATCATCCAGCTCCAACCCCCTGCCATAGGCAGGGACACCTCACTTCTCTGCCTTGTGTTAGATTTTTGTGCTCCCACTAGAGCAGGTTGCTCAAGGCCTCATCCAGCCTGGCTTTAAACACCTCCAGGGACGCAGAAGGAGGTCTTAGAACCAAAAGAAAAACATTTTAAGCAAAAAATAAAAACAATGAAACAGTTTGGTTGAATCACTCAGAGTATTACTCCAAGTATTTAAGTACCCAATTGCCTGCAAATTGAGTAGATTTTTTTTTTCTCCTGTGGTATGCATAATTAACATCTTTAATACTGTTGCTGAACATTGTAAATCATGGCTGTAGAGTCTGCAATTCCTAACAAAAGGATCTAAACCAAAGTCAGAATTTCCTTCCAGACCACAATACAAGTGGTTTCTAAATGGATGAACAATGTGCAGCTAGAAAGGTTAGGTGGTAAGAGGAGCGTGATGGTAAGGTGCTTGCTATTTTACAGATTAATAAAGCGTGTTGAACACTCATAAACCAGTACAGTAAACGGTTGGTGACCAAAATAACCAGCATAACCGTGCTTCCAACACTGTAGCAAAACACAGCTAAACCCTTGACAACTTCCTGTAATAAACAGTCTTTTACTATTGCTGAGAACTGTTCTCTAAAGAGAACAGATGAATTAAAGCTACTTGGCAGCATCAAGGTAGGAGGATGGATACATATGCATACCTGTGTGCCTTGGCTTTGTTTTGACATTTTTACAATATTCGCTTTATTTTGCATTATCTCTGTTTCTTTAACTGTGCCTTTTTACACAGTTCTGTTCTCACCTGGAAGCCTGTGGGAAGCAAATCTCTTTTAAGTGTGACAGATGATAGAACTGTACCTGTATGCGCAGAATTAGGCCCAGCATAAGGACAAGCAGCACCACCTCACAGCAAGTCAGGTTGTGCTCTCTAGACATTCACCATTTAGCAGGGCTGAACGGAAGTGATGTCAGCTCCTCCCTAGCAAGGGGAAGTAGAACACCCCAGAGGTCCTTTAAAGGTCCTTTCCAACCCAAAACCATTCTATGCTCCTGTGATATCTGGTGGCTCAGTTGTAGGCCTCTGCAGGGTTAGTCAGCACCACCACTCCAACTGTGACCCCTCGGTTTCCATTCACAGTCTTCTTCCTCCTTGATGCTCGGTTCAGCAGCATCTGAATGTAGCAAGGGGCACAGGATACCAATAGTAAGATACATCAGGAGCCCCAGACAAGGCAAGCAGTGAAGGAGCTATATGATCCAGCCAGGAGCAAAAGGAGAAGGGGGAAAAGCCAAATTCTAGCATATGCATGAATGGTACATACAGGAGACAAGCTACTAGCAAAGGAGGTGCAAAGTCAATCCAGAGCATAGGGCTAGAAACAGGGCTGAAGATAGATATACTTGTGATCCAGCTCAGGGCTTGAGAGAGGTGTGGACCAGATCTTAAACAGAGAAGATCTTATGCCAGTGGGCACCAGTTGTGGGAGAAGGCCTCAAGTGTGACTTGTTAGGGCCATTAAGGCTTACTGGTGCAGGACCATAGCAGGTGCATCAGAAAACTGCTTCTGTCCATTCTGATGGTTCAGGCTCACCCAGGAGGGGAAGCCAAGTAGAGTTTCCAAATTGGATATGAGGTCACAGTAAGCGAAATATTACAATTCGCTGTTCTTATGCTAATATTCAGGGTTTGCAGCATTCTCCAACTGACATGTCATTGAGCCTGCTTTTTGAGCTTCAGTGGCTTGATGCAAGACTCGTTTTTCCTGTGTATTTTGCTCAAGCTGTTGGGTAAGAATGCCCAGCAATATCTCCTAGAGAAATAAAGATGAAGTAATTAAAAAAGGCAAAACACTGATCCCAGCTTTTCCCCCATTTAAAACACAGACCTATTTTTATGGCATTTACTTGATGTATTTTGTACGTACTATATATTTTTTTCTGTAACTCCATATGTTCAAGATCCTCCAGAATTAATTAGTAGAAATTAAAAACTTAAACTTTTGAAACATTTCCAAGAAGTAAAGACTAGAAATTTGCAGTTGTCAGCTCCTTCATTGGAAGTGTAGTCGCATCAGTGAATTAATTGTGACCAGAAATTTGTCATAAAGTATCAGTTACTTTTGTCTGTGCATTTAATGCTGATTCATCTAAAACTTGTTCCCGCTTCTCCAAGACATCAGTCACAATCAGAGTATGATGTACACTCACATGTCTCTTGACTATTTATTGTCCAAGGGTGAAAAAAATGAATTTATGGCAGTTACTGCACTATTGACCTGGCTGGCGTTTGTGAGATAGAAAACTGGACTAACTGTAAGGCACAGTTTCTGACCTTGATAATACATGTAGTATTCAATGTGGGTACATAAAAAATAGCAGTAACTTCAAAGAAAGAAGGCCTGTAGTAGCTGCAGGTGGTGAAATAGAAAGGGAGCACATCATTGAGATGTTGTTTTATAAAGCAAAAAAGAGTTCTGTTGGTGCTCTGTAGTCTTTGCAGTGGTGGTCATCACAATCTGCAGATACTTTTCAGAGGCTTGCTTGTCACTATGAGAATGAGATGAGTCTAGTAAAAGGGTGTGATTTCTGAACTGCTGCACTGTCCTTATGGAGGAGGCAGGTGGCCAGTGTAGAGAGAAGGAAGTGAGGAAGACTTGCAGTCAGGAACTTCTCTGCCATCTTCCTTCATCTTGACTCTTAGAACCTATGCTATCAACTTCGTATTTCAAGGCTTCTCTACCAGAATGTAGAACGAGAAAAAAACTTGGAGGGAGTACATATAGTTTTCCCAAGCAAAAAGAGGTTTTGTAGTATATTTACTAGTTGATTACTTCAATCAAATTATCTCCTTTTACATTCACCTGTACACTAAGTTATAACTACTGGAGAAAAATTAAGCTTTGGCTCTTAATGTTGTGGACATATCCTTTAACATGAGGTGAAGGCAAAGCATTATAGGATGGGGAAGCTATAGTAAGTTAGGATTTTCACTATATGACTTTATCTTTTGTTAAAGAATTATTTTACTGATGTCTTCCCCTCTTCCATAAACTTGATTACAGATCAGTTGTTTGACAGTTCTATAGCTGTAGTCACGTTCCTGTGTGCAGATGAAGCCATGATTATTTCAGAGATAAGACCTTCATCTTCATAAAATCAATTCCCCTGTATTGTTTCTGCCCCCTCGTTCACTCCACCGAATGTCTGTCTGCCTTCTGAGTGATCAATCCATGGGAAACAGTTTCAACTGAATCCCTGGTTTCTTTGTGACCAGGAATCAAACTAGGATGAAGTTGCCACCTAATAAAATATAGCTGCTCCCAGAAGCTGCAGGGCCATAAGCAGCTTTACTGCATTTTCTGTGTGATGTGTTTTTTAAGTATCCATTTAGTTTTCTGTCTTGAATATGCATACTTCTGACAAAAACTATTCACAAATGCTCTCCTTGGGAGCATGCTGAACAGAAACGGTGCTGAACTGCTGTGGTTTTTGCTAAAAATATACCTGAAGTCTGATCAAACCTTTTTTAATTAAACTAGGATCTTTCAGGGTTCACAGAACCTGCCAGTGCTTTTCATACCTTTTTCCTTCAACATTATACAGTATTTTTTAAGACATATATTTGATGCAGTGTCTTTGGCAGCTGTTGTTTTGGTGCCCTTGGGAATTAAAACTGTCTCATTCAAATGGCACTGGTAGTGGTATTCACCTTTTCATAGTATGCTTCAGACCTGATCTTGTACTACTGCTTATAAAGCTTAGGAAATAGTTTTGCATCTCCTCCTACCATATTCTTGGCACCTTTGAGGCATAATACTGTAGGGCAGAAAGATAAGTGCACACTGAGCCTCTGCCCCAAGCTTCTGGCTATCCTGGCATCAATTGAGAGCAGCTTTCAGTGCTCTTTGTATAAAAGTGGCAGTTCCATTTTCATGACCGGTGTTCTAGGTAGAGACATACCTCTGGTTTGCTGGAAAGATGGACAGATAAGAAACACAAAGCTGCTGTTAACATGGACTGGCTCGTAGCACTAGATTTTCAGTAAGCCAGGTGACCACCAGTCACTGTTACTGCAGTAGAACATGTTCACTCAGATAGGGCAAGGCCTGCTCAGACCACAATGCTGCCTCCCCATACCAAATCGTGTTCTCATCAGTCAAGCTGAAGTACAAGCTGGGGAGGTGCCCTTCTGCCTGCCACAAAATGGTGGTATGGGGAACTATTTCAGCTTCAAGGTTGATTTCCAGAATGACCGAGACCAGTTGAACACTTGTAGGAGAGCATCTGGAGATATGGAAGGGATGTGACATTAATGTGAATAAACACTATAAGAGTAAGATGTAGCCTTAATGTAGCATACACCCAGCAGCACAAATACAATTATTTCTTTACTGAAAGATTGCACCACAGCTGTTACCTTAGCTGGCAGGGAATTCATAGAATCATAGAATCATAGAATCATAGAATCATAGAATGGTTTAGGTTGGAAGGGACCTCAAGGATCATCCAGCTCCAACCCCCTGCCACAGGCAGGGACACCTCCCACTAGAGCAGCTCNGAATTGTAAAAGGCAGAAACATAGAAGGGTCTCTATCACAAATTGTAAGTATAAGATTTTCTTTCCTAACTTTTTCCTATGCTTGTCTTAATACTGAACTATTAAGATCATGTGAGAGCTATTCTTATTGTCAGCAAGTAGTGGATCAAACAATTCCTTTAGTTCTTTGTGCTCTGTGATGGCAGAGGGAAACAACGGCGCTGTTCAATGTGCCCTGGATGGGTGAAAGTTACTGGAAGGAGTCTCAGAGTTCAGCAGTGTCTTCTTTCATAGTAAATGTACTGAAAACCGATTGTTTAAAGATATCTGCTGTAGTATACTTGTTGTGAAGACCATTGAGGTCATCCTTGCTTGTGCATCTCTGTTATGCCCTTCAGAAGTAGCTGATGTTATGATTGAGGTAATGTTTAGTTTCATGCAAGGACCACATCTTCAACATCCTGAGAAGCAAAATAAATACAACCAGAGCTGTAAAGGAGGGAGGAAAGGGGGTTGTAAGCACATTGTCCCACATCCCTGCTCCCACACTAGAGAGAGTGTGCTTCCGGTTAACGGTGCATCAGAGAAAGAAGAAGCAGAGGAATGTAGTTTTGGCTTTTCACCATTCAGGTCAGCTTCCTGCTTTCACCTGCATGACTTTCCCTAGAGCTGAATGTAGACTGTGTAAGCTTGGATTAAAATTAAGAAACTACTTGGCCATTTACTAAAATCTGTGGCTTACATTTAGCAGTGATTGATTTGCAGAGGTTCATTCATAAGCTTAAACAACCTCTTTTGGCTGAATCATCCATTCAAGGCAGCATATTCCTGAGCCAGTAATGGCTGAGAAGCCTCTTCTGTATGTATGGGTCTCTGGTAATTACTAGACATTTTGTAATGCTTTGCTCTTAAATAACAGGCTTTCATCTAAGTAGTTACAAACAAATCATAGTTCTCAGCTAATTTAACACTTAAGGGTTTTTCTTTTTTTTGGTGTTAGAGTATACATGATTCATGTCTCAAATGTCTTCATTAATGCTGTTTGGTGTCTGTCTATAACTGCTTTTCAAGTAGGCCAGTGAGAGGTAGCATAACATAACATGAATATTCTAAAAGTGATTTCCTTAAAGAGTTCTCAGTGCTTCTACAAGAAGGCACAAACTGCGGGCATCAGGTTGTGGACACTTGTTGCTAACAACTCTGAGAACTAGGTTACACCAATAGCTTTTTCTGTCTTGGTGTGGGTAACGGGATACAGCAGGAAAAGTTGCTGCCAAAGAAGTTGGAAGGGGTACTGCAGGTGTTCACTAAGTATTTCCTCTAATTTTCCTTTTATACCTAAAATGTGTTGCTTGTGTCACTAAATATTCAGCAGCTGTAACTGTGTAGGTCACATCCAGATTAATCACTGCAGAGTATCTCTGTCAAGAGTGTTCTGATTTTCACATGTGGGGTTTTGCACCGTTTTTTTTACACAAGCTGGAATTTTGCTTTTGGGATTTCCAGTTCAATCTAGATTACTAAGAGAGTCAATAAGTTACTCTGAGAATGATATCTCTTTTTTCTTTCCTTTTTTAACTGACTGTGGGATTTGTCTATGTTTTCTCCTCAAAGGACACTGTCGAAGTAGTCTACCAAATTCTTTCCAAGAGCAGTTTCTGGCTACCACATGACAGGCCCTGCGGCCCCACCATGGTCATAAAGCTCTCTCAGTGGGCATGGTGTGAGATCTAGAATCATAGAAAGGCTTAGGTTGGAAGGGACCTTAGAGGTCATCTACTCCAACCTCCCTTCTATGGGCAGAGACATTACCTGGTGTTTTAGAGAAAGGCTGGTTGCTGAGATGGGTAATCTTCATTACCTCCCAGGTAAGAACTGCTCAGATGAGGTCTCACCTGAGCTTCTGACAATAAGCAAAGCAAACAAGGTAGATGGAAGGAAGAATTGTTATGGAAATAGTGTAGTGGCAGGTTCCTCCTAAGTTTCACAGTCACAGTGCCATTCTTCTCCTTTATATCTTTGTTGTAGTATGGAGCCTACATCTTGTGTTTCCTTTTCAGAGTTAGGCTGTGCAGTGTTTGGCTAAGGTACTTGGACAACATTTGGAAGAGTTGTCTTGCCCACTAATGCTAAGACAAGCCACAGTAAAAAGCTACACAACCACATAATTCTGGTCATGCAGTGAGAGAGCCATTAAAACATAAAGATAAGCATAAAAGTGAACAGCTTAACTGTGATAAAAGCAAGAAAGCCAGATTGTTGTATACAGAAAGAACTTCTCATGTCCTAGGACAGAGCACAACTCTCTGAGCAGAAATCTCAGGATTTTGTCAGGATTTCAATGAACTTGCAGCCATTTGTACTGCATTGCCTACCAAGGCAGCAACTTATTCTCTAATTCTCTTCAAATCAAAATCCTGCAGGCTGAGGAAACAAACTGCAGTCAGAGTTTAAGGCCTTACAATAAAGTATGGTTTAATTCTGATGAAAAAAACAGGCAAAGTGGCATTTTTATTCAGGCCTATCATGTTCTTTTTGGGGCATGTTTTATTCAGCTGAAATACTCTCAGAATATATTCTCCCATTCAGTTCTAGGAAATTTCAACTCCTGTGATATCATTTAAAAGTTTTATTCACTGTGCTTTATCTTAACATAGCAAAGTTACTGTGACACTTGCCGAGAGCAAGTAAACAAGTTAATTGTGTCATTAGGAAAATTTTCTGGCTTGCTTTGAAGTTAAGAAAACTTTCAAAGTACCAGGAGTGGCTTGTCTTGCTGTGGTTGCAGCAGGCAGTTCAAAATAGTAAAAAATTATCTATATAAGACCCAAGTTCTGGCTCTAGTTAGCAGTCTCTGCAGCCAAGCATTTCAGCAGGTGAGTTGTTGTGTCTCTGCAGGGGTGGAAATCCCTTCCTCTCCCCCAGCATTCTGCAGCAGGAATGATGAACAGTCTCTATTGCCAGTCAGTAGCAAATTCCATATTCTTAAGGTGGGAAAACAAAAAAACTAAAGCCAGCTAAGCAGCTTTATACAACAGTATAAGCAGACCTAACAATCTCAGAGAGTGTATATTCTAGCAAACAAGCACCCCTGTTAATATTTTTCTTACATCTTTGACCTGGTTTTGAGTGTTTTCTTTTGGCATAAGTGATGGATTCTAGATGGTGACCGTGTCCTCCTCTTATACTAACATTTACCTTACACCACCATGTAGCTGCAGAAGACTTTCCTTACTGACACTTGCTGAGCTAAACGGGTATTAAAACATTCTATGTTTTAACTACTATCTTCTTAGACTCCTATAGTCACTGTTGATGACTTGCGACGTTATTAGACATCTTTATATATACGTATACAAGCACACACACGCACAACTTTATATCTTGGCACTTGAGATATGTTATTGTAGGTGAAACTTACCTCCAGTGTTTTCAAAGTAAGTTTCATGGCTGTTGAGCAAATCCTGAAAATGTGACCCTTGAAAACATGGAAAACAGAATGTAATTATGGACAATTTCAAGTCCATATTTATATTTCAAGTCTTTCAGATTTATTCCTATCTGTGATGTTTTGGAGCTTGACCTGCTCTAGTGGGAGGTGTCCCTGCCTATGGCAGAGGGTTGGAGCTGGATGATCCTTGAGGTGCCTTCCAACCTAAACCGTTCTATGATTCTATGATTCCTCATATTTGAATACTTGAGGCTGACAATACAAGGACTTTATTCACTGTCTAGGTTTGTATAGGTAGTTAAGAGTGTTGAGGAGAGCCCATCATGAAAAAACATGGGCACATCATGACCCTTTTAGTTTAGTACTGTAGAGTTCTTCAAAACTGAGTCATCAACAGCATAAATGAGAATTTGTTTACTTACACTTTTTTTTTCAAAGCATGAACAAGGCAAGTATCAAACTGATGAAGTACTACAAAAATAGAATTCAGTCTGTCTGTGTAATGGTCCTTTTCATTATGCAAAGTATGTATTTTTAATCTAAACATATGAAATTAGGTTTCCTCTTTACTTTAAAGCCAGCTACTATTCCACTAAGAGTCAAGCGTGTAGTGCAATCATTAAGACTACCCATGACTGAAACTGCTTCTTCTGGTCATGCCCATAACATATAACTGCAACATGGCAGAAGTAAAAGTAAAAAATACATTTACTGCTTTTACTGAAACCCCCCCAAACACCCAGCCTTTGAAATGCAGTAAATAGGGTAACACTAGGAGGTGTTTTAGCTCTGAAGAGCTGCACCTGAAGGATTATGATGACACCTGATGTCCCTGGCAATACTTGTTAGAACTTCCGTTGCCTTCTAGCCTGGTTCTGCACTCCCCATGGCCTCTGCTGTGGGGATAGGATGAGGGAACTGGGATTGTTCAGCCTAGATAAGACACCAGGGGGACTTTAGAGTTGCCTTCCAATACCTGAAGGGATCCTATAGGAGGGCTGCAGAGGGACTTGTCGTAAGGGTGTCTAGCAACTGGATAAGGGAAAATGGTTCTCTGCTGAGAGAGAGAAGATTTAGACTGAATCTTAGGAAGATGTTCTTTAGTATGAGGGTGGTGAGACTCTGGAATAGGCTGCCCAGGCAGGTTGTAGTTGTCTCCTCCCTGGGGCTGTTCAGGGCCATGTTGGATGAAGCCTTGAGCAGCAGAGTCTAGTTGAGAGGTGTCCCTGCCCGTGGTGGAAAGGTTGGAGTAGATGATCTCTAAAGTTCCTTCCAACCAAAGCCATTCTATGATACCATGAAGTTGAACAAGAAAAATGAAATTTGAAAATTAATACACTTTTTTAATATGGGGAAGCTTAAGCCTTTCCTCTGGATAGAAGAATCAAACTGAGAGGAAAAAATACGTTGCTGCTTATGAGGCATAAAAAGTTTTAGTTGGCCTAATGCATGAGTAAGTGATATTTAGGACCTATATATATTCCTGAAGATAACTGAAAGGAGTAATGTTCAGCTGAGTCACCTGTTTCCTGGTCACCAGCCTTGCCATAAACATGTTCTTTCAAACAATCCCTCATTGGAATGGGCTGCCCAGGGAGGTGGTGGAGTCACTGTCCCTGAAGGTGTTCAAGAAAAGACTGTATGAGGCATTTAGTGCTATGGTCTAGATGACTGGGTAGGGCTGGGTGCTAGGTTGGACTGGATGATCTTGGAGGTCTCTTCCAACCTGTTTGATTCTATGATTCATATAAAAAACTAAATTTTGATTCATTTTAGCTGATTTACATACCAGTTTTCATATTGAGGGATATGTCTGCTAAGAAGTCCTTCACACACGTTCATAGTATAAAGGAACCACGTTGTAAGTATTGCTGTGATAGAATCACATGTTGCTGAAACAAAACTGCGAGTTAACAGTGCTTTTTGGAGGCCTCAGAGGTGAAGGAGTGCTTCTTTGGAAATACTCTGGTAATTGATTCAACATATAATCAGAAACTTGTGTGATATTTAGCAAATGGATTACTGAGCCATTAACAATCTAGCAATATGATTAGATATCCATATTAATAAACATCTGTCTCAACGGCAGAGCAGATGTGCTAGGTGCATCTATAACATAAAATGTAAATTTCTGATTAGTGCTTTCTTACTTCTTACTACAAAATATTTAAATTACATTATATATGCCATTTATTTCTTTCTTCAACACTGAAAGTGCTTTTTAAAGCTGTCACCTTCAACCTTCAGCTCAGCCCTTCTGAATGTACATCTATAGTTATGCATCTGCTACAGATCCTACTGGTATTCAAGACATTTTTGCTTTTAAATTGTACTGATTTATTCTTGTGATGGTTTGGGTATCCCCCGCCCCCCACACTTTTAGAAATCACCCAGACTAGACTCAGTCGGCTCTGGAAATTTGAATGAAGCTTATATTTACAGCTGGCACAATTTACAAGCAGATATTTACAGTATATACAGCTATATACAGAAANCTTTCTTCTTTACACATCCCAGCAAGATTGTGAGGGAAGTAGACCTCACCATTGTTTTCATTTTACAGCCTATCATCTAATTCTTCTCACCAAAACATGCTAGCTAGGCTCAAACTAGCACAATTCTATATTAGCTTATTTCCTGCATCCAGAAATTATCATACCTGCTTGGGGCCAGAACAGAAGTACTTCCTGTTCTTTCATGTATGCTCTTTGTTTCACTAAGTGTTAAAGCATGTCGGGGCAGATCCTACCATGCACTCCATCTCTACGTTGCTCTAATAACATGGAAGAGACTTCAGAAGTTAAAAAACAGGTGGTAATTTGATGTTACACAGAACATGCTAGTAAATTCATGCATGTTCCAGAACTGCCCATGCATCATTTTGCATTCCTGAGGCAATGGATGGACTTGAAACAGTGGACTGAGTGCAGAAAAGGTGACTGAATGAACTTTCAGACACCTTGTTCAAGAAGGGTGCAACCAGGTAGTTCAGGAGTTCTCTAGATGGGAGTTCTAGATTGCCCTGAGATTTCCCCAGGCAGCTCCTGCAGGTTTTGTGAAATGCTGAGATGGAGAATCTGGCCTGTCCAGACTCCCAGACAGTTCCTTGCCACAAACTTGATAAAAATCTACACAGAAAATAAACAGCCAGTAGAAACCGTTGCTGCAGATGCAGAAATGGTGACTTAGGCAACTCCTTTGTACCTCAGGTGAAGACAGGAGGATTCATGTTCTTTGGCTAGTTGCTAGCAATGGATTGAAAAGGCACAGTGGCTGTACAGGACCGCAGGGCAGCCAGGTGATAAAAACTCCTAAAAAATGGTTTGGGAAGCCTCTTGAAATCCCGCTGAAGATGCTGTTGTGAGGGCACTTGCAGCAGAGAGTCCAGAGGGAGACCAGCTGTCTTGTTTTACAGAAATGATTTCCCATAACAGCATTACTGAGCACCAGCCTCCCAGTAAGTTGCTTTCAAACTCAGCTCATGAATGTCTATGCTAAAATTTCAAAAGCTAAGGTCTGCCATGAAGTTAATGCCTTTTAATGACACCAGTAAAGAATAAATACCTTAAAAAAAATCATAGCATAGTGGTCATACAGGACTGAATTCTGATTTCATAGAATGGCTCAGGTTGTAATGGACCTTAGATATTATCTACTCCAACACTGCTGCTCAAGGCCTCATCCAGCCTTGAACATCCTCAGGGAGGAGGCATCCACAAACACCTTGGGCAACCTATTCCAGAGTCTCACCACCCTCATACTGAAGAATTTCTTCCTAATACCCAGGCTAAAATTACTCTCCCTCAACTTAACACCATTCCCCCCTTGTTCTATGGCTAGACACCCTTCTGAAAAGTCCCACTCCAGCCTTCCTGGAGGATCCTTCCAGGTATTGGAAGGCAGCTATTTTGCCATTTGAGTTTTAACCTCTGTGTTTTGGGATTCACTGAGTTTTAATTGCTGTAATGGGTCTTGCTACAAGGCAGTTTCTGAAACAGTAAGGAAATAACCTGTGTGTATGTGACTACAGTCTTCTAAAGGGAAAAAGTTAATGGAAAACAAATGCAACAGATTCTGTTTTCAAAGCAACATATTTAATTTTTTAGTGGAAAAATGAAAAGAACAAAGGGAACATTTCTTTCATCTTGTACGGATTACAGTATAGCAAGAGAGTTTGGTAAGTCAATATTGAGTTACTAATGTTTGCACTGTGCTGCTTGCATTCGTGTTTTGTTTCATTATTAACTGTCCCATGGCTTTTTTTCTGCTACTAGACTGTTAAGACTTTGCTTTTTCTAGACCATATTGAAACTCCTTGAAAATTCAACACATGGCCCACAAGAGTGGGAAGCAGATGGGCTACTCTGCAATGGGAGCCCTTAGAGATTGTCAGCTCTCTGACTCAGCTGTAAATTCACCTCTGTGCTCTGCGAGAGTGCAGATACAGAGCTGTGCTTCTTTTGTATTTGAAACATACTCCACACACACAGACACCTCCATGTTTGCTCTTCCAGCTCTCACAGCAGACATCCCAGACAGACTGTCAGTGCCTACAGAAGTATCACAGACAGTGTTTGTAGGGGGTACAATTTAGCATTTCCTTTTGCATTGTCTACTTCATTGCACAATGCAGGACAGACAACATGGAAGCTGTGCATTTATTAACATGTATTTAATTTCAGTGTTATTTGCTCAGACTCAAATGATTATGAGCAAATACACCAGTGGACAAGGAAGGGCCAACAGATGGCATCTGTCTGGACTTCTGTAAAGCTGTTGACAGAGTTCCCCACAACATTCTTCTCTCTAAGCTGCAGAGATATCAATTCAATGGGTGGACAGCCCAATGGATAAGAAACTGGTTGGATGACCATATCTGAAGGGTAGTGGTCAACAGCTCAATGTCCAGGTAGAGATGTGTGACAAGTGGTGTTCCACAAGGATCTGTACTAGGACCAGTGCTGTTCAGTATCTTCATGAATGGTACTGACTTCATGATTGAGGGCACCCTCAGCAGGTTTGGAGATAATACTAAGCTGAGTGGTGTGGTTGACAAGACTGAAGGACAGGATGCCATCCAGAGAGACCTGGACAGGCTGGAGAGGTCAGCTGTGGAGTATCTCATGAGGTTCAATAAGTCAAAGTGCAAGGTTCTGCACCTAGGTCAGGGAAATCCTTGACATTGATAAAGGCTGGGAGATGATGTGATTGAGAGAAAAGGACTGAGTGGGTCTGGTGGATGAGAAGCTGAACATGAGATAATAACGTGCACTTGCAGCCCAGGAGGCTGATGGCATCTTGGGCTGCATCAAAGGAAACATAGCCAGCAGATGGAGAGAGGTGATCCTGACACTCTGCTCTGGTGAGACCTCACCTGAGTCCAGC
This sequence comes from Tricholaema leucomelas, assembly GCA_013400475.1. Taxonomy (NCBI): domain Eukaryota; kingdom Metazoa; phylum Chordata; class Aves; order Piciformes; family Lybiidae; genus Tricholaema lacrymosa; species Tricholaema leucomelas. The sequence goes on along the minus strand of WAAF01007269.1, from coordinate 180,052 downwards.
TCTTGGGCCCCCAACACAGGAAGGACGTGGACATGTTGGAGGAGAAGGAGAGAGGGCCATGAAGATGATCAGAGGGATAGAGCACCTCTCCTATGAGGACAGGCTGGAGTAGTTGGAGTTGTTCGGCCTGGAGAAGAGAAGGCTCCAGGGAGACCTTAAAACTGCCTTGAAATATCTGAAGGTATCCTACAGGAAGGCTGCAAAGGGCCTGTGGTGGTAGGATGAGGGGTAATGATCTGAAACTGGCTCAGGGTAAATTTAGGTTGATCATCAGGATGAAGGTTGCCACGATGAGAGTGGTGGAATACTAGAACAGGCTACCCAGAAATATGATTGAGACCTGGTCCCTGGAGACATTCAAGGTCTAGCTTGATGGGGCCCTGAGCTACCTGATCTAGATAGAGGTGTCCCTGCTTGCTGCAGAGGAGTTGGACAAGGTGACCTTCGAAGGTCCCTTTCAGCCCAGTGTGTTCTGTGATTCTACTTGTGGAAAGGTTTGGATTTTAAAAATTACTGAAGCATGCACTCTGTGAAGCTATTGGATGGTTTCTGAGATGAGATGAGATGAGACTCTCTGGGTAATATCTGTTTGTGACAGGGAAGATCAGAGGCAGGAGGCTGATGAGGCAAACAGCAGAGACTTTTTGTGTGATCAGCAAAGCAGTAACTGTTCATAAGTAACATAGTGCTTAAAACTGGTAAACATCCAAATTAAAGGCCATGACTGGTAAAGTCTGCTGACCTTCTTGGCAACTAAAACCTCACAATGTCCTTTGAAGAGTTGAATTTGGAAGCAGAGAGAGATGGAAAAAAACATCTGAGAAATAGTGAGAAGAAAAAGAGATTAGAAACAAATAATTGATGTCTGGATTAGATAGCAGGACTCATTTGTGATGCTGTGGTATTCTCTTACGTTGTACCAAGAGTGCTTGTGTATGGATGTGATAGATCAGCTGGAGATCTGGGGAGAGATACATGGTGTCACAGGAAAAAGTGGCTATGAAATAGCTAACCGAGGGAACCAGTTTCTGCATCTGTAAGTTGTTTCCTCTGTAACTAAACAAAACACAAGTGAAGGAGCTTTATGGCTGGCATCTGCTGGCCTTATCAGGTTTGTTCAGGTTTGCTGTATTATCCAAACCATTGCTCTTGTTACAATTTCATATTTATTTTTAATGAACTACTCCCAACTACAGAAGCATTCATGTGTTTACATGCACTTACAAGACCTGAAAATCCTTAAGATATTAAGTTGTGAGCTCTTTGCTTACTGACATTCGTGCACACAGATGAACATCCATGGATGTTTGGGCTTCTCTTTCAGTCTTTAGTGAAACACATTATTGAAGTGTCCAGTTTATACCTGGTTGAGTCTTTCCAATATTTTTATCATTATAGGATATTTTATCATTATAGGATTATTTTTTCACTGGTGGTTTTTGATTGGGTTTTTTTGTTTGGTTGGTTTGGGGTGGTTTTTTTTGTTTTGTTTTATTTTTGCCTTTTTTGTTTTGTTTTTGTTGGTTTTGCTTTTGTATTTAATCTTAAATTCACTGCTAATTTAATAACAACTAGCTAACTAGCTTTGCAAAGCACTGTGAAGTGTTTTTCATCTTCAGATCATAATAAGGACAATTTTATAATGTTATTATTGTGATCTGAAGATGAAAAGCATTTATATATATACATATGAAATTAAAAGATGGTTAGTTTGTGTTATATGTGCATCTCCTGCAGCTAGTCTCAAATGAGTAGAAATGGGACATTGTCATAAAAACATTTCATCAGGGGTGGCAGAACTCCAGATGTCACAGAAACATGGAATTTACCACTTTGAAAAAGACCTCTAGGATCATCAAGTCCAACCTCTCACCTAACCTTTCTAATTAACTAACCCACGACACTAAGAGCCTCATCCAGCCTCCTTTTAAACACCTCCAGGGATGGTGATTCCACCACCTCCCCAGGCAGCCCATTCCAATGTGCAGTCACTCTTTCCATGAAGAATTTCTTCCCTAATGTCCAGCCTAAATCTGCCCTGGCATAGTTTGAGACTACGTCCTCTTGTTCTGTCACTGGGTGCCTGGAAGAAGAGACCAACCCTCACCTGGCTACAACCTCCTTTCAGATAGTTGTAGACAGCAGTGAGGTCTCCCCTCCTCTTCTCCAGGATGAGTAACCCCAGCTCCCTCAGCTGCTCTTCGTAGGGCTGTACTCCAGCCCCCTCACCAGCCTTGTTGCCCTTCTCTGGACACGTTTGAGCACCTCAACAGTTTTCTTAAACTGAAGGGCCCAAAACTGGACACAGTACTCAAGGTGTGGCCTGACCAGTGTGAGTACAAACCTACTGATGGTGGACTCAATCCCCTCATCTAGATCATCAGTGAAGATATTAAACAGGACTGGGCCTAGCACTGATTCCTGGGGCACACCACTAGTGACTGGCTGCCAACTGGATGTGGTTCCATTCACCACCACTCTCTGGGCCCAGCCATCCAGCCAGCTCTTAACCCAGGACAGAGAGCCCCTGTCCATGCCACGGGCTACCAGCTTGGCCAGGAGTTTGCTATGGCAGTGTGATGGTTTGGGTATCCCCTGCCCCCCCACACTTTAGAAATCACCCAGAGTAGACTCAGTCGGCTCTGGAAATTTGAATGAAGCTTATATTTACAGCTGGCACAATTTACAAGCAGATATTTACAGTATATACAGTTATAGACAGAAATAGACAAGGGAAAAAGGTAATACAGACACAACTCCCCTCCCAGAAACCTGAGTCCCCAGGAGGGGCTCTCAACCACCCCTCACCTTCCCCCTACCCCTCTCAACCTTACCCAAGTCCTAAGGAAGAATGGAGGTTCGGCCAGAGGGATTACACAAAGGTGAATCAGCCACAAAAGCAAAGGGAGGGTGAGGTTAGAAAGCAAGATGGAGTTCAGCCAGTAGCCACGAGCTCCCCAGCAGGCAAAAGCTCCCAGCGAAGAGAGGAAACAAGTGACCTAATCTTTGTTTTGCCTTTCTTTTGTACACATCTCAGCAAGACTGTGAGCGAAGTAGACCTCACCATTGTTTTCATTTCTCAGCCTATCATCTAGTTCTTCTCACCAAAACATGCTAGCTAGGCTCAAACTAGCACAGGCAGACAGTGTCAAAGGCCTTGCTGGAGTCCAGGTAGACTACATCCACAGCCATTCCCACATCCACCAGGTGGGTCACCTGGTCATAAAAATAGATTAAATTGGTCAAGCAGGACCTGCCCTCCTAAATCCATGCTGGCTGGGTCTGATGCCCTGGCCTTCCTGTAGGTGCCCTGTGATTGCACTCAGGATGATCTGTTCCATTATCTGGCATGGCACTGAGGTCAGGCTGACAGGTCTGTAATTTCCTGGATCCTCCTTCTGACCCTTCTCGTGGATGGGCACCACTCTGGCCAACTTCCAGTCTTCAGGGACCTCTCCAGTGAGCCATGACTGTTGACAAATGACGGAGAGTGGCTTGGCAAGCTCATCTGCCAGTTCTCATATCACCCTAGAATGGATCCCATCTGGTCCCAAAGACTTGTAAGGATCCAAGAGATCCTTGAGGTCCTTGAAAACATTTTGCGTACTGGATTTTTAGATGAGAGGAAGAGTGTCTGCCTCTGTACACAAGTGTGGTTATGGGAAGAGCTCACAAATCTTAGATATTAATTTCTGTAAGTGTTTATAAACGTACAGACATTTCTGTGCTTGATTGTTGCACATAAAATATTTAATTCATATACATCAGAGCCAGACATGTACAAACAAATCCCTTTGATGCTTTACTTTCCACAGTCTGTTGTTGCTATGATTAGTTTTGTAAGACTTCTTATTTAACAACTTGTAGTCAGGTTTTTGGCTGCTTTTCTACCTCATAGGATGCACATACAGCTCCTCTCATGACATACCTTCTTTTTTGTTCTCTTCCCTTTTCCCTCTCCCCTTTTCCCTCCTCCATCCAAGTTTTCAGTGTCTGGATTTTTCTGACAGAGCTCATACAGCTGACAAAATAGGACATGTGATCTTAAAAACAAAACTGTGTTTCCTTTACAGATTTGAATATCTGTACTTCTACTTCATTAATCACAGCAGAGAGATGAAGGAAACCACAGATCATTAAGAAAATATCTCTTCTGTGATTTAATAGCATCAAATAGTTTTCCCACAGGTGAAGAGTATTCTGTCTGTTGTTATGCAGTCATGTTTTCTTCTACAGGGTCTGAAATGGCCTGCTTTGGGAAGAATATGGAGAGGTCAAGAGAAAACACTTTCAAAGATGGAGCTAAGGACTTTTGCAGGCTGATAGCCAGAGAATATGCCAGTTGAGAACAGCTGGGAGTGATGTGGGAGGCAAAGCCATGCTGTTGTTTATCACAGTGACTATGGGGCAGTGGATGTGGCCCATAAATGAAAGTTGCTGTTGCATAGGCATGGCATTGAAAATGAACTACAGCCATAAAACAGGAGTCTTCATGATGTTTTGTGACATGACCAGAAGTCTCAGATTTTCTTCAGAGACTACAAATGATCCTAGGTTTAGTGAAATTCAGAGACTTTTGAATGTGGCAATTAGAATTGAAATTGGTAGGCACTAAAAACCTTTGAAAAATCTATTTCTGTATTATCTACTAAGTGCTAAGAAAAATTCTGATTGCTTTTTTTTGGTCTTGGGTGGCAAAATACAGGAAGTGAGAGCAGCAAATAGAAATCAATGACTGGATTGCTCTTTGAGCAAAGCCTTCTAAAAAGTATCTTGCTTTATTTTCTAAAGATGGTGGAAGCACAAGGGATCTGCAGAGACAGGGGTGATCTAGATAAGAAAACTATCAACATGAGATCAGCAATGAATCATAGAATCATAGAATGGTTTAGGTTGGAAGGGACCTCAAGGATCATCCAGCTCCAACCCCCTGCCATAGGCAGGGACACCTCCCACTAGAGCAGGCTGCTCAAGGCCTCATCCAGCCTGGCCTTAAACACCTCCAGGGAGGAAGCATCCACAACCTCCCTGGGCAACCCATTCCAGTGTCTTACCACCCTCACTGTAAAGAACTTCCTCCTAACATCCAGTCTAAATCTCCCCTCTTCCAGCTTAAACCCATTCCCCCTCGTCCTAACATTACTAGACCGTGTAAATAGTCCCTCCCCAGCTTTCCTGTAGGCTCCCTTCAGATACTGGAAAGCCACTCTAAGGTCTCCTCGAAGCCTTCTCTTCTCCAGGCTGAAGAGCCCCAACTCTCTCAGCCTGTCCTCATAGCAGAGGTGCTCCAGCCCTCTGATCATCTTCGTGGCTCTCCTCTGGACCCACTCCAGCAGTTCCATGTCCTTCTTGTGTTGGGGGCTCCAGAACTGCACACAGTACTCCAGGTGGGGTCTGAGGAGAGCAGAGTAAAGGGGGAGAATCACCTCCCTTGCCCTGCTGGCCACACTTCTCTTGATGCAGCCCAGCACTCGGTTGGCTGTCTGGGCTGCATGTGCACACTGCCGGCTCATGTTGAGCTTCTCGTCGACCCAGACCCCCAGGTCCTTTTCCTCAGGGCTGCTCTCAGCCATTCACCACCCAGCCTGTATCTGTGCCTGGGATTGCACCAACCCAGATGCAGAACCTTACACTTGGCCTTGTTAAAGTATCTAGATAGAATCTGCCCCTGAGTAGAAAATGAAAGGAATCATGGGATTGATATAAACTGATATTGATGAGGAAAAAAACCAAGCTGCTCTAAATAATAGTATTTTGCTATTCCCATTGAGCTGCCACATGTAAAGCATTTAACTGCTCTGGTTGATTTTTAAACTGGCTTTAATCTTTACAGTCATGTCATCATTCTGTAAAGATCTACAAGAACAGGGCTATACAGTTTGCCTCTTGCTTATTTAACTCAAAGGAAAAGTCTGGATTTTTGAGCTATCTCTATGTTTAGTATTTTTCCTATTCTCTTGTTTTCTTCAAAGCTTGCACTGTAGAATTCATTGGGCTAATTGCTGCAAGTTCATGCAGAAATTCTTTGCCACTTCTACAGCACCTTGGAATAGAAGGTGGCACTTCAATAGGATAGATGCCTTCAAGAGAAGACATGCATGATGTTACATGAGATGTCATTGTTGACAGACCACGTAACCATATGCTACTTGATCTTCTTGTGCCACATAACCCAATGACTGCATTTGAGGAGAAATTCCCATGTTACGATCTTTCACAGAGCCTTACTGCTCATAATAAGCTGAAGCTCAGGAAGCAAACCCAAATCTAATTTGTTCCACTGGCACTTGGTGGTCTTCTCTTTTCTAAATTAAGTCATATGTCTTTCCAGAAATTCTCCCACAGAGACCTCATTACTGTAAAAAAAAGAGCAGAAGTGCTACTTCTTTCCTGTGTTTACCATTTTCCCATTGCCTTTTCTTTTGCGGCAATGTAATGTTGATTCCTGATGTATTTGTGATCCCCTGAAACTCCAAATTGCTTCTTACTGTCCTGTGTAGTAGAAATTAATAATAGCTTATGAATTATTAATTTCAATGTGAATATTAGATTTTTATTGATAGCATTCACAATTTGGGAAAATGCCCTGAGATTCTTTGGCTTTTCAGTCATCAGGAAGTAGTTGCACCATGGGTATTTATAAACACAGAATGAAACAGTTTAAACAACCAGATCTTGGAAAAATAGGAATGCAAAACCAGGAAAAATTCTAACTATGCTTATGGAGTCTTAGCATTAACTCCAGTTTATGTAGTCATGATGCTTTGGTCCCTGAGTAAGTTTCCTGTACAAAGATGCTTCCAAAACTTGTGATAATGATCCTGGGGCAAAATACAAAATATTCCAGGCAGAGGGAAGGAGAGAAGAACAGAGTTGCTGCTGCTGAACTAATGCAAGCTGCAAACGTGTCTGCCGTGATTCCCAGTTAAGGAGCCATGAATGGGGTGCTGTTCCCGGTGGAGAGTCAGTGCAGAAAGGTGATTTCTAAATCACCCCACATGAAATACATCATTTTGAACATGAAACTGGCCAATAGGCACTAGCGTCATTGTTCTGGCCAGTGAATTCAGAGCTTCGTGTCTCACGTGACCACACAGGCATGTGGAGGGGCAGCACAGGACACCTGACACATGGTGCTAAGCCCCTAGCTCTCATGGCATTGCTGGGGCCTAACCCTCCATTGTTTTGCTCGTTCTACTCAATTCCTGGACCTGCAACAGGAGGAGGAGAGCAAGGGTTAAACCGGCCTGGCAAGATTTATGCCCTACCAGGACATCCTGTTATCTAGGAACTGAGTCTTGACTTTTATCTGTGCATTTGCTTTTTCCTATCTGAGCGCTTATACCCTGTGAAATACCTCTTTATGAAGTATATTTGTTTCATATGTATCACTCCACTGTTGTTGTAAACCAGCCTGTGCTTTTGGATCTCCTCTCCCATATTCCCAGTTGAAGGAGTGTAGACCTGATACACTGCCAGTGCAGGAAGGGAAGAAACAAAGAGAGAAGAGAAGCTTCTGGCTAACTCATTTTCATTTCCATACTTAAAGAATAGTCAATAATACGTGTGCTGTGTTCACATTGCCTAGAACTTCACTGACCCATGCCTTGGTGTGAATCTTGCTTCTTTAGCCTTGCTTCCAGGACTTCATACAATCACTAGGTTAAAAAAAAAAAAAGGAGGCAAACTCAAGTAACAGCTCCTGGTCTGGAGATCAGAATGTATGATGGGAATCCAGATTTCTTAACCGTGCCAGGACTGGAGGCATTCTGCAGAGCAGCAGTGGGAAGGTAGAGAAAGAGCTGCAGGTAGCACAAGTGGTATCCTGGGGTGTATTAGTAGCGTGGTTAGTAGGTTGAGGGAGGTTCTTCTTTCTGTCTACACTGCCCTGGTGAGGCTGAAACTAGAATATTGTGTCCAGTTATCGGCCTGTCAGCTCAAGAAGGACCTCAGGAAACTGCTTGAAAAGCTCCAGTGCAGAGCCACAAAGATGATTAAGGGAGTGGGACATCTCCCTTATGAGGAAAGGCTGAGGCTGCTGGGCCTTTTTAGCTTTGAGGAGACTGAGGGATGACCTCATTTGTATTTATAAAGATGTGAAGGGCAAGTGTCGGGAGGAGAGAGCCAGGCTCTTCTCACTGTTCTCAGTGATGTCCAGTGATAGGAAAAGGAGCAATGGGTGCAAAGTGTTGAATGTGCTATCAGCTTACTTAGCTAGTACGGCTTTAAGCTTGGAAATAGTGATGTGTAAGGAAGATAGATGTATTGGTCCATGCAGTGGATCCAAATCAGGCATTCAGTTCCACTAAATGCAGCAACTGAGTGTAGGAGATGAAGTTTGGCTTTTAAAATTACAGTGACTGGAAGCAAGGGAAAAATAGCATGATAAGGCTGACCTTGAAAAAAGCCACAATAATTTATGTGGAAGCCACAGCTGTGAAATTAGAATTTATCTTTTAGGAGAGGAATAAATGTAGAAAACTCCACAAAGGGCAAATTTTGTGTTGTTGTTGACCAGCAGATGGTACATGATAGGAAGAATTTTTTTCTACCTGTCTTTAAGCATCTGCTTATAAATGCATGAGCTAAGATAGTTTTTCTTAAGATCCTGCATGCATATCTCTATGATCTGTAGGAATTTGATTATCTTTAACAACTGGACCAATACCACAGTAGTCTTGCAGTTTAGCCAGAGATCCTTCAGCACCTGGTGGAGGAAGATCATGGACTGCATTCGTAGGAGGAAAGAGATGTTGGTACAGTGATACAGAGAGATGACTACATGGAGTATCTGGGGGAAAAAAATCTCAGAAGTGAAATGAATAGCACAGGGAAACAGCCTCCCAAGCAAAGTGTTTTCTGCACACTTCAGACTCACCACACGAAATGCAAGTAAATATAAAACTGGTAAGGAAGCCATCTGATGGCTGGGGAGAACAACCTAAATGATTTAAGAGACATTTTGTATCTCTAGCATCTGGATTCAGGTTGTTAATCTCAGCTAATGGCGTTCTTAATCTGCTGATCTGGTGCTAAATGCGAAAAGCTGGGAATTCACAAAAAGCACATCTGCACATATAATGAACGAAGATAACACGAATTGGTACTGGTAGTGATTCACCAAAGAACATCAACCTTCTTTGTTAGATTTAAAATAATAAAATCTTCCAACTGGAAGAGACTTCAGAAAGGGACTTATATCATCCCATCATTTATAGCAGGTCTGGTGAGGGGCAGCTACAGGAGCTGGGATTGTTCAGTCTGGAGAAGAGAAGGCTAAGGGGCACCTCATTGTTCTTTGCGACTGCCTGAAATCAAATTGTAGTGAGGTGGGTGTTGGTCTCTTCTGCCTAGTATTAAGTGATAGGCTTAGATTGGATAATAGGAAAAAAATCTTTTGTGAACGGGTGGTCAGGCATTGTAATAGGCCTCCTAGGTAGTTGGTGCAGTCACTGGAGGTGTTCAAGAAACTTGTGGACTTGGGGACATGGTTTAACAGCCATTGTGGTGTTGGGTTTTTCATTGGACTCCATGATCTTAAATGTATTTTGCAACCAAAAGATTTCTCTATGCACTGCAGCAGTGTAGCTCATTTGAAGATTGTGTTCTACAGCTTCTCTTGCTCATACTTCCTCCTTTGCCTCACTCCTAAATTTCAAATTTCTCTATCAGAGTGTTTAAGCCCTTCAGTCTTTCCTCATTGATCATGTTTATGTCATGTCTAATCATATTATATGCATATTCTCCAATTGTGTTAAAACTTTCTTCCTGAAACTCCATGCAGAAATGCAGCGGTAGCCTTATCAAAACTGTGAAAGCAAAAGGGAAACTTTGGGTGGCATATATCTTCGTGTTTTTATGTCCAGTGATGTGGTCTCTGCTGTCTTCATAACAGCACCACCGCATGGACTCTTATTCAGACTAACCCACTCCAGTAACACCTGTATCTTTTTAAAAGAAATAGGCTTTTACTCTCAATACAGTTGATTATTTATGTCCAAATTTAGAGTTTTCTGCTATCCCCAGGGAAATTTTATCCTGCTTAGTTTGTTGGTTTTATTTTTTTCTTGTTTGGGGTTTCTCTGTCTGTTTCTTCCAATTGGCTGGTGGTTCAGCAGATTTGGTGTTCTCTCCAAAGTATTATTTGAAAAGCCTTTAGTGAATGCCAAACATCATAAACTTTGACTAGTGGCTCATTAAGCCACACCCCGAGGCACTTAAACCTGTACCTTATGTAAAAGGGTCTGGATTTTACATGAAAGTAAAAAGAAAGGAGCACAGTTCTTGGTTTTCTGGAAGAAGAGCAGCCCTCTTTGTAGCTTTGTACCTTTGTGTACCTTTGCATGCTGTTTTCCCCAACATTTTAATATAAGCCTGAGGCTTTCTGAACATTGTTTCTAAGTATTTACTTCAAATGTAGCTCCTAAGCATCCAAACCCACATTATTTTAGAGGATTTAGTAGAGAAGAACTGAAACCATTTGTGCAGTTGGAGAAGGTGGTGCAGAGGTTTTGTTGGTCCTCACTGCTGTGTTCTTGAATGGCTCTTCCAGTGGCTATATTTGTGGTGGAAAGAAATACTTTCTTTTCATTTGTTTGAAATGCTTGTCTTGTGTAAACAAGCTTTCTTCTCATTCACAGATCCTCTCAGGGACTCACACAGGTACATGAAAATTGCTATTTTATTCAAACAACTTCAGCCTCAAAATACTCAGTTGGTGTATATTCAGATGTCAAAAAAAACTGCCGGCTGATAGTCACTAGCATTATCTAATGATCAGGAATGATTTACATTGTTAATCTCTCCTTTCCCCACTTCTTTACTTCTAGGTTGTGTTCACTTTTCATATTGACTAGTAGTCTGGATTGTAGCCTCCCAGGAGGGCACTGGGATGCTTATAGATTGTAGAGCGCCTAGAGGACATGCTGTGGACAGCTAATCTACCTATGGCCTTCTGAACTTGCCATGATGCAGACACCAATGAAAAACTCACCTGAGTTTTCCGACTGAATTGATGGGAAGGTTCATTGTGCAGAAATTCATTCAGTTGTTCAGTAGTTAGAAGGGAAAATATCGAGAAAAGTGAATAAAGGATATAGTGAACAGTGAAATACTGAATCTTGCATTTGCAAAATCATCCCCCATCTTAGGAAGAAATTCTTTAGTACAAGGGTGGTGAGACTCTGGCTGCCCATGGAGGTAGTAGAGATACCTCCTCACTGGGGCTGTTCAAGGCCAAGTTGGATGAGGCCTTGAGCAGCCGAGTCTAGTTGAGAGGTGCTCCTGCCCATGGTGGGGAGGTTGGAGTGAAGGATCTCTAAGGTCTCTTCCAATCTCAGTCATTCCATGATTCTGTGATATTTCCGTTCATGCTTATGTACACCAATTACATCTTTAAACCAGACACTCATACTGAGTCTCAGAATACATCACTGTGCTGAGTGTTCTACAAACATATTTACTAGAAAATTCATGGAGGAGAAAGGAGCATTAACGACACATAGTGACAGGAAAAGCAAATGGTACAAGTAGTCTCTTAAATCTGTATGCTCAGGACTTGGCACAGCCTTTGCTTCTAGTATGAAAGCACCGTGACATCTTTCTAGTACTCCTGCATCTCGCTGATGCCAAACAACACAAATCTGTGGGACTTGAAAACGAAACAGTTTAGGTGGGGATTTAATTAATATTGCTTCTGTATGGATTAGTTGTTTTATTCAGATGAGTTCTTCTGTGCCTAATTTGCATGGATAAGATTTCTTCTCATTTTTTGAATAGTACAATAGTGTTCTTTGTTTCTTTGGAAGGGGTAGAGGACCTCTGAAGAACACATCTGATGTAATTAATGCAGCAAAAATGATTTCAGAGTCAGGATCAAGGATGGATGTCCTAGCACGGCTGATTGCCAATCAGGTAGGTTATTTATGCAGCAGTGCATTAAACTTGGTCACAGATTAATCCACAAAATCTCCAGCACCTAAGAAGGTCATTTACAAAAGTGCTTGTGACATTGTTAGAGCTACCTGTCTGATTTTCCTTCTTTTCTTCATTTCTGAAGGGATGGATGTATAGACCAAATCTCACCTGCATGTGTGGGTTCCCTTCTCTGAACATATCAGTATGTCTGTTTGTATAGCCTTACAAGCACACACAGATGTGTACCTGTAGCACAGATGTGCCCCTGGACAGGCAACTATCTGTATTTATATACTTAGACATTTGTACATAGCTATATTTGTGAGCTCCTTTCAGAGCTGAATGCAACATTTTAGACATACAGTATACAGTATATGAAATAAATACCTATGTGTATATAGCTAGATCTTTTCATGGGTGAACATAACACTTTAGATGTATAGTACAGATCATTCTAGATTTCTTTGGGTAATGATGTGGGAACACAGGGTTGTTGCACTGGCACACAGTTCTGCTGAGTGGGCTTACTGGTTTGAACAGGTGGTAAGTCTCAACACCGTGCTTGGTAAGGGTACTGACTGTTCTTTGTCTTTGAAATTCTTTGTTGTCCACTGTAATGTATAGTTACATAGAATGGAATGAATCATTACTGCTAAAAATTCACGTGTCCTCTTGTAGCTGTTGTGAAATGTGACATCATTCAAGGTATTGTGACCTTTTTACTGAATTCACTTATTTCCATTTGTCCTAGCTCAGAGCCTTGATTCTCTTGAGCCACGTGACCCCTGGTGTTTATTCCCTGTTGCATCTCCCATGCATCTGAAGTACACTCGTCAGTTTTAGGAGTTGCTTGTCTTGTAGATGTAATTTCATGTTACAAGCACTGGAATGCAAATAGGCACATACCAAAAAAATGAGAAAGTCAACCCGAGGAGCTACTCATTTACCTCTGTGCTTACACACAGCTACGGTCATTGCTAGATGTGTGTGTCAGATACTTAGCAAAACAAGAGAATCATGTCTTTATTCCTTGTATTACAGAGGTGCTTTTTAAGATCCTCTTATTCCTCAGATGGCTTGTTATCTTACATTGTGTAACCTTTAACTTACAAAGGTCTTTTCTCACTGTATTTGTTTTGTTGAGGTTTTTTTTAATCTCCAAGGTATTTACAAAGTTCAATAGTTCTTTTTTCAGCTGTTACATTGCCAAATTTCCTGTGCCCCACTCTCTAAGGTCCCAAAATAAACTTTACATTCATCTGGGCTACCTCTGGATTTGCTTCAAAAGTGAAAATAGAGAGCTCAACCAATTTTCAAATAACTGATAAAATCTAGGTCCATGCACACTCCTCCTGTGCATACTTTTCTTAATGCCTTTTCACTGCTTGCTTATCAGGCTTTGGCTACCCTATAACTATTTGTCATCAATGCTGATACTTCCTTTTTAATAAAGCCACATCAGTTTACCCTTCACAGTTGTGCAGTGACTCAACTACAACTACTACCCTGCCTTCATAGTTAGCAGGTAACATATGATGGCATTTTCAGTAATCAAAGCTACATGCAAGAAAGAAAAAGCAAAATCCTTTCTCCGTTTCCTCTATCTAGCTTCAGACCTCAGAAAGAACTCAAAATAGTCACTCTATAACAAGGAACCATTGTCATATCTCTTTGACCTACCTTCCCCTGTTCATAAAGCATTTTCACACTCTGTAACTTCGGAGAATCAAAATTGAAATGACATAATTCATGCAGTTTTCCTGTCAGGAGGGATAAAAAACCAAAGCCTACCCTGAACTTGTGCTTGCCACAGCAGCACTCTGATATGCTGTTCTTCATTTTATTTTTTTAGAAACCACTCATCCCATGTTTGAAGGACAGGGAAAGACTGTGGTACAATGAACAGTATTCAGTTACGTTTTAGTCCATACTTAGAGCACTTTTGTGATGACTCAGAGTTAACAACTGTGAAAATAATTGCAGTACAGCATCGGCATAAACCTACGCAAAGTGTTCACAATTACATGGATAATAAGTGTAGTTTAAAATACAATTGTTTCAAATTTATTGTAGAATTTGTGACCTAAAAGCCCTAAGGTAATTATGGCAGTTCATACATCCTGGTTCAAATGGATTGTGCTGTAGATTGTTATCAAAAGCCTTCTCAGCATTTCAGTTGTTTTGCACCAGGAGGTGCAGGTCCATTATGATCTCAGTAAGACAGGCACTTAGACTCTGCGAGGTGTCTTTTCAAATGCTGTTTGTCAGAGCTCACACTGTAAGGAAAGAATAGTGTAGATAACCTTACGATTCCTGTCAGTGATGGGAACTCCAGGGGGTGCAGCATTGCACAGGCCTCTGAGCCACACACAGCATGCTGAGCAGAGCCACTCTTCAGATTCCCCCAGTTTGGTCATTTGCGCTATTTCTTGAAAGGAAACAACTTTATTCATATAATTTCCACTGACAAAACAGGATGTTCACATGACAACTTCTTGCTGCAGTCCTAGATAAAGGCAAGGACAGAGAGGTGCCCTCATCACCAGTACCAAGCAGGAGCTGCCCACATGCTCTGCTGTGATCTTAGGTGTATACTGCAGCCAGGGCATCCGTGCACCACAGCACAGCCCAGGCTTGGCTCCACTTGGGTCAACTGACTTCTCCATATGTCTTGGTCAGAAACAATACATCAAGGCAAAAAAATGTTAACTGCTTTTAAATTCTGGAAGTGTAGGGACCAGTATGAAGCTTCTCTTTCTATAGAACCAAGTAGTCTCCTGACTTAAAACCTGATTTCATGCACTTTTAAATTCCTATAAGTAATTTTTTTTAAAAAAATCCATTAAATTATTAGCTGATGTGCTGAAAAGCTCTTATGACTACTGGATCATGTTACTTAACAGCTTACAGTTAACAAATACTTGCAATACTCTGCTCTTCTGAGACCCCACCTCAAATATTGTACAAGGATGGTGAGGCTCTGGAACAGGCTGCCCAGGGAGGTTGTGGATGCTTCCTCCCTGGGGGTGTTCAATGCCAGGTTGGATGAGGCCTTGAGCAGCCAGGCCTAATTGAGAGACATCCCTGCCCCTGGTGGGGAGGTTGGAGTAGATGATCTCTAAGCTCCCTTCTAACCACAGCCATTCTAAATTACACATTTATATTTAGGGTAGTGTGTCTGTGTGTGATTATACCCAGTATTAATCACCACGAAGACTGATCCAGATTCTAGAGAAATACTACTGACTTCACAGTATCACAGTATCATCAGGGTTGGAAGAGACCTCACAGATCATCAAGTCCAACCTTTTACCACAGAGCTCAAGGCTAGACCATGGCACCAAGTGCCACATCCAATCCTGCCTTGAACAGCTCCAGGGACGGCGACTCCACCACCTCCCTGGGCAGCCCATTCCAGTGTCCAATGACTCTCTCAGTGAAGAACTTTCTCCTCACCTCGAGCCTAAACTTCCCCTGGCGCAGCCTGAGGCTGTGTCCTCTCGTTCTGGCGCTGGCCATCTGAGAGAAGAGAGCAACCTCCCCCTGGCCACAACCACCCCTCAGGTAGTTGTAGACAGCAATAAGGTCACCCCTGAGCCTCCTCTTCTCCAGGCTAAACAACCCCAGCTCCCCCAGCCTCTCCTCGTAGGGCCTGTGCTCAAGGTCTCTCACCAGCCTCGTCGCCCTTCTCTGGACACGTTCATTAGCAAAGGAGTACAATTAAAGTACACCAAGAACAGTTATTTACAGTCCAAATTTCCTGCAGAATTGTTTGTCTTGATATTTTGGGGCACTACTGAACCAATGGCTTTTCCACTTGAATTGTGAACGTTGGTTTCACAGTGGTTTTTGTGACTGCATAATTTATCAAATCACCTATTTCTATTAGGTAGAACACCACTGCATCTTTATTTTGGATGCAAGTCAGTCCTGAACGTGTTTTCATGGCAAGCTCCTGTTAACACCCCACTGCCTTCAGTATGTATGGGAAAGAACTTCTCATAATTTGCCAAGCTCTCTAGCTAGGACTGTGAGACATTAAACTAGTAACCATCAATTGCCTGTGGGATGATTAAACTCAGAATTTATTAGTCGTCCTCCTGTTGCAGACTAGTGTTTGGTTTCACTAATGAGCAAGCGTTGCTTGTAACAGATGCTTCTGAGAGGTATGTAAAGGATTCCTTATGGAATATCCTCTTTACAGTGTACATTTCTTTCTAACATCTGCTTGTGGATGATTGCTATATGCTATAAGACATGAGGCTTGAATTTTTCTGTAGTACTTTGTCCTGCTTAAAGTAGTACAGAATGTTATCTTTGTCCCTGGGAATGGGTCTTCTCTGTATTATAGTGGCCCCTGCCTTGATCTTACCATCTCATAAAGTTTCGTGTGTAAAGTACACAAAAGAGTTCATTTAGGCCAATATCCTTTTGCTCATAGTAGCTAATAATGAATATATGCAAAAGTTCAGTGAGATAATGGCATGTTTCTGGGTCTCCCAGCCTCTAGTGACCATTCAAGAATTTACTTCATCCAGCTGTCGCGGAGGGGTATTCTGCCGCCTACGCCGATTGTGGTGGAGGGGAGAAATTAATTGGTGCGAGATAATATTCTGTAAAAATATATATTTATTAACTTCAATATTCCGAACTCTCGCCACCCCCAACCACTGTATTTAATATTAAAAGGATTCTACATGGTCATGAAAGACATTCTAGGATTAATATCAGAACTGTAACTACTATAATAACTATCATACATTCAAACTATAAACAGAGAGAGGTTTCCCCGTGGCAAATACTGCTTGGGGTCTATATACTATTTGCCCAGCAGAGTGGGCTGAAAGCTCTTTCTGCACTATGGCAGAGGCAATAGAAATTACAGATGCATTAAAGCATTTACTTACAAATCTGATCAATTATCAATCACCCTCTGGGGCTATGTCACAGCCTATGCCAGTGTCCAAACTTCAGGGGAGTCTTTGCCCGTGGACTTTGAGACTGGAATCCTCCCGACTTCTGGGGAAAGGAAGCAGTCTTCCTGGCTATCTGGGGAGATGAACAGTCTCTGACCTTCCTCTCTTGGCGAAGGATGCAATCTCTGCCCTTGTCTCCTGGCTTCTCATGGACACTCTGTCCAGAGATTGTTGGCAGGACCTCAGGTGCAGAGGAGTACAGTGCCATACAGTCTGAGCATGGTATCACGCTGGCAAGTGGAGTCTGCTTCCTGGTAACTCGGCGGCAGTGGCACTCACCAGGCAATGACAAGGCAGCAGGCTTACAATAGGGTGCACAGCTGCAAGGCAGGAGAAAGATGGGCAGCATCTACAGGGAGCTGTAATGCTGTGGACACACCGCAGAGTTGTACAGTTGCATAATTACCTTTCAGAAGTCTTTTCTCACAAACTCATATATTCATAAAGTGAGATCACCTAGTTCCACCCTCCCTGCCATGGGCAGGGACACCTTCCATTAGACCAGGTTGCTCAAGATCTCGTCCAGCTTGACCTTGAACACTTCCAGAGAGGGGGCATCCACAACCTCCCTGGGCAACCTGTTCGAGTGTCTCACCTCCCACACTATAAAGAACTTCTTTCTGGGATCCAGTCTATATCTCCTCTCCTCAAGCTCAAAGCCATTCCTTCCCTCCCCCCCCAATTCTGTCACTGCAAGCTCTTGTGAAAAATCCCTTCCCAGCTTTCCTATAGGCCCTCTTCAGCTACTGGAAGGTCATTGTAAGGTCTCCCCAGAGCCTTCTCTTCTCCAGGCTGAATGGCCTCTGTCCTCTTCATGGAGGTGCTCCAGCCCTGTGACCATCTTTATGGCCGTCCTCTGGATCCAATTCAGCAGCTATGTGTCCCTCTTCATCTGGGAGCATCAGAACTGGGAGCAGTACTCCAGGTGGGGGTCTCACCAGAGCAGAGTGGGAAAATCAACTCTCTCATCCTACTGGTCATGCTTCTTTTGATGCAGCCCAGCACACAATTGCCTTCTGGCCTGCCAGTAACTATTAGCTGGCACCTGGTGATTTTTTTATCAGCTAACACACCCCAAGTCCTTCTCCTCCCAGACTACCCTTGAGCCACTCCTCGCCAGCCTTTGTGCTTGGGATTGCCCTGACCCACATGTAGGATCTTGCACCTGACCGTGTTCTACTTCATGAGGTTGGCTTGGGTCCACCTTTCCAGCCTGTCCAAGGTGCTCTGGATGGCCTCCCTTCTCTCCAGCATGTCAGCTGAAACCACACAGATTAGTGTCATCTGCAGACCTGCTGAGGGTGCCTTGATCCCACTGTCCATGTTGCTGGCAAAGATGTTAAACAAAACTGGTCCCAGCACCAACCCCTGAGGACACCACTTATCACTGGTGTGCATCTGGACATTGAGTTGTTGACTGCATCTTAGTGCAACCATCCAGCTGTCCAACCAGTCGTCCACCCCTCAAGTCCATGCTTTTCCAATTTGGTGACCAGGATGTCATGTGGGATGGCATCAAAGGCCTTACACAAGTCCAGGTAGATGACATCTGTTGCTCTTCCCTTATCTACTAATGCCTACTAGCATTTGAATGAATGAGTGCTGAAACATACAAGTATTTTAACCTCAGGGTCTTGTCAATTTCCTGGTCTTTGATGCATATCATCGTCATCATTTCTAAAATGTTACACCTTTTTTCTGTAATAGTATATAAGGAAGGCAGTAAATGTGACTGGCCTGTCGGTATTATTAGATGAGAGAGCAGAACATAATGTTAAATTATTCTGCACAGTGTTAAATTAGTCTGCAGACTTCTGTAATTGATGTTACCTCTACTTGAAGTGAATGAGACAATCTATAGACACCCTGCATGCCCAGCTCTTGAGGTTTTCTAGTCAAAAGATACCACGCATCATTGTATTTAAGAAAATTGAAATTGGAGGAGCAAGCATTGCCTTCCAGGAAATACACCATGTCTTGACAGAATTGTTTCTATTGCTTAAAGGGATTACATTTGCATGTGCCTGGAAGAGCAGATTTTTATTAATTAGCACTGAGTAAACAATGAGTATTCCAGTCACTGAGAACAGCATTGAGGTGCTGATTTGTGCAGTTGTTAAAGCAGTGTTGCACAGAAAGAAACAAAGACATTTTTCAGCATAGTTTTCTGTAGTATACTAGCACTTGGGAAACAACATGCAGAAGAAAGACTGAATGTTAGGAAGTTCTTCTATTTCTCTTCCAAAGTTCAGAAAACACTGTAGTAAAGAATCTAGCAGATTGATTGCTACCGAACATACTATGTAGTCATGAAGAACACAATCATCACCTCCTCCATTCTGAACAAGTATTAAATTTCTTCTGCGTAAGCAATAGTTTTGGTAAAGTATTTTGATGAATCAAGTAGAACTGGTGCTTTTTCTTCTGGCAGGTTTTGGATTTAATTCCATTGACCACAATTCACTAACACCAACAATTTAAATAGCCACACAAACCGGTAGGTGGGAGCTCCCACTGCATTTGATGTGAATGTGTCTTTGCCTTTTGTAGAAAGAAAGTGACCCTATTTATAATCAAAGTGCAGCACACAGGCTAAAAACATGTCTGAAAAACTGTAGGGATCTATTTCTTATTCATCATGCACTTTTTACAACTGTTGTAGCACATCAGGGACTCACCCTCCACCTTAAGATCCCCTTCTCCTTCCAGAGCAACAAAAAGCAGCTTTAGAACAGATGCATACCAAACCTTAGGTGTCTAGCCTGGTACTCACTGAGAAATATTTCCACCTCCAAGTACTTCAGGCATTTTGGAAGCTCATAGAAGTGAGGGTAGAAAGACATTATTTTAACAAAGAATTCCCATGTTGTTGGAAGTATTAGAATCAGTGAATTGTTTGTAAGACATTTTCCTGTTCCCACTGATATAGTAGATCTGCAGATCAAGTGGAATAAGCTCAGGATGGAACACAAAAAAGCATAAGGTCGTATTATAGCTGTGCTCTGCATTTATGTTTCCATTTGGCCATGTAAGTACCACTGATAATGTAGCTATCTTCTTAAGAATAAATCATCACCTGCTAGGAATTGAAGATAATAATTATTCCATACCTTAAAGAATTTGGTTTTGAAATTATGCTAAGGCAAAGGCAGCAATGTTAAAGAAACATGGAGACATTTAGGATTATTCTGAGCTTCTGCAATTATTTTGTAAAAAAGCTTGACAAAAGGGATGAAGTACTGAACCTGACACAGCTGCAGGGAAAAGTCAACCTATGCTTATGTGTGATTTGAATGCCTTTTGGTGAAGTATTAACCTAGGTCTGAGACAAAGTTTTGAATCGACAATTCCCAAAATTCCTTAGTAATTGTTCTTTTTTTTTTTTTTTCATCTTCAGTGTCCAGACCAATCGTGCAAACAGGATTTGTTGGCTTACCTAGAACAGATCAAGCTGTATTCTCATCAGCTCAAAATCTGCAGTCAAGTTAAAGCAGAAATCCAGAATCTGGGTGGAGAGCTTATCATGTCTGCCGTAAGTAGAAAAATGGCTTCAATTACTCTGTTAATCAAGAATCACAAGAAGAATAGCAGGTCATGAAATATATTAAAAAAAACTCTATTAAAGCCTAAAGACCAAGATAGAGGAAAGAGTTAGAGGGATGAAGAGCAGAGGATGTAATAGCCAGGACTCCTTCACAGAGAGAGTGATTTGCCACTGGAATGGACTGCCCGGGGGGGTGGTGGAGTTACCATCCCTAGAGGTATTCAAGAGAAGACTGGATGAGGCATTTTGTGCCATGGTCTACTTGACTGGATAGGGCTGGGTGCTAGGTTGGATTGGATGATGTCGGAGGTCTCTTCCAACCTGGTTGATTCTATTCTACGATTCTGTGATCTATCACATATTTGTAGAGCTATGAATGAAAAAAATGTCTTATTGAAACGGAGCTAAGTCACGACATCTGTCTTTCTGACCAACATCTCCAGGTGAAGCTGTGGAGAAGAAGGTAAAGTAGACATAAAAGCATTATAGATTAATTAACCTTACATCCTACTATATAAGTAGTCACCAGTGCTATGGTGACCACTTACACAGGTGCCATGGTATAAGGGCGCCTGTATTTTTGTTACTGGACTCTCGTCTATAGAAGTACTGGTAACTACTAGCATAGTTCAGTTTGGGACTGATTCCTATGGCAACAGAGAGCATTATGCATATGCAGAAGTATGTTGTAATCTGCACAGCTCATATCAGTTCATCCTTTATTTCACTTTATCTTGTGTTGCTTTTCATCTGTCCTCTTGTCCTTGTCTCTGCTGTAACATTCCTGACAGCCCACACCAAGAATGTTTTCTATTTAAAATATGTGATTAGTGTAGGTGAAGATGGCCAGTTTGCCTGGGGCATTTGGAATGCATTGGGGAGTGTTCAGCTGATAGACCTAACTGCTCTCCTCAATTAGTGGTCTTTTGTCAAGCCATATAACCTTGCAGTCTCTTACTGCAGTTGTGTGGACATCTGCCTTAATCACTGCCCTTCCCTTAGCTCAGCACCTTCACTCCAGGCAGTTGGCACAGTAATGCTCAGAGCCTCAGTCATGGTAGTTATAAAGAGTCATATACAGAAAAAGAGAGGAAGAGAGAGAGGAAGAGATGTTCTGAATAATTAGCTTCTAATTCTTCTTTCATGGTGTTTTTGTTTTGTCATTCATTAAAATTTCCTAAGTTGGTGTTTAATCTTTTATGCTCTCATAGAATGCTTACATTTTAAAATAATGCATCTGGCACTAGCAATATGTAAACTGCACAGGTAAAAATGGTGATGATTCACTAAGCCTTTCCTAGGTGAAATTGAACAGGAAATGGACAATTCCTTCTGTTAATTAGAATACATTTGTACCTCTTCAGGCACAAAATAGTAAGTTAACAATTTCCAGTATGCAGACTGACAGTAATTGTGTTAATTTATGTAGATAAAATGATAATTAATTGCATTAATTTATGTAGATTGTATGATAGTTCATTTATGAGTACTGCACAATATAGGCTTGCACATTGCTAGCTTGGGGTTTTTTCCAACGGTGGCAATATGGCAATAAACAGAGAATTATATCACAGGGCAGAAAATTAACATATTTTATATGTGAGCATTGCACACTCTGACTCCTGCCAGGCAGTAATGTTCTGTACTATTTATAGTCATTGTCTTCTTGTATTTCATTTTATATTGTATTTGGCAAAGGAGACAAAGCTTTTTGGCGGTAGAAAGGAAACAGAAATTCAGAAAAGAGAGTTCTCAAACAGTATCAGAGAACTGATAAATGGCCTAGAAAAGATCCCTCAAGTTAGCCAGCCTTTCCTGCGCACTGAAGGCTGTTTCACTCTATTTTTCTTGATTTAGCTTTGGTTCTTCCTGTTGATATCTCAAGAACCAGACTTACCTAAAAAGTTACATAAGTCCACTTCTGTGCCAAATGGAGATGTTTTAATGCTTCTAACTTCGTGCTTCAAGGCTTTATTTAAAAGTCTGTTTCACTTAAGGGTTACCACTGAGTTCTTGTGCCAGTTGAATCAGAATTTGCCTGCACACTCTTTGCCCTGAACATGTTTCAGCATTGAAAGCGGCATCCTAGGTAAAACTGAACGGAAGCAAGACTAGACAACTGCCAGGTAGGGTATCTCTAGCTGCCACCAGGCCTTTGACTGACACAATCCTAATCCTTGGATAACCATACCCTAGCAAAATCATGTCTCAGCCAACATGCAAATATTGTGGCAGCTGGCAAGCTGCTTAGCACCTTTGTTACAGTGTAGAGGTTTTCAGTTACTACTAGAGAGGAGCCTGTCAGCCAGAGTAGCTCTTCAAGAGCTGCCCCTTTGGAAGAGGAGGAGATGAGGTGCAGTCAATTTAATCTCTTTTTAAGAATTTCTTTTGGGGGTTGATATTTCCTCCTAAGAGAAGTCAACGACCGTCAGAATAGCTTCCTTACTTGCCGCTTCTGTAGGACTGAGGAATGGGATCAAAGAGCTAAGCAGCAGGCTACTGTAACAGCCCACCTGCATTATTATAAGTTAGATTGTTCCACTGACTTCAGTACTGCTGTCCTGCAAGCTTCACTGAAGAAATTACTCCTTTTGCCTTGCTTTTCAGTCCATAGTTCTGACAAAAGTGATGTCTGCAAGTGCCAGAGGCACAGCTACTGCTTCTTCAGACAGTTTGTTTCTTCTTGCTGCTATTTCTCCAGGTCATTATGAATTTGTAGTTCAGTTTGTTTGAACTAATGGGGGAAGGGTACTGACAGGACCCTACACTGTGTATGAAGTTACTTCTTATATCAGCATTTGGTTCTGAACATACTAAACCTCTCATTTGATAAAAGTTGATGTTAACCTCTACAAACTGGTGCAATTTACTGAGAGCTGACAGAAATATTTCACTGTTTGGTTGCGGGTTTTAGAATCATAGAATCAACCAGGTTGGAAGAGACCTCCAACATTATCGAGTCCAACCTAGCACCCAGCCCTATCCAGTCAACTAGACCATGGCACTAAATGCCCCATCCAGTCTTTTCTTGAACACCTCCAGGGACGGTGACTCCACCACCTCCCTGGGCAGCCCATTCCAATGGCAAATCACTCTCTCTGGGAAGAACTTCTCCTAACATCCAGCCTAGACCTGCCGTGGCACAACTTGAGACTGTGTCCCCTTGTTCTGTTGCTGGTTGCCTGGGAGAAGAGACCAACCCCCACTTGGCTACAACCTCACTTCAGGTAGTTGTAGACAGCAATGAGGTCACCCTTTAATGTAATAACACCACATCATTCATTAGTGTGCACCACTAGGTATATGGAATTCCTGGCCTTCGGAAACAAAGCAAGGAAGATAGTTTTCCTGTTAATTACAGGCAGCTCAGTTGCTATTGCTTTCTGAACTGCATCTACTGAGCACTGATTTAAAGCAGCAAGAAGTAATACTGGTAGTTTACACTACAAGACAATTATTTTTTTCTAACAATAATTGATTTGCTAATTAGCAAAATCAGGATGTGTTTTACAGTTCTTAGTCTCACTGCATCTAATGATAGAAATAGCAATTAGAGGAGTTCTTTTTCTTTTAAATCCTCCTTATCTCAAGGACCTGTTTAAAAAGAAAAAAAGTTTCCTTTTTTAAAACCTTCCTACAAGTGCAAGCAGCAGTACTTGGGAGGCAATGGGCTCACCACCTGTCTAAGCATGTGTTCCCTTATGGGAAACACTTTTACAGTGCCTTACATAAGTTGTTGGACATAGAGCCTGGTCTAATTACAACAATCAGTTCTTTGACTTCTACATAGCCTGAAGCAGATTCTGGTAAGGGTTAGTCATTTAATTCATTAGATTCCATTTCTCCACCTGAAAAGTGAGTAAAACACAGAGCAAACCTCAGTTACCACTGAGGTGTATCAGGTAATTACTGGATGGACAGGCAGACACAGATAGCTACTGTAATGGCTAGATGTTTAGGAACTGCCCACTAAAATGGTAAGGCAAGATTTCCCAAGGCCAATTCCACAATCAGGATAAAATCTCCCTGGTGTCTGAAAGGGAGAGCATGGTAAAGCAGAGATGAGAAAAAACGCTCCAGTAATGGGAGTAAAAATCAGAATGACAATTCTCCTTTTGGTTTATTTCAGGTATAACCTGTACTGGAATTGCACCCATAGTAGGTTTGATATACCATCTGGCAGTTAGAGGAAGAAACATATTAAGTGTTTCCAACTCTTGACCATTCTCCTGTGTTTTCTTGAACACTCACCTTTTGGGGTCACTGATACACTAAGATCTCCATTCGCATTAAAATGAAATTATCACTATGCTGGTTGAAGAGGTAAACTATGGAAATCTGTACATCCTCACCACAGAAAATGAGATTAGTAACTAGTGTTAGAATCCTGGCCCAGGCCAAGTAAAACTCCCAGTGTCTTAGTCAGTATTTCACTTTCAGTAATTCGCCTCTTTGGATTGTTCTGCTACTTCTAATCTTAAAGGGCTAAATGACTACATTATATAAGCATTATACTTAGTGAAAGAGCCATAAACTTATTCACAAGAGGAGATTGTTCCACATAGTAAAAAAATGAGTAGAAAAAGAAAAGCACAACGTAGTAAGTACTCCTTACCTTCAGTGCAGCACTATTCAGAGGCTCTCTACTCTTCATGGAAACAGAGAATTCATCTTATTTTCAGTAGTTTTCAAAGAAGTAAAAATTCAGTCTTAGTCTCTTAGTATAGTTCTAGGGAAGTATTTAAACATAGCAGTCCAATTAAGTTAAATGTTTAATAGCTGACCTTGTTGTCAAAGGAATTTTCAGTCCAGACTTCAGATCCTGATTAAAAACTCTGTATTTGATGCCCAGTTCTTAGTTTTCATCTGTATGAAAAATGAAAATCTGATTGAGCTGTAAATAAGACTGCAAACAGCCAAATATTAACTCTGTGATCAAATAGTAAACTTCAGTTCTCTGCCAAATAATTTAATGCTAACAGCAGACTAGCCAAGAGCATCACAACTGGGGTTCTAGCAGACTGTCAAACTACATGTCAAGAAGTGTTCTGTGATGACTGTTTCACAAAGTCTCTTGCAGCTTTGTTCCAGAGGGCAACTGTCTCCCACTTTCGTCAGAGGCAGCATCTACAAAGAATGTTGACTGACTTAGATACTTTGAGTAACTGCTACAGAAACAACGTGATAAGACAATCAGCTCTTAGGTCACTGGACAGAAAATAGTTGGATAGTTAAAGAGTTTCTTTAAATTCTAAGTAATGGGAATTTGAGTATTAAATAAAAATATCAGACCATAGGAGTCATTATGTTGTTGAACTTCCTACAGTATTGGAACATCTCTCTTATGAGGAAAGGCTGAGGGAGCTGGGTCTCTTTGGAGGAGACTGAAAAGTGACTTCATTCATGCTTATAAAGATGTGAAGGGCAAGTGCTGGGAGGATGGGGTGAGGCTTTTCTCAGTGATGTCCAAAGACAGGATGGGTGCAAGCTGGAGCGGAGGAGGTTCCATGTGAGCATAAGGAAAAACTTCACTGTGAGAGTGACAGGGTCCTGGAACAGGCACTCCAGAGAGGCTGTGGAATCTGCTTCTCTGGAGACATTCAAAATCCCCCTGGATGCGTTCCTGCATGACCTGCCCTAGGTGATCCTGCTCTAACAGGGGGGTTGGACCGTGGATGGTCTTTTAAGGTTCCTGCTAACTCCTAACATTCTGTGATTCTGTAATACTGCCAAGGCATGCAATTATTTATCAAAATGTGATTGAAAATCAGGTTTCCAAAATCTTTTTTTTCTGAACTCCTTTTCACAAGGTTTTTTTTTTATTCAGTGCACACAGAGCTAATTAAGCAAGAGGAACACAAGTGCTGGAAACAAGAGAGGCCATTTCAGCAGAAGTACTGCTCTAACATTCTGTGATTCTGTGAAATGAGGAAAGATACAGCAAGAGATGCTTTTCTTTAATCTTTTAATCAATTACCATCTTCATGAACATGGAGGAAGGCTGAAACATTGTTTCTCCTTGGAAAATGCCATAAAGAGCAAAAATCATAATCACATAGAAATCAAAGAGCTTTAAGCTTGAGCTTGGTTGATTTGTTTGTTTTTCCAGTGAATCTTTATGTACCACTTGCCTCACATTGAAGAATTTGCAGCTACATCTCTCTAAATGAAATGAACTTAAATGCTCAATGAATATTTTATCAGTCTTTCATTTATGCCAAGTTTCATTTCATCATTTTTCCTAGATATGACACCTTGAAGAGCCTGCTGAATATCTCAGATAAAAGCATCCAAGTGAAGCCAGTCCTTGATTACATTAAATTTATAGAAGAACAATAGATTTACACCAAACTCTATGATGTTATTGGCACTGAAGTATAAAAGCAGCTGCTGTCTAGTGACAAGGAAAAGATCAAACATATGGCCTGATTCTTACCATCTGTAGTACGTGTCCAAGAACATCTTCTAAAAGCTTTTCCAAAATTCTGAGTGGAGTTAATACCTCTCTTGTTTGTTTTTCCTCTTCACAACATCCATATTTTTTTGTATAAAAATAAGACCAGTGTGAGATGCATCCAGAAATCTGAGGGGACATGTGCATGATAAGACACTTCAAATGACATGGATAGCCTAAAGCACAGCTTTAAGTAAGCCTTCCTTTATTTCATTGCCAGTTGAGAGATGCCAAGGACAAAGTAAAATTAATGGCAATTACTCCTGCTGTACAGCACCTATCTTTCACCACCACTGTGGTATCTGCAGCAGCCCTCCTACTTTAAACAACTGTAGTGGCAGATAGGTCACCTGCTTTCCAGCAGGGGGGCACACAACGGCTCTTCTTGTGGCTTAAGTACCAGTTGTATGTGTCTCAGGGCATCTTAAGTAACATGGCAGAGGTTCAGTTCCTCTGGTCTGGCAAGGGTGCAGTGGAATTCAGCCACTTCCATTAGATACAACGGCACAATTGAGTTATAATTCAGGGTTTGTTTTTTGGACATTTCAAGTGCCAGTTTTGACAGACAGTCACCAGAGCTTGTGTCAGACTAGGAGGCTAACAAACACACTGTATGTTGCTTTGTATTTGCAACATCATCAAAATTAGGGACCAGTGAAACGTATTTATTATTCCTGTGTAACAGATCTGTATTATTAGAGTTTAAGAAATAAAAATACAGTTTCACCCATCACAGTAGTGTAGTGAAGCAGGTGTGCACTGTTTCACAGCCATTTTGTGAACAGAGCTACAGATGTCAAAACAAGGTGATCGTTAACTACAGGAGAGAAAAGGGAAAATGCAACAGTCTTCTGAAAGGATTCCTCTTTGTTATTTCACAGTATAAAGCAGAGTCACATGGAAAACACACAAAGATTTTGGAATGCCTGGATGTTGCTACCAATTTGTTCTCGAAGCTTTTTCCCTTCCTTTCATGCAAAAAATCTTCATTCCCAGAGCAGCAGGCACTAGACATTGACACTCCAGCCTGACATCCTCCTACTGTAGTTACTTTAAAAAATGCAGCTTCAAAAAATGAGGAAGGATTACAGACACTGAAATCAAAAACAAATATGGAGGGAAAAAACCCCAGCACCACAACCAAGCAAACAAAACCTAAAACAAACCAAGCAAACAAAGAACCAAACCTGCCCCTGAAGTCCCTGCTGCCTTTGCCATAGAACCAAAACTTTCTTTGCTTTTTCTCTCTCTGGCACATAGCAGTGTCATCGTGGCATCATCACACAGCCAATGCTAGAAAAATGAGTGCATCTGATGCCACCAAGATTCCACCAACGTTGACCACAGCAGAAAAGAAAAGATGACTCAAAGCTCTTAAAAAGCTGTGGGGATCATGGTGTTTTCAGCGACTCTAGAAAACAGGAGATATGCAGAATGCTGTGTCTGGGTGTCCATGGTTTGTGGAGAGTTAGTCCTCCAGTTATCATGAAAGAAAAAAAGATTCTTATGACACTTTCTCTTTCTCCTCATTCCTTCTTACCACATGATATATTGTGACAGCAGCTTGAAAATTGGACAGGACATCAGGTCATCTGGCAGTGAGCTAATGCTACAGCAGCAGACAGCCTCTTTAGAAAAGGGATACACTGGGGACTGAGGACTTACCAGGAGTGTCATGCCAAGGCCTCTGAGCAGAACACCTTACTGACAGCCTGGAATTTCATAAAATGTTTGGTTTAAAAGCAGCTTTTGAAGTAAGTTTTAGGCTTGGAGGTCACCATATGCTTGGAACTTCATGTCAAATTATATCACTAAAACTGTGTTTGCTGCTAAAGCTGGTGGAGTGACAGGGCAGCTTCCTTCCCTGAAGTGAAGCTTATATACCCCAGGCATCAAATACCCATACCAGTTTATGCTGAAATGCTGCCATGCAAAGATTATATGACTATTAGAAACTTTCTTAAAAGCTCACGTGCTTCATTTGACACTTTTCTTAGTGTATAGAGAGAAATTTCAGGTTGCCATTGTACTATGTGTGCTTTTAATTATGCTTAGAGGTCTGGGGACACTTACCTAAAGAGAGAAGCAATACATGTGATAATAGCTGGAGGTTTTTCTTCTAGTTCAGAGGTGGTTCTAAAATGCAACTAAATCCAGTACCTTGGCAGCATTTGTATTATTGCCTTATTTGCATTGGTGTGTATCAAGTGTGTATAAAGTGTAATGCAATCAGCTCCTCTCACCTGATCAGTTCATTCAACCAATTCATTCAACCTTGAACCTTTTGTGACAACACAATAGGAACTCTGCTCTGCATATAGCCTGCTTCAAAGCTTTTTCTGGCACGTGTTGGACCAGATTTCTGCCTGGAGTTTGAGATTTGGATTCACCAGGCAGTTTAAAACACACCATAGTATCATATCTGATGTTTGCACAGTCCAGCTAGCCTCTAGCTAGGCTGCCATAGTCATTGAGGCCAAGGAAGTAAGACAGGTAAAGTGTCACCAGGATTCTCTGCTTTCAGCCTATAGATGCTCTGCAGCCTGCAAGTTTCAAATACCTACATACATTTCAGACCTGCTGTCTGCAGACATCTATAGTAGGACAGTCTGAGTTTGTTTGTACTGCACTACAGAGCAATATGGCAGATCCAACTTGCTTCAAGCTGTCATTTTTGTTCCACTTAGCAGCTTTTCAGTGGGAATGAAATGCACTCTTTCATACTAGTTCCTTAAGTACTGATTGAAAATACCTCCGCTTTAGTGCTTGTATGTCCATGTTGTATGCTGTTGAAAATGGTGTTAAGTGACAGGACTTAGTTTGTTATGCATTCTGCCTCTTGGGTTGGCACTCCTTAAACAGTTTGAGAAGCCACACAGTCGCTGCAAGTTCTGTGTGTTATCCCACTCTTAATTACCTTTAATAACATCAGTCACGAGACTGCATTTATCAGCTCTGACAAAGGCAGACATTCCACAGTATCCTAGCATTGCTCAGGAGCTTTTGTGGGAGCCTGGAACATGACAGGACCAGCTGGAGACTGCCTGGTGATGATACAAAGGGAGAAATGGGCTGCATTTTCCTGACTCTTCTTTGAGCTGGTTTTATTGCCCAGGAGTAGTAATTGCAATGAGAGTGTACAGACAAGCACCATGAGTTCAGGTTTAAGAAAAGAAACTAACAACCAATATCTGCATCAGCATTTACATTTTACTAACACAAATTTCTGTATATCGCTCTGGTGAATATAATAATCAAACACACCAAGGGAAAACAAAGAACGTGAGATTTAGTATGTTAGTTTGCCTTTTTAACTCTTCTTTATTCCTGAGCATATTGTGGTTAAGAGCTGACCAACTGCCTAGGATGTTTCTGTTTCTTATTACAGCTGGACAGCGTCACCTCACTAATTCAGGCAGCCAAAAATTTAATGAATGCTGTGGTGCAAACAGTGAAGATGTCTTATATTGCATCCACAAAGATTATCAAGATTCAGAGTCCTAGTGGCCCACGACACCCTGTTGTGATGTGGAGAATGAAGGCTCCAGAGAAGAAGCCCCTCATTAAAAGAGAGAAGCCAGAAGAAATCTATGCAGCTGTCAGAAAGGGTTCTGCAAAGAAGAGGATCCATCCTGTTCAAGTAATGAGTGAATTTAGAGGCAGAGAAATAGTTTAATATTCTGATACTTCTTCATATCTTGAATTTATGATTATTTCCCCCCATTTATTTAATTTTTTTTATATATATATATATTAATGTTTTGCTTTTCTCTAAATGTGCAAGACAGCACTTGCTTAAATTATTTGAAAATGATGTTGGATTAATAAGCAGCACTACCTATTCTCTTGTAGTAGCAAACTGTGGTGTCTTCATACTGGCATGTTTTCATCAGAGCAGTGTGAGTGATACGTTACAGGACTGTGCTGTGGTTAGAAAGGAGGATGCAAAGTGTCAACCTGCCCCAAGACCTGGGCTTAGGCGTTCCTTCAGCAAGGATAAATGTGTCCAGTACTAAACTGCAGATATTTTATGGTATAGAACAATTTAAGCATTGTGTTTATTGGATCAGATCCTTTACTGGCATCATTACCTTGTGATTGAATCAGCTGTGTTCCTTCATGTCAGCTGCGAGTCTGAGCCCTTACATTTTATGTAGATCAAAAGGCCTAAGTGTCCTCACTCATCAGAGGTCCAGCCTTGGAAATGGAAGTTTGAAAATGTTTTATGAAACACGAAAAGTGTATTAACAACATAATGTAGTAAAAGAGCACTGACTACAACATAAGCAATAACGATAGCTCTCTTTAAAAAGTTTTTGAAATGTTGACATTGATTGTGTTCTGCTTCCTTCTCTGTTCTGTGAATCCTGGTAAATCGGCTGGCTTACATCTGGAAGTTCAGAGAAATCAGCTACTAACAATAGAAAGCTTTTCTAACCACTGCACGAAAGAACAACTATGAAATACGTCATTATCCTGAGATCAGTGTGTGACACACACACGTCTTGACTCTTAGGAGATTTTTGCAAGGTAACTCGTGATTTAAATTACTTTTCTTATGACACTGAAGTCCTAAATGCAGAGCTGTGCCAGAAAACAACTTGCTAAATGGCAACACCGTATCTCAAAGTATGCAGTGAAATAACTGCTACTAGTCAGTGATCACCTACCACTCAACTTCTTAAGAGAGTGAATGGAAAAAATTCTACTTCTGTTCGAATCTAAAATCCACTTGGACTGATTTCTTTAAAAGACTTTAACTTCTCTTCCCTGTCATTTCACTAACTTTTCCCAGCTCCATTTGTGATCCCGGCTGTCTTTGCTGGCAATTAAGTAGATCCTATGGTAAGTTTTTTATATTTGCTAAAGTGAAAGGGCTCCCTCAAATGCCAGACCTTCATGATTCATCATTGACTGCCATTATGAGCTCCAGACTACACACTGCTGCTCCATTCCATTTATTATAGTTTACACAGCAGTTCACCTACCTAGTGCAATGCAGGCAGCAAAAATAACCATAAATAGTAGTTTTTCATAGAATCATATGGTGCAATGTAATTTCTGGGCTGTTGGTTAAGAAACCACCTGAAATCTACAGTGACCATGATTTAAAAACTGTACAGATCACTGTTCCACTTTCCTTACCTTTACTATCTGTTACATAAAACAAAAGGGGAAATTTGGTGTTACTCTCCTCATAAATCCTCATGTCTCTGGGTTACACCTTCAGTATAGGTCACTTTGACACCAAATTATTGTAACCTAATGTATTTTTATCACATTATTAATAAAAGGCATGTACACCGCTCAGAAAATGTCTTTTTGTGTTGTGGGATTTATTTATTTATTCTGATGTGCGCTATTCAGCTGGTTTAAGTGAGAGGTTTTCCAGCACTGCCATCACTGAGTTTGTTCTTTAATGTAATGCTCCTTCCTGCAGGAGGGGCATTACGTTACCTGGCCATACTCAAGAACCCCTTTGATATCAGCTTCCAATACTGTTGCTGTTACTTGGGCAGTTATTAGGTGAAAATTAACCTTCTAAATGAACGAGAAAATCAGATAGATTGGATTTTTCATTGTTAAAGCATGTTAGTACAAGAGTACACAATCTTGCCATTTCCATGAATCCCAAAGCTGTTGAATTTATTTTTCTTTAATAAACACCTTGGTTGTGTCACTGCTCTCACTGCTGATGTTGTTTCCTTTAGTATTTAGCGATTTTAATTTGTAACCAGCAGTTTCTGTCACTGTAGAGTGCGCTGAGCAGCTCGCAGTTTGTCCCTGTTACTTCCTTACTGCCTTGACTTGGTGTCATTTCCTGTACTAATGAAAGTCCTCTCTCATCTCTTGGGCCTTCAGTAAAAACTTTTGACATAATTAGTTGGCTTTTTATGTTTGAAGAGGGCTGTGAGAAGCAGTTGTGGTAACCCTCTCTGCACTTACACCAATGTACTTTTTCCCCCAACTTAATCTAGTATCACTTGGGAAGCTCTGCTGCTGTTTAACTACCGAAGATGAGTAAGAAACTTGACATGATGAAGGTCTGACGTTCCAGATGATTTTATAAGGTCATCACATCTTTTGAAAAGATGTTTTGTGTTGTTTATTTTCTGTGGGTCCACAACTGAATCATTTAAGTGTAATGTATTTATACAACAAGTTCTTTGATGAGCTTTTAGAAGTCTTTACTACTAGTAGTAAAATTCTGTGTGATCATACCTGCTATTTTTGCTTCCAGGTATTGCTTGTTCCTTGTGTACTGCTCTTAGTCAAACTCTGAGGACTAGCCTGTGTATTTGGCTCAGGAAATAAGGAGACATATAAATCCCTGCTCTCTCAGGTTGGATTAAAACCCAAACCAAAGCAAATTCCCTGCATTTGAAGAGACAGAAAGGGACTGGTATGTATGTGTGCACAGGAAAGAAGTTGTGGGCCCTGGAGTGAAGAAACACCCTGGAGTGGTGAGAAGGGGTGGCTTATTTGGCAGAGGATGAGGAAGTCGTTGAAACTCCAGAGATAGAAGGACTTTTTAAAATGGTGTTGGACATCTTGAACTTGTGCCTGAGACCAACACCTTGACTCCAGCAAGTGCCTGGTGTCTGTTCTCTGCCTCACAGCATTTGCAATCCCCTGAATCCAAACAACTTTGAAAAGCACTATTCACCTCCCTCATCCTCCCAGACCTTGCCAGCAGCTCTTGCCTGTCACGTGAGGCGCAAGTGACTCACCCCAGCACAGTTCTGGGCTCCTGCCTTCGTTCTTACTCTCCAGTGTAACACTGAGGTAGCTCTGGCAACACAAAACTGTTAATAAACCACTTCCTCTAACAGCTTGCCAGAAGTACTAAAGAGATGCTGGGAAGAAAATGTTAACACACCAAAAGCAGTGATCTGATATTGTCCAGCAGGGTGCAATTTAAGAGTATATTAGAGTAATTAATAATGAAAGGCCAAGCAGATGATGCTATATACACTTTGGTTTTGTTTTCCCTAGGAGATCATGAAAACTGCCTGATTGTTTCTCTTCCGACGCTTAGTGGGCTTGGGTTTGTTTTTTTTTTTTTGCAAACTACTTCTTCAAGTGAAGAAAATACAGAAGTCTTAAGAGATTTTGTGTTGTACATCAAAAGCTGTGTTGCTGCAATGAAAAATGTCACCTTTCAATTAATAGACCACAACTTTGTGGAAACTTTCTTGCGATAAAAACAAAATAAATCCAAACCAGAAATGGCTTAAGACTTATGATAAAAAAAACCAGGAAAATGCTTCAAAGCTCCTGTTGTCTAGTATCAACTGGAGAAACTTACTGCTATGGTCACAGGAATTGAAAGCTGAGGGGCTAGTTTTTCTCTCCAGCATACAAGAAATAGTTTGGATGAAAGCTTGCAGTACCAGAGATTGATCTAGCAGATTTATTTTTACAAAGGTTTTTACAGGATATAGGAAATATTCATGTTCTACTTCCTGATGAAGAAAATGACTGCCGTTAAGCAGGCTAGAGACTACAGGCTGCAGGATGGCATAGCATTCCTCTGCTCTCAGTCTTCTTATCAGCCGGGCTGTTCTATTGCTATTGACTTTCCTGCTGTAATTCTCAACTCTTAACACCATTAACGATTTCACAGCAGCTGAGAAAAGTCATGGAGCTCATTAGCTGTGGGGCAGACTGTGCCTCTGGTGCAGCTCTTTCTGAGAGGCAGGTGGGCAGAACGTTAAGAGGGCTGGTGTTTACTACTCCAGCAAGCCTGCTGGGAGGCATTTTGTCTGCTTAGTTCCCTGAGCTCCCTTATTAGATGGATACACCATAGAGAAATTGTTCTCACCCTTTCAAAATGCAGATCTGTTTTTCCAACTGGCCAGCATGGCTAAGGAGAAAGGAAGAAAATCTACCTTTTTTGGGTTTATTTCAGCTTTGCAGGGGGAGAAAGACCATCATTCAAAGGAATGTGTTCTCCAGGAAAGCAGAATTTCCCTGAAGTTAAGGATTTATAAGGATCATGGAAAACACAGAAAGAAGCTCTTTTATGCCTTCCACCCTCTCTGTGAACCACTGTAGTCTCTTTACCCTGTCTCAAACTCGTTCCTAATTGCAGATTACCTAACTGTTGCATTGTTCACCCAGGTACTGTTTCACAGCAAATGATGCACAATGCCTTCCTAACAGTAACTTGTGCTCATTAATTGCTTCATATTACTTTTTTTATTTGAGGTACTAAGGACCTAACTCAGCAAGCTGCTAAGCCCAGGTCCTCAGCGATGTGTCTCAGTGCTTGAACAGGCAACAACCAGGAAGCAAATATTTGCTACTGCTACTTGTGTAAGTATTTTGTGAGCCAAAACATTGTGTGGTTTGTGCCATATTCCTCTGCCCTGTAGGGGTGCTGCATGGTCAGTAACTAAGCCCTTCTCTAGAGGAAAAGGAACAGGACTAGAGGTATAACTTTGTATGTAGATGGTACCTAGTCACCATCAAGATTCAAGCTACCATGGCAGGTTACCTATTCAAGCACCAGCATCTGAGGTCCTGCAGATTTGATATGTGCCTGCTTCAGAGCTTTCTGGTTTTTGCTCTTTACTGTCAAGCATGGGAACAGGCTTGGACGGACTCCTTTTATTTTTGTTCACCATCTGACACACCACAACCACGCTGTGCAGACTCTCTGTCTTTCAGAGGAGTCACAGTTCAGATGATATTCAGGAATGTGATTGGGAATGGGTGGCTCCACAGAGGGACTTGGCTTCTTTGTCTGCAATGTTAATCAAGAAAGCAGGGGAAGAATCACTGACTCCCTTACACCAGCTTCCTAGCATCATTTGTATGCAGTGAACAAGTAACCCACCTGTCGTGTTCCCTGCTGATCCATGCTTTAATTTCCATCTATCCTATTTTCATATATTTTGGTATTTATGTGGTCCCTCACCATTATCTTCCTTGTCTTCTGTCCTGGACACTGCAACTTGTTTAAGCAGAAGGACTGCACAGATGTTTTCAGTACATCCACCTCTTATTTCCCAGAATCCTTTTTCACTTCTTCTCAAAACACTACAACAAAAGAACAGGGAGAAATAGTGTGTGGCCAGCTCAGCAGCCAGGCTAAATCAGCACAGCTATTACAAGTTCAATGATAAAACATCCCCTTGACAGTAGTAGTAGTGTAGCTGCTTCCCCTGTAGCAGCTCTCCAAAACTGTTATCCTTCATTCAGGCTGCCTAAGACTGATCAGTCACCTTGAAGTTTTCCTTTGAACAGGTAGAAAGCATGCCACCAGTAAAGAGATATGCTCCCCAAAAGAAAATCTGTCTTCCTTGTCCTTTCCTCTTGCTGCATTTCAAACAACTTATCTTTATTTGGGCACATTGGGGCCAACTTTAAAATACCAAAACACAAAGGTTATTATTACAACCATCCAAAGGTCAAATTGCGTATTGGTGGTATGAGCTATAGTCTTGTGCATGGTGATGACAAATCCTCAAACACTCTATTATCATAGATAATAGCAGAAGACTCCATTCGTTTTCTGCATCACCAACACCTGAGAACCAAAGCTGACAAATAATAATACATGAGTCCAATGTAAGCCAAGGAAGTACACAAACAAACCTTCCCATCACCTTCTGAAACATTAGCAGCAGAATATAACAGATCCGAAAAGATGCATCAGAAGAAGGAATACACAGAAACCTTTTCCTGAGTGTAAGAGCCCTGACAGTACTGTTTTGCACAAATATATTTCAGTTCCCAAGCAGCCATACATTTATCCTTCTCACTAGTAAATGAATTCAGAGGGTCTGAATGTGCTAAAAGAGATCCAAGTACTTTGTTGTTTTTCAGGTTATCAAAGGAGAGAAAGTGAGTTGTTATTCCTATGCTTTGGTTTATGCTGTGCATTGCATGGAGTGCATCCACTACCAGTGACTTACCAAGGATAAAGACAGTTCTAAGACTCTTCAACAGACCTGTAAGTAACAACTACCCCAATGGGCCAACCTGCCAGAAGCAGGTGAGCTGGGAGAGCAGTCAGATCACTGTGCAGTCGGTTTGATACTGATGTTATTTAGACAAGCCCAGCATTTTTCTGAACTGTAGCTTTACCTCTGGCATGAAAGGTCTCTCCCTCTACTGTCAAAATCGTGTGATCTCATCCCCCTGCCCATGCCCTCCCACTTTTCTAACCTTGCAGACAAACTCTCCACGGTTTTTCAACACACCTTTTTCCCCTTACACATGGATCTCCATAAATAAATAACAGCTATATTGGCCAGATGCTACCAGATCCTCAACCTCATTGTAATAATTTACAACACTTCCTTCCAGGCAGTAAGACTACAACTTTGTTTTTACCAAGTGGCAAGCTGTGTTAAATGCCCAGTGTAATGCTCAAAGATTCTGACATCTAAAGGGAGGATATAAGATGGAGTAGTAGCAAAATACTAAAGAATTAATGTATCACACAGAGAAAAGCTTACAGAAAACTCAAAACTTTAATCTGCAAACAGTGCATGCAAAGTACGACATGATTTATCAACAGCCATAGGATTTCCCTGCTTAGGAATAGGTTACCTTATTTTTCTCAAAACTCCTATCCCTAAATTTGTCTGCTCTGAGAACAGATGGCAAACCATGTGTCATAAAACAAAAAATAATTTTAGACAAGAGAGACAAAACCCCCAAGTTTTCTGCTTTTAAAGCAGGATTTCATTGGATTCCTGAAGCCGCTGTACTGGAATCCCTATCAAAGAAGGTTATGTAAAAACGGTCTCAAGTAAATCAGCTATCTCCCAAGAACTACGTTAAAAAGGCAGTAATATCAGAAAGCTGGTTTCAATATTCTGTGGTCATTGAAGTCTAGCTCTTCCCAGAAGCACAGTCACCATCACATTTTTATTATTTTTAATTCTTTCTGCACTTCAGAGGGAGCCATTTTACTTGTTTTAGCCAGGTAGCTAAGGAGTTTAATGAATGTGAAATGCTTCAATGCAATTCCAAGAAACATCTGCCATGGTAAAACGGGCCATTTCCTATTGCCTTCCATCAAAATGGTAACAGGTTGCAGGCAATCTTCCCAAGATCTTATGTGCCAAGCAGTCCACTGTGAGCAGATGTAGTTTATTTTATGAGAGGAAACATGCTCCTCTAGCAGACTCAGATAGGTTAGAATATGTTATCATGCTTCTCCAACACAAGTTGAGGAAGAGTATTTAATCTGAAAGGAACTTCCAAAAATGTTACTGACTGCCTAAAGTGAGCAGGAGAAGGAGAGAAAGAATGCCTCCTTCTGTGGGTATGGAAGTGTCCTGTGGGTCAGAGATGAAGAATTTACAAAGCCACATCTGCACCATTCAACAGAGGTGGGCCAACATGGGCTAACCACCCAGGAAGGTCATCATCCTCCCAAACTGCAGAGCTGCATGCTCTCTGAAATAACTCTGTATCACGTTCCAGGAATTGAAAAACTGAATGTGAATGGAGCAGCTTTGGACATTTCATTGCAGGAGAGTAGGATGGAACAAGGGATAGAACACCTCTGCTGCAGGGATAAGCTGAGGGAAATGGGATTGTTCAACCTAGAGAAGAGAAGGCTCCCAGGAGGACCTTAGAGCAGCCTTCCAATACCTGAAGGGACCCTACAGGAAGGCTGTGGAGGGACTTTTCATAAGGATGCCTAATAGTAGAACAAGGGGGAATGGTTTGCAGCTGAGGAAGAGCAGGTTTAAACTGGATCCTAGGAAGAAGTTCTTCAGTACAAGGGTGGTGGAACTCTGGAATAGACTGTACAGAGAAGTTGTGGATGCCTCCTCTGAAGAGGCATTTAAGGCCAGGTTGGATGAATCCTTGACCAGATGAATCTAGTTGAGCATTTTCTGTGCCTACAATTGGGAAGTTGGAGCAGGTGATTTCAGAGGTCCCTTCCAACCTAAGCCATTCTATGAATATAACAAAGATTTGTATTAAATGCATGCAACAAAACAAAGCCAAGATTTATTTATTCTCTTTCAAAAACAGGACACTTGGTGTTTTTCTGGGCCACCTAAGCAGCATGCCATATCTTGCTTCCTCAGTAGTGATGACTTTCTCTAGCACAGCATGTATTACTCATAGGAGCTGATTAGGAACAGCTAGACTGTAAGCACACTATAACTGTATAAACTCCTGCAAACATTTAAATTGCTGTGTTTTGGTGGTGATAAATTCATTCACTATGAATGTAAACAAAATGCAGATGAAAGAATGAATTATTTGAATGAATCTTTTACCTGCAAGACTTTATCTGCACTGACAGTATCATCTTCCATCATTTTGTTATATTTTGCT
This sequence comes from Tricholaema leucomelas, assembly GCA_013400475.1. Taxonomy (NCBI): domain Eukaryota; kingdom Metazoa; phylum Chordata; class Aves; order Piciformes; family Lybiidae; genus Tricholaema lacrymosa; species Tricholaema leucomelas. Next base: position 140,847 of record WAAF01007269.1, on the reverse strand, counting down.
GAAGAAAATGGAAACATTTGAAGACTCAGATAAATTAATTCTTAAGCCAAACTAAACTTTCTTCTTTAAAATAGTTGCCATGGAGAGTGAATTTTTGTAACAGAATGGAATGTAATGAAATTTGTAAAATGAAGAATTGAAATCAGTTAAACCCATTGATTTTTCTTCTAAAGAGGCATTTTGTCTTGACCTCTCTTTTAATTTTTTAACTATCTTAGTGGGATCTCTAAGTACCATATTCAGAAGGCATCTGGCATCTCCAAGGCAAAAGAAATAGGTTTTTGTAGTAACGTGGCAATACAGCAGCAAACCTGCAATTTTTATTCACTCAGTTTAATACTGCTGGAGAAGAGAGACATTTGAATGAATGTATTGTGTGTATGTGTGTGCTCTGTCCACATCTAATATTTTAAAGTTACTAAGCCTATACAAAGAATAACAGGGTTCTGAATTGAAGCTCCTTGGTTTTGTCCACAATGCAACGTTTGAAATTCTTGTCTCAGTTTCTTGCGTAGGAATTTAGGAAAGTCACTTGGCCTTCCTGAGAATTATTATAAAGCAACACAAGAGAGGTAATTATAAAATGGATGCAATTAACTTCTGTAAAGCAACTAAAAGCAAATGTAAAGGGTGAAGCAGAATGGTAATTGATTTTGATATTGCAACCACTTTTTACTGGATGTTTTTATTCCATGTGTCAGCACCTTAAAATTTCATTTCTCCTTCCCATATAGAGGAAACTGTTTTGTTCTCTGTAATTCTCCTTGAGAGGAACTATTCACTTCACCTTTGCCAGGATGCCTTAACTGTTGGCTACTGTAACTGCACGCTGTGAAATAATATTATCGCCAAGTTTGCTTTTGCAGTTCTCCTCATAATTAAAGAAACTGTATTCAACACACAGTCCTTCACACACATACAAATAACAGAAGAAAGCCACACAGAACTTGTACCAACTTAAGAGCAGTGACATATAAACCAAAGCCTTTAGATACAAGTCACTCATAAGATATGAACAATGACTGATAAGCTTAGTATGATATGGAGGGCCCTACGTACTCTGATGATTCAGTGATGGCTGCAGAGCAATGACGTGCTCTTACAGTGAAGAGTAAGTTTGCAGTGATATAGAATAGACTGCAATAGAAAACTGACACTCTGGCCTGCTCTGAGGAGGGAGATGGTAGGAATTCAAAGTAATTACTGTTTAGAAAGAGATTTGAAATGGGTTGTTAAGCATACTGAGGAATTGCCCTATCATGATTCCATACCTTCACCACTATAGTTAGCTAACAAACTATTCAGTGACACCAAAGCTAACATTGGAAAGTTATTGCAACACAGAAGTGATTTAAGGTGGCAAGTCACACAGGGGTAAATGCATGTAAGAAACTCTCCCAGAAAGTTGAAAATTTGTGTGTCTTTGGGCCACTGGTGATTTGAGTCATTCTGGCTAAGGTCCTAGTGAAAGCACATGTTGCTCTGCTGCGGTATGAAGTGCAAGAACAGTACATGATTTAACTAAAGTAATAAAAAAGAGGTAAGATGATTTATAATGGAACAGTTGGTTTCTCTTCAGTGAGAAGAAAGGTAAAATACAAGACAGTATGTGAAGGCTCTTTAGCAAGGCCAGTAAAATTTTCTTAGATGCCCCGAGCATCTGAAATCTTATTTACATGCCAGTAGTGCAACTGTAACAGTATTTTCAGTGCTGCCGTGCCCCATGAAAAATACTGCTGATTGCAAGGTTTTCCACTTACTTGGAAGGATTTGTTATGGAAGTCCTGTGTCTTTGGTCCTAGAGACCAAACAATGAGTGACATTGGAAATGTACTTCTGGAAGGGATGCTTATGTTAAGGTTTGACTCCTCCTTCTGGGTCCCTTGTATTCTCACACTTGTTTAAAAGAAATAAATAGAAAAAAAAAGTTAAAAGGACTTTTGCATTAATCCTAAATCAGCTCTCTTTTACTTTGTTTTGTTTTCATACCTTGGTGGAAGCTGTACAGGGTAACATCAACAAATACAGGTTTTGATTCGTATTTATTTATATGATAGGACAGTAGAGAGTCTGCAGGGAACCTCCTGAGAGACCATGAACTGCAGCAGCAGGTAGAATGCTTGAACAGGAAGAAACTGGAGAGGAGGAGTGGGCAATTAATGCTGAAACATGGCATGTGCACCACTGGAGGTAGAAGAAACTCCAAATCATCAAAAGGTATATGCTGTAGAGTATAGTCTGTTTGTCACATCCGTATTTCACGTCTGTATTACCTGGCTCAGGTCATGTTTTCTTTTACATGTGTAATACAAGAAGCCCAGAATGCCACACATGATTTTTTTCTGTTTAATGAACTCTGCAAGCTATATCAGACTGATGACTGATAGCACAGCTACAGAGGATGGTTGAACACGATGACTTTTTGCCCTGCAGTAGAGTCAGGCTCAACATAATGTTTGAAATCCTCCATTAAACTTGAGTTCAGTTTTATTGTATGGTTTGCTGAGGATGAGTAGAGTTTTTGCAGGGCTTTTCAGAAAAACATGGAAGTGAGTAGGAGTATTAACTGCATTGTATTCTGCAAGAGTTCACAGAAATTGCAGCAGGGGTTGATAGCGTTTGGTTTTCATGACATCTGCCTTAGCTGTGTAGTTTCTGAAATTTCTGCAGCCATATCACCTCTGTTAAGAGAAGCAAAATTAGTCTTATGTTGGTGTGTTGGATTTCTGCAAGACCTACCTTTTATCCTCCTTACTCCTTCATGTGTTAATATTTCCTTTTGCAATCTGTAGTATGAACGTGGCAGATTTTTTTTTTTCTTTCATAGTGCTGGAAAATTAACAAAGTTCTTTACAATTATTAATCTACTGGAAAGATTTTTAGTGATCTACTTTACTTGAGATCATTCAAGCAGTAATTCAGCCTTCAAATTTAATGAAGCATAAAGCAACAGGCCTCCTAATGTAAATAATGAACTCCACATCCCACTTTTGTCAAGCTATTCAGAAAAGAAGGATTCAGCTACGCTTCACTGGATACACAGTGAGAGGCTTCTCTACTGAAACATTTTTTATAGGTTAAACAACTGTCAAAATATAAAAATGTGGATTTTATGGGGGATTTAAAAATATTTTTTGTTACACTTCTTACATTTATTACCTAATAAATAGCCTCTGGCATATGTCAATATACACTTATTAATTAAAATCTTAAATATAGTTGTTTAACAGAAGTGTGTGTAATTTTCCACTGTTAAAACTGTGGTTAGCTGTGAAGGAAGACAGTGACCCTTAGAATAACAGCACTACTCCACTGGGGCAAGCTAAAGCTCATGAACAGTAGGTATGGAAGGAACCAGTGCTGTGTGTGAAACATTAACGTACTATGCTTGACACTTTGTCTGTAGTTGTATGGTCCAGAGAGAACAAGAAGAGCAGAAGAATAGGCAGAGTAACAAAGACAAAATAGCATACCGAGACATCTAAGTGCATGTGTCATTTTATTTGCAAATAAGCATTACTGTAGCTTCAGCACAGCACTACATTGCGTGTGTAGAAGGCTTGTGATGCTTTCACAATGTTCAGGAGGGACAACAAAGTTCCATTCTGAGCAGAACACATGTGACAGTTGTGAAATTGCACAACTGTTTCTAGGTTGTACCACAGAAAAGCAGGAATTTCCCTTTTAGGATTCACTGGGACAGTACCAAAGTGTCCATGTATGCACTGTGGTGACGTTCTCTATACTTCTAGACAGTGATCAATGTTCAGTTACCCATGAGTATTTAGACTGTGCATTTTGCATGCTGCAGGTGTGTGCAGGATCCAGGTAGCTCCCTGCAGTGCCAGGCTAGGTTTGGTGGGTCCTGGTGACTGAGATGCACCACAAGGGAGAAGCAGCAGACCTGCTTTCTGCTTGACTCAGATATGAAAGCAGTTAACTTGCTCTGGGACATTCATCAGAATGAAATAAACTTTCAGCAGAACTTGGCAATGCCATTAGTACACTTGAGAAACTGGAAATGGAAGGCGCTATACCATGGTAGTTTGGCATGTTTACCATATTAGCGAAGTCCAGCTTGGCCTTTTTCCGTGGAAATGTAGGCACTTGTGCAGAGCTCTGTGTGTTCTAGCACTAGATCACCTTGTCCTCTGGGGTTTTGAGGTGTTCTGTTGTGTGACTATGGGGAGATGTGCAAATTTTAATAGTGAGTCTGAACTGAAACAGCCCAAAGTAGTACACAGTTTCCAAATACTTATTCATGAGTCATGTAAGAGCTTGTTGCCAAGACCCCTCTCTACCCAGAAACTGCTCTGCAAAATACCCTACCATTCTTGTACTTTCTGGGTACTCCTGTTTAAGCTGTTCTTTTCATACTCCAAAAATGGGGCACTGTTGGTATATGGGAATCTGACCTGTGAACAAGTAATGCCTCTTCCACTAAAGAAAGAGGAGTAACTAGGAGTAAGGCATAAACCAATGAGTGAAACACTACTTCAGAGTCCTCTCTGGAGCAGACATATGGTCTGAGAACATGCTGGTCTCAACTAGCAAGCTTTTGGTATGTGATGCTGCACACCTCCATCAGGCTTTTGAAACCTCTCTATATTTGTGTATTGGATATGTTCCCATGCTGTAGTCAACCATCACAGATGGTTGTGCCCACTTGTTGTCTCCAAATGCATCATGACATTTATCCCAAGATACTGCCAATTGTCATATGCATAATCAATTCTGTAATTGACTTTCACCTGTTGGAATTAATCTCCATATGGAGATAGGTCTACCCATTTTAATGACACACTAACAATGTATTCAGACACGGGTCAAGATGAAGGTAGGGCTAGCCATAAATTTAACTGATACCTGTGATGGCTTTTGAAAAGATCTGCTCTGTTAAGACCTGCCCACTTCACCCAAATTAATTTTTGTGGATAAGGAGAGATGTTGAGATACTGGAACGTGTTCAGAGAAGGGTGATGAAGCTGGTGAGGGGCCTGGAACACAAGCCCTATGAGGAGAGGCTGAGGGAGCTGAAGTTGTTTGGCCTGGAGAAAAGGAGGCTCAGGGGTGACCTTATAGCTGTCTACAACTACCTGAAGGGAGGTTGTAGCCAGGGAGGGGTCGGTCTCTTCTGCCAGGCAACCAGCAACAGAACAAGGGGAAACAGTCTCAAGTTGTGTCGAGGGAGGTATAGGCTGGATGTTAGGAGGAACTTCTTGACAGAGAGAGTGATTTGCCATTGGAATGGGCTGCCCAAGGAGGTGGCAGAGTCGCTGTCCCTGGAGGTGTTCAAGAAATGACTGGATGAGGCACTTAGTGCCATGGTCTGATTGATTGGATAGGGCTGGGTGATAGGTTGGACTGGATGATCTTGGAGGTCTCTTCCAACCTGGTTGATTCTCTGATTCTGTGACAGGGAACTGCTTGAAAGGGTCTAGCACAGAGCCACAAAGATGCTGAAGGACGTGGAGCATATCCCTTATGAGGAAAGGCTGAGGCAGCTGGGTCTCTTTGGCTTGGAGGAGACTCATTCATATTTGTAAAGATGTGAAGGGTGAGTGTTGGGAGGACAGAACTAGGCTCTTGTCAGTGATGTCCAGTGTGGGTATGTGGTGCAAGCTGGAGCATAGGAAGTTTCACATGAACATAAGCAAAAGCTTTTGTGCTAGTTTGAGCCTAGCTAGAATGTTTTGGTGAGAAGGATTAGATCATAGGCTGAGAAATGAAAACAATGGTGATGTCTACTTCGCTCACAGTCTTGCTGAGATGTGTAGAAAGGAAAAGCAAAACATTAGATAAAGTCACTTTGCTCTGCACTTCGCTCTGGGCTTTGCTCTGGGCTCTTCGTCTGCTGGGGAGCTCTGGAGCTGCTGGCTGAACTCCATCATGCTTTGTTAGAAAGAACTCCATCTTGCTTTTTCACTGTGAGAGTGGCAGAGCCCAGAGAGATTATGGAGTCTCCATCTCTGGAGATATTGAAATCCCACCTGGATGTATTCCTCTGTGACTTACTTCAGATGATGCTGCTCTGTCAGGGAGGTTGGACTGGATGATCCTTCGAGGTCCTTTCCAACCCCTACCATTCTGTGTTAAACTCATATTTATAGATAGAGCATACTGGTATTTGTTGCAAAGCTTTGTGTGTGGTTTTGTGTTTGTTGATGTGCTGCTTTTGCTTTGGGATTTATTTTGGTTATGTTAAGGGGTGGAATTTTAAGGGAATTCAGAACTAATGTGTTGAAGCAGAGGAAGAATTGATGCTTAGGATGAGAGATGTACACGCAGACAGATGCTGAGAAATGAAGCAGTGTGAAGGGAGCAAAAGGGTAGAATTGTAGCACAAAATTTGCCCTGCCTTGCAGATGTCATTACTGCCTCTCTGCCCCCTCAGATCCTTAGCTGAAAATACATCTATTTTTAAGATTAAGCCCAGCTGCATTAGCCACCTGATATTAAACCTTATCCATAGTTCAAAGTAATAATTTTGTACAATATCTGTATCTAATTTAACTGTTGTAGATGAATTTCAGATAGCAGAACATATTTAAGAGTATTTTCCCATGTCATTAGTGCTATGGATTTATCTAGATCTAGATCTGTATCTGTAAGCAAAATAAGCAAGATCTAAATACCACAAAACAAGGGATATTAAAATCTGCCTGTGGGATTTAGAAGCATAAATTTCATTGAGGGGTGGTCCAAAATTCCATGTTTTAGAAAAATCTGCCATAATATGCATACAAATACTTGCCACTTGCCTATGGAATCTCCTCACCTCCTTCCACACTCTAACCCTGCCACTGGCACCAGCAGGTTCACAAATTCCTTGTGTCAGCTCAGAAAATTCATCATAATTGTGCCTGTTTACTACTCCATAATTTTATTAGAAAAATGTGTAAATGTGAATTTGGAGATTTCATTATTTTAGTATCACATAAAGAAACAGCTTAGTATTTGAAAAATAGTGAATTTGTAAAAAGAAACAACAGCAGCCCAAACAAGAGAATAAATTACTAAGGTAATAGAAATCCTAAGGGGAGAAAAAAGTCTTCAGACAGATTTCAGTTGTCTTCAATTTCTTTGCTCCTTTTCTTGTTCTTTTTCTCTTCACCTTCCTGACAGACTGAGATTAAGATAGAATGAAAATCTCAACATCTTCAAATTCAGATTAAGATGACAAAATACCTTCTAACCTTCCTCTCATTTTCTGTGTCATAGTGCAGAGTCATTTGAATATTGGATGTGATCAGATTTCTGATTTTAGACAGTTTTAACTGATTTTAGACAGTTTTAGATGGAACTTTAAAATCTTGCTTTGGACTTTCACTGCAACCCCCATTCAAGGCTGCAAATTGTGTATTGAATGAGGGGCATCAGTCCACTTGCTCCTCTGGAGTCAACTTCTAGCAGCCATCTGTGGAGGGCCAGTTGCATTTATTTCAAATGCACATGTGTGTTCAAAGAACTAAGGAACAGTTAAGGAATGCTTTTCACTATAGAGCGCTAACAATTGCATATGATATCAGACTTTAAATACTGGTTAGCTAATGATGGAGACACACTGGAAATTCCATGCCAGAGGCTGGCTTTTTTAATGGTTTAGGATGCTCCTAAGAATAACACTGACAACTGAAATAAAATTAATTTGAAACTTCTTGTTTGGGGATTTCACTAAAAGCTAATGGAGACTTTTGATAAAGATGAACTATTTGACACCTCCTTTTCTGTACAACACTCTTTGTTGTTTGGAAGTGAAGAACTTCAGTTCATTGGTGTATTTTCAGTTAGTTGGAAACTTTTCTGCTTCTGACAGAACAGCCAGAAGGAGAGGAAGGTTTGGCTGGTGTTTGTACTGTCAGGCTGCAATGCAGCTATGCCAGGCTTTTTGTGTCAGCCAGAACAAATGTAGTTTGGAGATCAGATTCCTGTTGGCATGTTCAGGTCTGTCTCCTCTACCAGTTATTCTCTGACTGGTGAAGCTGAATGGTCTCTTCCATTGCCTTGTTTTTCACAGAATGATTTGGACTGGGAGAAACCACCCTGTTCAAGCGATGTTACTCAGGGTTGTGTTGTTTAGGTTTTTATTATCTCCAAGGACAGGGACTGCGCAACTGTCTCTGGGCAACCTGTTCTAGCATTCAATTAACCTTGCAATAAAAGAGCTTTTTAATGCTTTTAATAAAAACTCTAATGGAAAATGCCTCTTGTCCTGTCCCCTAAGAACAATCTATTTCTGTATTCTCTCTCCTCTCTGTGGTGTTGATAAGATCTCCCCAGAGCCTTCTCTTCTGAGGACTGGACAATCCCAGCTTTCTTAGCATCTCTTCATATGGTCAGTGCTCTAAATCCCTGATCATCTTCATGGCCCTTTGCTGAACTCTCTCCACGGTGCATGTGTTTCTACAAAACTACTTTCCAGCCATTTGGATCCTGGCCTGTGCTAGTGTCTGAGGTTATTCTTCCATAGGTACAGGCGAATTTGTTGAATTTCACCATGTTCTCATTGTCCCATTTCTCCACCTAGTAAAGGTCCCCTGCCCTCTATGGCAGCACAACTATCTGGTGCCTTAGCTGTTCTTCCTACTTCTGTATAATCTGCAGAGTGCTCAGAGGGTGCAGCCCAGCCCATCATCCAGGGCATTAATGAAGAGGTTAAACTGTATTAGTCTCAGAATCAGCCCATGGGATACTTTTCTAGTGACTTGTGTCCAGACACATATTCTGCCTCAGATCACAACTCTTCAAGCCTGATGCTTCAGACAGTCCACCACACTTGCCTAATTTGTACTTGATCAGTTTGTCAATGAAGATGTTATGGGAGACAGTGCTGAAAGCCTTATCAGCACCAAAATAAACAATATCCACTGCTTTTCCTTCATCCATTGAGACACTCCCCTCATCACAGAAGCCATTACGATGTCCAGGTGTAAATTCCATTTTCTAAGTCCATGCTAACTATGGCAGATCTCCTTCTTATCCTTCTTATGTTTGGAAGAGGCTTTCAGGATTATGTATTGCATCATCTTCCCTGGGAGTGAGGTGTGACTGGCCAATCTGTAAATCTTCTTTATCTTCTTTATATCTTTTTCTTTATCCTTCTTGGAGAAAGGATAGATTTTTTTTTCCAGTCCTCTCCCAATCACCATGACCATTTTCAAAGGTAATGGAGACTGGCCTTGGAATACCAGCTACCTCCCTCAGCATTACTGAGTAGGAAAAATGGAGGAAATAGTGATAGAGTAAATGGACTGGGTTTTCTGACAGCAAGATGGCAAATAAAAGTTCTGTGAGTCAGTTTAAGGTTTTTTGAAGTATGATAGCATTTGTGCATGAAATTGTTCAGGGAAATACCCAACTGACTGGACAAGAATTTTTCCTGCATTTAAACTGTATATAGGAGAAAAAAGTGACATTAATTTTGTTTTACAAGGAGAAGGGCTGAATATACACAAACTCATTGAAACAGATTATTCTCAAGATTAATTAAGATAGATCAGTTTGCATTAGCTTTCTCGCTCAGAATTTCCTGCCTGATTACCAGTACAAAATAGTCAGATGCGTGCACCTTTACTTAGTGTGGTTTCTCTAAGCTTAGAAATCCCACAAAAGATGGATTTGGGAGCCTTGGTTCAAGGCTGAAATTGCAGAATGAGTTATTTATCGACTCATGGAAACCTAAAGTGGGCTGTGATATTCAGCATGGCTCTATTCAGTCCTGGTGCCTCAGTAATCCTTGGTATGCAGGCATTTCTCATGTGGCTTTCTCCATTTGCGCAGACTCAAATTCTGCTTCGGAAGGAATCTAGAATGTAGGGGCAGGAAGGTTAATTAAGTTTGCAAACTGAACCATAGATTGCTGCTGTGTGATTGCTGTGATTGATTCTATGGCATCATGGCTTGGCCTTAGGACAAGGAAAGGCTTTTAAATACTATACTTTTAGTGTAGTAAATAGTTTTTCTGAGACTCATTTTGGGGCTGCTAGCTCTTAACATATTAGCTAGAGAAGATTACTTTGCACTTGGGGGCTCCTTTTCTGTATTTATTAGGTGCTATTTTTAAGTTATCTAATTTCAGGAGTAAGGGCTTGAACTTGATGGGCCAAGCACCTCTTTCTCAACAGAAGTGTGTATTTGCACTTAAAAGCAATGAGGATTTCATGTTACTAGCAGCTTCAGAAATGCTTCTAATGTCCATCTTTGCACGTTTGGTGTGGATTGAAATACTGCTGATCATCGAAGAACAGTAATTACAGGTTTTCCCAAAGGGGTACACAAGGAAAGACAGGATGTTTAAGAGTATTTACCATTCATCTGGAAACAAACTTTCAGCTGGCAAACTGTTTGTTAACTGCATTGTTTGCATTTGTACAGTTGGCCTTAGAGGTTTTGTGTCTGGTGGAGTTAACAGAATGGAATATTCAGGATATAAGGAGCAGATAATGACCAATATAATTTTAGTACCAAATTATAGATAGTTAAGCTTGTAAAATTTTCAGAGTTGGTGTGTGTTTCTACCAATCAGTAATACAAATAATTACTATTATTAGGCTCTTTATATATGACTGTGGACCAAACTTGGCATTTTAGATGTGGAAATGTGAGTGAATTACGGATTGTTGTTTGTTCAACCCATTTTAACAGTGAAGCAAAAGGATGGAAAAACACATGGTAACCTGGCAAAGGAGAGACTCCACTAGCAAATGAATGCTGAATTGAGGAATTAGGCAGGAAATCAAAGTGAGTATTCACTCTGAGGCAGCACATGGCACGTGATACACAGAGCAGGTCTAGAAAGAGCTGTAAAAACTGGCAAACACTGTCAGCAGTTGATAGTGTCATCTTTAGCCAGAATCCTGGGGACTCTAGAATGGCAAGAGTTTTTACCTTTTCTCTTTTGAAACATTTAGAGGGTATCAGCATGCTCAGAAATACTTTTTTTTAAATAAAAGTTAAAAAACAAAGAAAATAATTCAGATGGAAGGGAAAAAGAGGGTTCTACTTCTTTCAAGCTCAGTGTATGAAAAGGCTCTCCCTTTTGCTTCAGTAAGTCATGGTTAAGGAATATTTTTGCTGTGTAGTGAATGAAATATCTGAAAATGAAATATTTTCATTTGAAATACTTTTAGTAAGTATTATGTGTTGTTACAGGCCATGGTAGTAAAACCTGCTACTGCAGCATGAGCCCAAATGAGTTTGTAGACTTTGCAATGACTACACCCTGCTATTTGTGACTAAAGAAATTTTGTATTTGTGCTGGAAAGAAACGGAGCAAATGGATGTACACAAAACATTTCCAGCTACTTTTGCACCTAACTTGAATTTAACTGTACAGACTTTAGGTATCAGTACTTCTACTCAGGGCCCTCCTTGCATTATCTCATCCAGATGATCCTTGCTTCAGTATCATGGTAGAAATTGAGTGCCATGCCAAGCCTTATTCCCAGTCTTCCACAAACAGTTTAATTTCCTTAGAGTGGTACTGTATAATGCCAGAGCTTAAATACCTCCTGCTTGTACTGTGTCATTACTCATCTGTCAAAACCAGCAACACTCATCCAAAAAAATATTGAAACTGGGGGAGGGGATCATTTTCCTGCCAGTATAAAGAATAATTTAAATCTTCCTTAAAGATTTTCTGCATTATTTTGCAAATATTTTCTGTATTGGAAAATTCACTTATTACTTCAAGTTAGATTTTTATTGTTTTGAAAATTATTCCAATTACTTTTCCACACCAAACAACTGGATTTTGGTGCTTCTAGCACACTCTGAATGCTGAAGTGTGCTGCAGGGATGAGACTAAAGTGGAGTGGTATTACACTGGGACCTGAGTGTGCTGTTCTCTGTGTGACAAAAGCTGTCTTCACTCTTTCATAATTTAATTTATTCTTCTTTATCTTCTTCTTTATCGTCTTTTCCATTGTGTGGTTCTACTTTTCAGTACTTCATTTCCAAATGTAAGGTCCTGCACCTGGGTTGGGTTAATCCCAGGTGCAGATTGGGGCTGGGTGGAGAGACTTGGGTGTATTGATTGATAAGAAGCTCACTATGAGCTGGCAGTGTGTTCATGCAGCCCAGAAGGCAAATAACATCCTAGGCTGCATCAAAGGAGTGTGGCCAGCAGTGCAAGAGAGGTAATTTTGCCCTTTCACTCTGCTCTGGTGAGACCCTGCCTTGAATTATGCATCCAGTTCTGGTGTCCCCATCATAAGAAGGGCACAGAGCTGTTGGAGCGAGTCCAGAGGAGGGCCACAAAGATGATCCAAGGGCTTGAACACCTTTGCTATGGGGATAGGCTGAGGGAGCTGGGGTTGTTCAGCCTAGAGAGAAGACTTCAGGGAGATGTTCCGATACCTGAAGGGATCCTACAGAGAGGCTAGAGGAGGACTATTCATAAGGGTGTCTAGCAATAGGAAAAGGGGAAATTGTTTGAAGCTGAGGGAGAGTAGGTTTGGACTAGATCTTAGGAAGTTCTTCGGTACAAGAGTGGTGAGACTCTGGAATAGGCTGCCCAGGGAGGATGTGGATGCCCTCTCCCTGAGGGTGTTCAAGGCTGAGTTGGGTGAGGCCCTGAGCAGCCAAGTCTAGTTGAGAGGCATCCCTGCCCATGGCACAGAGGTTGGAGTAGATGATTTCTGAGGTCACTTCCAATGTAAGCCATTCTATGATTCAGCTGAACCCAGTCACAGCTTCATGAACATTAACTGTAGTGAGCTCATTATGGGCTGTGACAATAAGTGTTTTTTTCACTTTTGGTTGAGATGCAATTTGTATAATCAAAATGAAAATTTAAAACTATTTCAATGAAAAAGTAAAGTTAAGCATTTCTATAGTATCTACTATCAAATTGCTTGAATATGGGATACTAAATCATGGTGAAATGGGACAAGTGCTCAGCTGGGTTGTCTGGTGAACTGCTGCAATAGGAAGTGATAACTCATCCATGTGGCTGGAATGTGGTGAAGGACCTGTGCCTCAATGTAACATTTACATTCAGAAGAAAGACTGATTCTTTTAACCTGCACATTAAACAAAGTACTGGAGAGGATTACAAACCACTGAGGCTAACAGATAAGTATCATTATTCAGTAACTGCTGCCAGCTAATGCTGTCTGAGCCTCCCTGCTGTTGAATGTAGCCTTTTCATGGAATGTGAGTCAATAAATGTATGCAGGCAGAGACTGCATCTCAAAATGTGTTGAAAGCATGTGCTTTGATGATAGGGTCCTTCAAGGGTAGGTTAATTAGCAGTAACTTCTTTTGCTCACACAAGCTTTTCATAAAAAGAATGAGATCCTAATTATTCAGATCAGCAAGAATAATATGGAAATATTACCTGCATTAGCAGAACATGGAATATATCTTAACTATTATAAGATTGATTCAGGTTGTCTAAACGTGAAGAGTTGCCTATGCATTTTTCAGATAGGCCAGAGTCCCTAATTTTCCATACTATAGTTTTCAACACTGACTTGAGAAGGGAACAAACTCTTTGCTAAAATGTGATGATAGGTAACTTCATAGAACCTGTAAGAAAGGTTCCATTTCTCATTGTTACCTAGATCTAGATGAGAAGGCAGCTCTGAGTTCCTCACACCTACATTTTGGTAGTGCTTCACCTTTGGATTCATTGCTTGGGTTCACCTGCCTCGTCATGTCAGTGCTATGAGGTGTTAATGCAAGAGAATAAGGCTTAGCTAATGCTCTGTGTCTCCTAGTCACTTAGGCACATGCTGCATAACTCAGTGCAGTTTTGGAGACATTTATGATGCAGGATCAAACCTGAATATTTTTGTTGTTGCAATGAGAAACTGAATTCCTTTAGGACAGAGTCTGTGTGAAACAATAATAATGTCACCCTCCGAAGTAAAGGCAGAGAAACTGTTAACAGATGGAACCACTTTGTGAATGGAAACTGAAGATACAAGGCTTCCAGGAGACCTTAGAGTGGCTTTCCAGTATTTGAAGGGAGCCTACAGGAAAGCTGGGGAGGGACTATTTACACGGTCTAGTAATGTCAGGACGAGGGGTAATGGGTTTAAGCTGGAAGAGGGGAGATTCCGACTGGATGTTAGGAGGAAGTTCTTTACAGTGAGGATGGTAAGACACTGGAACAGTTTGCCCAGGGAGGTTGTGGCTGCTTCCTCCCTGGAGGTGTTTAAAGCCAGGCTGGATGAGGCCTTGAGCAACCTGCACTAGTGGGAGGTGTCCCTGCCTATGGCAGGGGGTTGGAGCTGGATGATCCTTGAGGTCCCTTCCAACCTAAACCATTCTATGATTCTATATCCAGAATAAGGATACAAAGGATAGGATAGTACAGACAGATACTTGATAGTTTGCTGAGACAGGAGTGATAGGCTCTCAATTAGCACGTCTGAAAACAGTGCAATCAAACCCAAAAGTTACAGGAAGATATTTTCACATAGAAGTGACCACAGAGCATTTCTGTGTGAATGTTCATTTAAATGTCCTCTTGGGTGTGTTGGGTTCATGAAGTGGACCAAGACTCAAGTGAACAGTTTGTTTCCCCACAAATGGTTGCTTAAAGTTGAAAGCCAAAAATGTGACATTTCATTGTATTAAATTACCTAATTTCTTAACTTTTAACATCTTTGAGACTTTCACAGGTGGTAAAGAAAAGTTAGTAGAGTGTTTTTTTTTCTTGAAATTGTTCATTTTTTTCTCTCTCTCTTTTTTTTTTTTGTGTGTCAGTTGCAGACTTTTTTTTATTATATTCTAGGCTCTAGGCCCAATTATTCTGATACTATTAAAATGTGTTCACTTGACTGTTCTTGACCTTCTCACTGACATGGACTTTGCTTTGCTATCTAAACAAAGGAACCTGAAGAACATTCAGTGGAAAATGACCTTTAAATGCCTGCACATCACAGGCAGGGAATAATAAGGGTTCACTGGCTCCCAGCAGATGGTAGGCTTTTCTTAGGTGTCAGCCCAAATTTATTTCAGTTATAGAGGAGAAATGCCTACAAGCTATTCCTGCAGAATCTTGAATTTGGTAGCTAGATAGAAATTGACTTGAATGACATTTCTTCACTGGGTAATAGTAATAGTTGGTTACCTGCAATCACACAAAAGACTAGTTTCAAAGGTACGTCTGGCTAAGCCTGTTTAGATGCTCCATTAAATCTGTCCTATCCTTCAACTTTGTCTTATTTTAGAACATAAAATATATGTAGTTTATTAGAAGCTAGATTTAGATCAGAACAAAAAGGAAGCATTGCCCAATTCATCTAAATTGAATTGTTTCAAGGGCCATTGAAAGCCCATGCAGGCGTTCCTTTGAGTGGAATTAAGTCAGTTTCTTATTTCAGTACCTCTGGCCTGCAGTCATCAAAATCAGCTGTAGACTTGAGCAATTTGTTTGCATTCTTCTCACTTGTAGTTGGAGGATGAAAATTTAATTGGAAATAGAATAGATCAAAATATTTTCCATAGTTAACAGTGCCTGCTAACCAACCGACCTGCAAGTTGTACTACCTGGATAGCTTTGAGGTAGATAAAAGAATTAATTAAAATTAAGTTAGAGATCAAAATCTTGCAAACCACTCAATCTGCAAACACTGATAAGATGTTTTTCTTGTTCCTGCTCTTCAAAGAATAGAATAAGTCTTTCACTGATTTTGTTTTTGCCAACCAGAACATGCAGTAATATTTTTCCTTCCCTGATAAAGCACCTGAATGGCAGGAGAGTCAATGCAGCTAAGCACCCTCACTTTCAAAGAATGAACAAGTCAAAGCGAGTTCAATGACACACAGATAATGTCTGACTGAGGGCCATAGTTTTCTGAATGTGTCTGTCTTTGTGTCTCTGCAAGAGAACATTGTGCAGAAGTAGCACTGCTCTGTCATGATGCTACAGTGATGCCTCTGGCAAGTGTTCTTTTGCCTGCTTGACCTCCTCAAGCTCGGTGTAAGTATCAGTATCTGACTTATCATTGACTCTACAATATACTTCTGCTCCTTTAGAAAACCCATACTAGCAACTTTTAAAATACTTCTCAATCAAGGTCAGTTTCCATGTCCCAGGTTGCCTTGAGGGTCACAGAAAGAGAGTTGGTTCTTTCAGTTTAAAGCCAGTTCAAAGAACCATTCCACCTTTCCCAAGAAAAAAAAGGAAATGCAAAACTTCACCTCAAACTGTATCTTAGCTTCTTATAACAAAACATGAGGCCATTTATATGTTGGGATTGTTTCCAAATAGATGATAATAAAGGACAATTCAGTGATAAAAGGCAGCCTGACCAAAGTCATATTCATATTTGGCAAGGAAGGAATAAAGGAATGTGCTAGTTTGAGCCTAGTTAGCATGTTTTGGTGAGCAGAATTAGATGTTAGGCTGGAAAATGAAAACAATGGTGTCTACTTCCCTCACAGTCTTGCTGAGATGTGTAAAGAAGAAAGGCAAAACAAAGATTAGGTCACTTTTGCTTGGGCACTTTTGCTCTGCACTTCGTGCTGGGCTGTCCTCTTTGCCTGTTGGGGAGAAGCTGAGGCTGCTGGCTGGACTCCATCTTGCTTTCTAACCTCACCCTCCTTTTGCTTGGCTGCTTCACTTTGCTTTTTAATCCCTCTGGCCAAACCTCCATTCTTCCTTGGGATTGGGGTAAGGGTGAGATTCCTTGGGATTGGGGTAAGGTTGAGAGGGGTAGGGGGAAGGTGAGGGGTGGTTGAGAGCCCCTCCTGGGGACTCAGGTTTCTGGGAGGGGAATTGTGTTTGTATTACCTTTTTTCCCTTGTATGTTTCTGTCTATAACTGTATCTACTGTAAATATCTGCTTGTAAATTGTGCCAGCTGTAAATATAAGCTTCATTCAAATTTCCAGAGCCGACTGAGTCTAGTCTGGGTAATTTCTAAAAGTGTGGGGGGGCGGGGGATACCCAAACCATCACAAGGAAGAAAGGCTGGCACAGAAGGTTAAAAATGTACTGAGAAAGACTTAGTAAAGCTGAGTTTAAAATGTCTGTCTTGCTTTCGACTGGCTTTTCATTTGTCTAGATGTAAATTGAATCGTACGCTATTGTAAAGATCATCCTCATTCTCCTGTGTTTGTATGAAAGAACAAATTGAGAAGTCTTTGCAGCCTGTTTGAAATTACACCCCTGTTAGCAATTGGGAAGATACAGATAGATATAGAAGGAAGTGCCACTGAGAGAGGGCTCTAGAGGCAAAGATGCTATGGCAAGGTCTTGTTTTGGTTCATCTGGGTGATTTTGACAGGCAATCAGTTTAGAGCAGTCAGACTGACATTGATGACAGTAATTGGTACACCACTGATCTGTAAAGCACAGGGGAAAAATACAAAACAACAAAAAACAGATGATAGAAAGGTTAGTAGAAAAACCTTAAAGTTCAATTTCCTATAATTTGAATAATTCCCCATATTCTTAGAGCAAAAAAGCACAAGCTGTATTTCAGTGCCACTTCCATCTTTATGTCTTGTATTCACTTTTTCTTCAGATAATGAAGGTAACTAGAAATAATCCAGGCTTGAAAATCTGAAAATTCTTTTTCTTCTAAAAATCTTTACTCTTTGGCCTTTGCACTTCCAAGGTGTAAGGAGCAATTGCATAGAAGCCTGCCTGCTTCCAGTACCATCACAAAGACATGATAGAGATGTAGTGATTTCATTTCAGCGTGCCTGTATTAAAATCTTCATCATCCAGCAGCCTGGTGGCCTTCTCAGGATTTTAGATTTGCAGAGGATATGAGTTATAAAATTATTATTGTATTAAACTAGATCATGCTCAGAATATGAACTACTTATCAAAGTCATATGATCCTTTCTTCAGGCTTTGTCCACAATCAGACCTATACAAGACAATTATCAGTCTTCTCTAAGAGCAACACTGTCCTGCTTCTGAGCAGGGACTTGCATGTAATTACAAAAGATAAACCAATGTTTTAATGGTAAAAGGCCTCACTGAAACTATTTCGGAACCTGCGATTAAGGCAGTTCTTGCTTGCTCCATATTAGTCAAAAGAACAGTAAATCAAACCTACAATTTTTAGAGATGAATGAGTGATAGAAAAAAAGGCTCTGCCTTGGTATGGTTTGATGTGGGATACAACCCACAAGCTGTCTGTCTGTCAATAAAGACCAAGATTTCTCATGAATTATTTCCACTTATGGTGCTCATTATTAAGTCTAACATATTCACTGTAGTGCAGAAAGAAGTCACTTGGTTGCAGTTACTTTACATTTGTCTTTGATGTTGCAGAAATATTTTCATGTTAGGTGTAAGTTTAGAGCTGCCTATTTAGCTAAGACATTTGGTAAATTTCATTTACTATTGCAGGACATTTTATAAACTAAATTTTGGTGACAATTGACAGTGAATGCAATTAATTTGTTTTGAGTGTGACTGGAAAATAGTTTTCTTCCTTCGTTTCCAGGTGAAAAAGTTAAGACTTTGCAGTACATTTATGAATGTTTCTTCAGGCAAAAATTAGCTTTGCAGTTTTTGCTAAAAACTCCATCCATTTTCTTCTGAACTCCACTTTCATCTAGCAGAACTGTAAATTGTGTCCCAATAGAGTAGGTAAATTGAAGGTCAAAGAGAAATATACCACACTGAATCACATGGCTTCACTTTCATGAAGGAAGAACTCTGAAAGAGCAGATCATAAACAAGCTGAAAACTGTGAGGGTCAAAACCCTGTAGAAAAAGTGAGTCATTCTTTCCCTGGCACCATTTTATAGTGAGGTTTGTTGGATTTATCTGTATTTTTTTAGAGAAGAATAAGTAATATAATAAACCAACCTTGTGCATTGCTGCATTGAAATAACTACTTATGAAAATGATGAATACAGTTGTCTGGTATAGTTTTTATCCATAGTACATAAAGCTTATGGTAAAAATCTGGCTGTTTGCTTTGCCCTCATAGGTGCTGCTCGGTGATGTGATGGAAGAGCATTATAATTTCTGTTGTGCTGCACAAAGCTGAGTTTGTTGTTTGTTGTGATTTTTTTTTTTTTAACTATACTTCGAGGTCTAATGCAGGAAAAAGAAAATCAGTAAGGCTTGGACTTAGTATCATAGAATCACTCAGGTGGAAAGTGTTTTAAGATCACTGAGTCTGAACACAGCTCACAAACAGCAGAAGGTTGATGATTACAGTCTAATGTGCCCTGGTGCTGGCAAGCAATAAATGGAGTCTAACTCCTCACATATATACCTGCAGAGAGCTGAAATATTGTACTTTAGATGAATAGTTTGTATTTCAAAGCAAATATGGAGTGATAAAGACTTTAGGATCAGATTTATGCTATCACTTTTCCATTCAGTCAGTGACCAGACACAAGACACTTGGTATCTCTCGTTTGTCACAGACTATCTCTAGTTCTGTTTTCAGAGCAATTTTCTAAGTTTATTCCTTTGAAGTCTGTTTTCTCTCATCTGACATTGAACAAACTTAACTTCTCTGCCTAAAAAAGTTCCTTTCCTGTTTCTAGGACTGATTTTTTGGTGTTTTTTTGTTGTTTTTTTTTTCTTACCCAGTACAGATGTGATCTCTACTGCTTAACTGCTTTTCATGACATCTTCCATCCTCCTACTTAAATTTTTTTGAAATATCTTTGTATTTCTTCCACTGTAGCTAATGCCATTGTGCCTGGGTAGAGATTCAAAAATCGTTGGTAGAACTTCCCTCTATTCCTATTCCTCTCATTCATGACAATGCTCCTCTATCGCAAAACTTGACAGAAAGCTTCAGGGAATTATTTGGCTGGTGTAAAGTTTTCATTGGCTTTCACTATAATCCATAATTTACTCCTGTGTATGTCTTTGTCATCTTTTTGGTAATAGGGTGTGGTGGTTTTGGGACCCAGGTTCCCTTAAGAAGACCAGAGACAAAGTCTTCCAAAAAGAGACAGAGAATCCCAAGGGATGGATGCCATTTAGACCCACACAAGTCTATGGGGCCAGCTGCGATACAGCCAAGGGTGCTGAAGGAGCTGGCAGATGTGCTTGCCAAGCCACTCTTCATTATTTACTTGATGTCTTGGCTAACTGGGGAGGTGCCAATGGACTGGAGGGTAGCAAATGTGACACCTATCTACAGGAAAGGAAAAAAGGAGGATCTGGGAAACTACAGACCTGTCAGTCTGACCTTGGTACCAGGAAAGATCATGGAGCAGGTCATCTCAAGTGCCATTACACACCATATAGGGAACAACCAGGATATCAGACCCAGTCAGTATAGGTTTATGAAGGGCAGATCCTGCCTGACAAACCTGATACCCTTCTATGACTAGATGACCTGGCTACTGGACGAGGGAAAGGCTGTGGATATTGTCTACCTAAACTTCCAAAAAGCCCTCAACAGTGTTCCGCACAGAATTCCAGTGGACAAACTTGCTGCTCATGGCTTGGATGAGTACAGCTCTACTGGATAAAACACTGCTGGAAGAAAAGGCCCAAAGGGTGGTGGTCAATAGGATTAAATCCAGCTGATATCTGGTCACAAGTGTGACCCTCAAGGCTCAGTGTTGGGTCCATTTCTGTTTAACATCTTTATTGATGACCTTGATGAAGACATAGAGTGTGTCATCAGTATGTTCACAGATGATGCAAAGTTAGGTGGCAGTGTTGATCATCATCAGGGTAGAGAGGCTCTACAGAGAGACATCGTTGGGCCAGTGTTAATGGCATGATCTTCAAAAAGGCCAAATGCCAGATCCTGCTCTTGGCCCACAACAACCCCAAGCAATGCTACAGTTTTGGGAAAGTGTGGGTAGAAAGCTGTTTGGCAGAAAGGAATCTTGGGGTTGTAATCAACAAGCAGCTGAATATGAGCAAGCAATGTGCCCAGGTGGCAAAGAAAGCCAATGGCATCCTCCCTTACATTAGAAATGCTGTGGCGAGCAGGAGTAGGGAGGTGATTGTCTCCTTGTACCTGGCTCTGGAGGGGCCACACCTCGAGTATTGTGTTCAGTTCTGGGCACCTCATTACAAGAGCGACGTGGAGGTGCTGGAGTGAGTGCAGAGGAGGGAATGAAGCTGGTGAAGGGCCTGAAGAATGAATCTTAGGAAGAGCGACTGAGGGAGCCGGGGCTGTTTTTTTGAAGAAGAGGAGGCTGAGGGGAGACCTAATCGCTGTCTACAGGTACTTGAAAGGATGTTCTGGTGAGGTTGCTGGTCTCTTCTCACAGGTAAATAGTGAATGGCCACAAGCTGTGACTGGGTAGGTTTAGACTAGATATTAGGAAAAAAAGTACCATGGAAAAAGTGGTCAGGCATTGGAATGAGCTGCTCGGGGAGGTGGTTGAGTCACCAATCCTGGATGTGTTTGGAAGTTGTTTAAATGTAGGGATATGGTTTAGGTTGTACCTTGTAGAGTAGGGATGTTGGTTGGACTTGGTGATCCTGAGGATCTTTTCCAGCCTGAATGTTTTTGTGTGTGATTCTGTCCTCGGGAGGAACACATGTCCCTCCTTACCTCATGGTTTGTGTGGGCAAGACGGCTTCTAGCTGGCAGGGAGTTTTCAGATGTGTCATGTGGCCTGCTAAGGCCTTGTAGGCCTGAGGCAGGGAGGGCAGTTTTGGCCTACTCTCAGGCCTGCTGAGGGTGGACTGGTGTGCTGGTGTGAGGCAAAGAAAATACTTTACTGAGAGAAATTAAATCCTTGGCTGTGAGGAGAAAACAATAACCTATATCACTCATTCTTCTGCTGGGATACACAACTAGTCAAAATACAGGTAAGAGACTCACTTCTCACACACTTCTCAGTTCTCAGTTGTTCTCTTTCTCTCTGGCCGTCTGTGTGGCTGCATCTGCTTTAACTCTTTAATCCGACCTAAACCTTTTTTTCCCCTAACCTTCTTGACACCTGTTTGACATCTCACCTCAGATCTCTCCAGATTATCATGTGAGATATATGGGGATCGATCTGGTATTTTTGAAGGGAGGGAAAGAGGGGAAAGCGGGGAGGAGGTTTGGGTCGGGAGCCTCCTGACGGTCTGACTGGTTTGGGAGGGATTTTGTGTTTCTATATTGCTTTTAACTTGCATATAACTCTAAATATTTGTGTATATGTGCTTGTAAACTGTGCTAAGCTGTACATATAGCTTCCTTAACTTGCAGCTGACTGAGTCTAGTCTGGTGAATTTGTGTGGGGAGGGCAGGTAACTCCCAAACCATCACAAATGGGTGTAGGATTCTAGATGGGTTTAGTCCAATAGACCTGGCCTAGCTTTCGAACGTAACCTGAATGCCTTCTGTACATATGCTCTTGTAAATAGAATCTCCCTTTAAACCTCTCATCAGTGTGCAAGATTTTCACTTTTACTCCCCAAAAGGAGTAAATATCATTTCTGTCCTCTAGTCCTGAGTAGCTCATGGGCCTAAACTGAGATACAAGGCAAAGGTGAGTATGTATTTTTAGTATTTTTATAGCAGTCACAGAGTCTATGTAGCCTCTTTGTGTAGATGCTGAATGAGTGGAGTAGCTGGTGGCAGTAATAAACCTGTGCTGGTTTTGCAGGTGTTCTGTGCTCTTTCAGAGACTTTAGTTCTGTCTCCATCAGAGAGATCACTGTGTTTCTCTGTTGTCAGAGGCTCACCTACAGGTGCTACCCCGTTTTTTCAGCATCAACAGCAGACGTGCAGGGCTAGGACTCTTCACGTACTGTGAAAAAAGCCAGTCAAATAATAGTAGGAATGGCAGTTCTTAATGTGCCATCATTAGTGATGCTGGTAACTTCTCTTTGCAATACATGATTGTGTAGAGCTCCTTCTTGTGCTAGACATGTGAGTACCCTCTGATAGCTGGGAAGTAGGGACTGTGTCAAGGCACATTGTGCATCGTCAGTGTTTTGATGAAGGTGTGCTGGGGCATGGTCACCTGCCCAGTAAGACTGAGACTGTTGTCCAGTAGTTCTAGACAAATCACTGGTTGACACTTGGGCTTCATCAGTATGTGATTTAAATGGTTCTAGGACCTGGGGTAGTTTTCTATGTGAAACTGGAACAGTGTCAATCTCAAGCCCATCCATTCTACTGTATTTGGGAAGAAAAGCAAAACCTGTATTCATTTTCACTGGTCCTGAATCAAAGGTTAACCTGGGCATAAAAAGTTTGTTTGTTTGATGGAAGCACTCTGTATATTCCCTTACTGCAGAATGAGACTGTAAATATTAGCACTGCTTTTTGACTAAAGCTTTTCCTACAGTGCCTCACTCTGTTGGATTTGGTGGAAAATTGAATATTTAGTCATGCCTTTATCTCAGTTGGGCTACCTCATCATTTGGTACTTACTCTGAGTGAAGTAACATGATTGCTGACTGATTTGAACTCTTCTGTCAGTGGGAGTCTTTCAGCTGATACTCATGGGGTTTGAAAAGGATTCATTACACTCCAGATAAATTCTGTTGTTGGCTGCCTATTTATAGAGTTTTAGTGTCTTTTTAAGGGTCTTAATTCTGTTGCCTCTCTTTTCTATTGAAATGCAATGTCTTGAACGTTGTCTTGACTAATAGTTGGACTCAAATATCCAATTCCTTCAAAAGCGTATTTTTATATATATATATGTAAAAAGGAAAACTTTTTCTCTCTAAAAATGCTATTAAAATTCCTCCTATTTATTCTCAAGAAGTGTTTTGGGAAAGCTGCTTGTACATCAAGTTTCTTATTTTAAATTGGTGCAGTTTCCTCTTGTTCAGAACGAGACAGAAAATCTGTTCATAGTTTTCTGAATTTAGTATGGGTTTTTTTGCATCTTAAATAACACTGCTATCTACTGTATTGATAATACAATGTTTGTTTCTATAATTCTTTTCCTTATTTCTACCAAAATAATTTTTATGGAAAAATTAAAAAGATAATGTAATAGACATGTCATAGGCTATCAAGAGGAGTGCAGCCAGCAGTGCAAGAGAGGTGGTTCTGCCCCTTTACTCGGCTCCAGTGAGACCCCATCTTGAATACCGTATCCAGTTCTGGTGTACCCATCATAAGAAGGGCTGTTGGGGTGAGTCCAGAGGAGATCCACAAAGATGATCAGAGGACTGGAACACCTCTGCTATGATGACAAGCTGAGGGAGCTGGGGTTGTTCAGCCTAGAGAAGAGAGGACTCCAGGGGGACCTTAATGCTGCCTGAGGGGATCCTACAGGAAGGCTGCAGAGGGACTTCCTGTAGAGAAGCATGCATGAACTCCACCAGGGCAAGCAGAATCAACTTTATTGCAGCTACTGCTACCCTTATACCATAATATGAACACAGCATTAACATAACACGAATTATTTATAGTTTTGTTTTGAACATACTTCTTCCCTTGATCTTGGTTTTATCTGAAACATCTGCTCCTCTTATCTTCAACTCTGCTGAGCCTGCTTCTCACCGTTAATGGAGGTATCCTGTAACTACCAGAATCAGCACTATCCATTCTCTACACAGCTCTTTTTTTAATTCCTCTTTCTTGTATTCCCACAACTTTCCATAAGAGTGTTTAGCAATAGGACAAGGAGAAATAGTTTTAAGTTGAGGGAGAGTAGGTTTAAACTGAATCTTAGGAAGATGTTCTTCAGTATGAGGGTGGTGAGACTCTGGAATAGGCTGCCCAGGGAAGTTGTGGATGCTGCCTCCCTGGGGTTGTTCCAAGGCCAGGTTGGATGAGGTCATGAGCAACAGAGTCTAGCTGGGAGGTGTCCCTGCCCATGGCCAGGAGTGTGGAGTCTAAGGGATCTCTAAGGTCCCTTCCAAACTAAGCTATTCTATAATTCTATGAATATAATTTACTCAGAAATACAATTTATTCCTCTTGAAATTTGTGATTATTAATGGAGTTTTTATTGAAATTAGAGAAACATAATTATTTTACATTTTCCTGCAGGTCATTTTTAATAGTCTAACATTATAACAACAAAATAAAGTTTGCTTTTGTGCATTAAGTTCAACATAGCTCAAACTTCTGTATGAATAATCAGACAAAAATAGAACAAAAGGTGTAAAATATTTAAATGTAAACTATGAATATTCACAGAAAAATAATCAAACAAAAAACCTCAAACCTCACTTCTGTTTCAATAGTCCCTTTATACTTTTTAAAAAGAGTTATTAGGTGTCCACACATGCTATTTCAAAATAATAAAGTGAAACCTCTCCTGGGCCTGCATTTTAGTAATCAGGTCTGCATACCAACCCTCTCTCTGGGTGCTGCTTCTCATGAAGATGTTAGAGGAGGTTTAGAGATCACAGGGGACCTTTAGTTAGAGCTGCACATAATGATTCTCAATTAGGTCAGGTAATGGTGGGTATCAGCATTCTGCAGCAAATGGAGCTTGAAATGTTCTGGGGATGGAAGGTGGCTTAAATTTCTCCATAAGATTCTTTTGCTGAAGTTCAGGAAGGACTAAAAAAAGCATTACTTTACACTTATTTTTGTAATCAGGCCCATAAAGAATATTTCAGGAAAAAAAAAAAAAGCCAACAAAAAGCCTCCCACCACCACAACAACAAAAACATACTAAACCCAAACCAACACACTCCACGCACACATACTTTGTTTTACATTACAAACTACAAACACCATCCTACACATGGTAACCTCTTTTAATACTTTGATTCAGTTGTGTACAAGTTTTGTGTCATGTGCAGCTGTGTTCATGTAGTATTAAAGTATTTGACTGCATATTTTACTAAGGCATTTGCTGTCATCACAGTTTTATGTTTTCTTAAGAATTAATAATTCATGTGCTATTTATGCACAGTTGGGGGATTCCAAAACTAATTCCATATTCTGTTCATACAACAAAAGGTTTAAGAATTCTAGTTTTGAAAAATAGTTGTTAGAGTCCAATTATCATCTGGTTGTTCACATTCTCAAATTATAGGATGCTTTTGTGGTAAAGGAAGACACATTCCATCTGCAGAAGCTGAATCATTTTTCACATTTCTTAAGTGCAGGCTTAGAAGTTTTTCCATAGAAAAGACTAATTTCTCAGAATAGATTACACTGATGTAGTGCATTTTATCTGAAAGCCTCATTGCTTTTATAAACATCATTATTATTCATATCTGTATTACAGTAACATCTAGGATCCCTGCTGAGGCCACTTCTCTTCTGTGCTAAGCACTGTGCAAAATAGTGAGTGAAACAAATTCTTCTCAATCATGCTAATGCCTGAGCACACATTCTGCCTACATGCTCTATGCCAAGAAATTACTCTGAATGTGAAATCCCCTGCCCTGAGCTGATGGGACTTGTTGGACTGAATTGCTGCAGAGTCCTGTGGGAAAGATGTTCCTCCAGGGAGCCAGAACAGAAGGAGAAAGTGTAAATCTCAAATATAGCTGCCATAGGGCAATATGCTTGGGAAATAGGGATTTAGTACTGTATCCATATGATTCTGAAGGAACCACTATAGGCAGTCTTATTAAAACGTATTGTTCTGGTACAAAATAAGAGGGTTAGAAATTGAGTATTTCTGTTAATTTTCCTAGGAAAAAAACCCACCCTGAAATGAATTGATATCTCTTGGTACCTGAATGTTACATCTATACATACAATACAACTAAATATGTTAGGTTTACTGGAAGATCTGCTTATTTTCCTGAGATAAATGGTCTGTAAGTGCAGGGTTACTGCATTTTCTTGCTTGCCATGACTGCTCCCCATTGTCAATGTAACAGGAGCAATCCCTGGTCTCTGTGTGAGTTGGCTGCACTGACAATTCAAGATCTTGTTCTCTTTAGTTTGCTCAGGAACCTGATGGTGATTTTTAACGTGAGCAAGAGGGGGGCTGTTCTCTAGTTTGAAAGCCACTTCAGCTTGTAATTGGGGCATGCTGAAAGCTTTCTGAGGCCATTAATCTATGAGGAGGATGGAGGTCAGAGGATTGCTTTTTTTTTCCCCTATGCTATTAAAGAAAGCATCATTCAGATAATTTCAGAAGTAGTGAGGATGTGATATTGTCTCTCTAGGCAGCATGGACCTAAGCAGCCCTCAAAGAGGAGACCTGAAATGTCTGAAATCTTTCTCTCTATCTTCATGAGCTACAGCTGTCTGGTTCACGTGCCTAGGGGGAGTGGCAGACCCCGGGCTGGGAACCAAATGGCTCCCAAATGGCTGATTAATGCTTTATTCGACGGTTGCCCTAACACACAGGTGTGGCTAGTTTGGGTGTAGCAGTCGATCCAAACAAAAAAGCTTAGGATCCGAGAATGAAGTAAATAAAAGCTTAACATTTAACACCGAACTAAGAGGAAGAGTGAAAAGGAGAAACAGTGAAAAGACTCGACAGAAGTTATCTGGATTCCTCCAGCAGCAGGTGTGTACCTTGGTGCTTGTCTCTTCCCCCCCTCCCGCTTTTGTGTCTTTGTCCCCGCGTTTGCTTTGTGGGATTTGTTTTGAAAGTTCTTAGGGATCACAGGTGCCCTGTTACCCCGTAATATGTTTATGCCCTATGGACCTTGTTTGCAACCACAGATAACTTGACAGAAACAGCTCACTACTCAGCCTCCTTGATACGTGTTCTGTTTTGTTTTTTTGAGACAAGATGGTTAAAATATTTATTAGTATTTCCCAACTGGAAAGGTGGGATCTGTCTGTGGGCTTGTGGTTGCAAGAGAGTTTGCCTTTGTTAGCATACTGCTGTGGTGCTGTGTTTGTAATTTCCAGAAGAATGCTGTAAAAGTCTCTTTTTCCCTATTTTAAGTCGCTCTGGAAATAACTGAGGCTGTTTTATTTCAGAATTAAAGATTTCAGCTACTGACTTCTCATGGTATAACTAGATAATTATATGTGAGCTTCAGGTTATGCCAGCGTCTCTTCTCTGTCACCTGTGGCTGCAGAGGTGCTTGGAGTCTCTTGCTAAGCTCTCTGCCAATGCTGCTCTGTCTGGGAAAAGTAACTTCAGATGTAAGACTGTAAGGGTACATGTGAATGGGGAAACATCAGAGTGCTTTTGTTTGGGTACTGGGAGACTTTGCAGTTTCCTCTCTTGAAGGTGGTTTCAGTATACCTGCAGTTCTAATTGGAAATGAGTGTTTGCTCTTGCTCTGTTGGAGCTGCCTTGGTTATAGCAGAGATTGTTCAGCCTGGAGCTGACCTGAAAGAGGTACAGCCTTGGCCCTGCAGCCTCTGCTGCAAGCAGAGTCAAGAAAATGTATCCAACCTAGTTTCAAACAGGCGAACTCAAGTACCACTAGCAATGTAGCTATGACAACCCTTATTCTAAAGTGGCTCCTTGGTCCTAGGCTCTGTTTTTTTTCTCTCATTAACACAACTGTTTCCCTGTTGTCTTAGGTTTTACACCATGTGGTTTGGTTTGTGAGTAGCATGCAAGCTGATTAGAGTGAAGCTATCTTGACTTTACTTACATGCGCTGAATAGCCTATCAGTACTTTTTACAGCAGTCAGAATACTCTTTCTAGATGTTGATAGGAAACATCTGGAACATTTTAGAGTTGAAACCAATATTGTCTCAAGTATCTGAAATATTTATTGTTCATATACTCAAATGTTCGAAGACAGTGACAGGCAAAGTGACAGCCATCTGTGTTGCTTTCCTCAAGGTATTCACAGAGCTTTAAAACTGTTGACTGGAATATTAATCTGATACATTCATGGTATGTTGTTTTTCTGCTGTACGTTGACCAAGTATCATGACTGCTTCATGCAATTGCCAAATGTTAGTGACCAGCAGATTGGTGAGAGACCTACTCTGTCCAAAGGAACTTCATAGTAAACCCTTACAGGAAAAACTGATAGGACAACTAAGCCAAACTAATATCTCACCCTTACCAAAAGGACACATCCTGTTCCCTACTCCTCCCAGCACGCACACGTACATTGCTGGTTCTGGCTTCCTGTTCATCCCTTTATTTATTGTGCTGGCTCCAGCCCTATGTGATTCTGTTGATTCAAATCAACCTGGGAAAAGAATCGAGTGAAATGGTTTGTGTGAGCTTACCAAGCTTCATTGGCTCAGTGGAGGCATCACCAAACATCACTAAAGTGCTAGGAAGCAAGAGGAGATTGTCTGCATGGGAGGGGTTATTGTGCTGCTTTCCTTAATTGTCTTAGGTGCCTGTCTGATGATTAAAGCCCTTTACTCTAGGGGCAGATTTTGAGAAAAGGAGAATTTTTTTTTTTCTAAACTATGCTTCAGGTTTTTCCCCTGGGGACTTAAATTTGCCTGCCTTTGTAACTTTGCAGCGTGAACTCTGTTACATTGCTCCTGATGTTTTCTGAGCATCCTATTGTCAGCTTCTTACTTTCTAGCCTGTAGGGAGAAAAAAACACTTACTTGATTTATGCAAAGTTTTGCTTCCCAATGTTGCTGAGGACATGTGTCTGAGATGCTTACAGAGGCTGTTAAAGTAAAGAATCTCAGTTGTGTTGGTCAATGAGTCAGAGTAGCTTATGCCTGTTATAATTTTTCTATGGCTTAATCATCTCTATGGGCAGAACTAAAGTTAAATGATCACCAAACTATGGGCTACAGGTATGAATTTACTCTTCTTTTTCTGCTGAGACTCATAAACAAAAAAAATTATGCTAGGCTGTAGGGTTTTTTTTTTTCTTTTCAACATGGTATTAACAAAGGAGTTTTAACACTTATGGAGAAGCAGCCCTTAAGACCATGAGAACTAAACTGCAATAGGAACTTGGAGAAATGAAAGGCTCCATATTTGAGGCCTTTCTTTGCTCAAGTTTTGTTTGATAACAGTGACTTGACAACTTATAGGCTTAGAACGTCACACTAGGGCATACATCTAGAAAATTTAACAGCGGTGACTTCTCAAGGAGCTAATATTTGCACTGTCATTAATGATGTATAGATCTGAGGTTGGCCCATGCAGTCTAGAATAAACTACTGTTAAGCAATATGGTTTAAGACACTTTCTTGATCTCGCTATATTCTCTGGCTGTCTCAGGCAAGTGGTTGAAGTTTGGCAAAAATGGGATCTATGATTCCTCCTTACTTTGTGTGCTTTAGGTAAGTTATCAGAGGCAGGGGGTGTCTTATGCTTGTCAAGCATAAATCGTGGTGAAACCCTTTATCAGTCGGTTCATGTGGAAGTGACTATACCCATAAATCTGTAATAAATAGTAAAATCTTGTTCATCTCCCAAATCCCCTTCTCACATGTGCATCTAGATAATGAAAGCCCTAAAAATCCTTCACCTGAGAACGCAATGCTAATCACATCCAAACAATCTGAAATCCACTGTTGCTTTAATTATCCTAAAGTCAGCAATATGCTATCCTCATTGTGCCTTTGTATAATGGAATTTATTGAGCTTATTCATCCTTCACACACTGCAGAAGTGCACTTTGTAGAGCTGAGAAAGCTGTGGAGTTAATAGTGTAATAATTCAGCAAGAAAAAACTGATTTGCAAGTGACCCATGCATCAGGCTGTCAATGGTGCTTAAAGGTAGTTCATAAATTCTTGACAAAGAAAGGTGTGGGCTTTGGGGACCACCCTTTTTTTATAAATAAAAGAGCCTTGTAAGAGCTGGTCACAGGAGCTTAATGCAGAATGTTATTCTTGCATGTAATTTTCATACCACCAAAGGAGGGGAGGGAAGGAAAACATTTTTCAATTGGGAGCTAACACAAACCCTCAAGCGATTTTACTTGAACCTAGACTGTGTCAGAGAGGCTTCAATAGCTCTTCTACCCTCTACCAGTTTCCAGGGGATCTTAAGCAATCAGTTTTTCGGGGCCTTTGTTCTTTAGGTCGTACTCAGGCATATAACTGCCACCTGAATGCAACATGAGGCTGTAGCTTTTTTGTTTGTGAGGACAGTGTTAGGGCAATGGTGCTAGGAAGAGGTTGACTCTTTGCTTGCTAACACTACATTCAAATTGAAGAATGATCCAGACACTGGAATTTACCTGAATGGAATTTATCTATAAAAGCTTATCTTGCCCTACAATCTCTAGGAATGTACTCTGTTTCTCATCTAGGACTGAGTTTGCTATGTGAGAAATAAAGCAGGACTTCCTTTTTATCAGTCTTTGAATGGTGGAAGGATTGTTTTGCCTTCTTTCTTTCCTGGGGAGGGTCTGTCAGCAACTGCTATCCTTATATTTCTGTGGTTAAGAGAGCTTTGTCTGTGAGTGTCCAGTGTCATCTGAGGAAGTCTGAAATTTCTGTTCTCTGCTGTCATGGGGTGGCTCTGTATTGCCTCAGCCAGTGACCAAGTTATACAGTGATATGCCTAGCTGAAAGTCTGAGGTGCTGGTTACTGTGCAGGGATGAACAGCATAACTTGACATCAGCTATATGTGTGCAGCCAGGTGCATCATGTTAAAATCAGTTCTAACTGGTTTTGCACAAATGAAAAGTTTATCTTTTTAACGATTATTTGTCAGAAACATGTCACTCGGGATTTATATCCCCTTTTTGTGGATATAGTAACTCAATAATTGATTCAAGTCTTGATTGCTGTAACAGCCTGTTAGTCTAGAACATCACAGAGTCACAAAACGTTAGGGATCAGAAAGTACCTCCAGAAATTGTTCAACCCCTCTGCCAAAGTAGGATCACTTAGGGCAGGCCAAACAGGAACACATCCAGGTGGGTTTTGAAAGTCTCCAGAAGAGACAACTCTATAACCTTTGGGCAGCTTGTTCCAGGCTCTGTCACCCTCACTGTAAAGAAGTGTTTCCTCATGTTGAGGTGGAACCTCCTGTGTTCCAGCTTGTACCCATTGTTCCTTATCCTGTCACTGGGCACCACTGAAAAGAGGCTGGCACCTTCATCTTGATATCCACTCCTCAGGTATTTATAGATGCCTATGAAATCCCCTCTCAGCTTTCTCTTCTCCAGACTAAAGTGTCCTAAGTCTCTGTCTTTCTTCACAGCAGAGGTGTTCCATTCCCCCAGTCATCCATTGGACTCTCTCCAGCAGATCTCTGTCTCTCTTGAACTGGGGAGCCCAAAGCTCCCCACACAGTGTTCCAGATGTGGTCTCAGCAGGACACAGTAGAGAGGGAGGAGAACCTCCCTAAACCTGCTTGACACAATTTTTAAATATATGCCTGGATGCCATTAGCCCTCTTGGCCACAAGGACACATTGCTGTCCCCTCAGGTCAGTCAGTACCTCATGTGATTTCAGACAATACCATGTGGTAGGTTTATACACGCTTCAGCAGATATGGGATGTGTAGATGGAAGCTTTTTTATTATTTTCAAAGCTGATTTCTATGTAATAAAACATATATAGAAAGTATGCACTCAAGCAGTCTGTTTAGATTACTCAAATTTCTGTGTGGGGCACTGAATGATTGCAAATGTGTTTCATAATGCTTCCTACTGTACTTTTTAAAAATAGAAACAGGAGCTAATTATCAAGGTATAAATGTGTGAATTAGACCCCATCTGCAAGAAATTTCTCGAAGGGCCTAGTGGAAGAAATTATACCTTATGACACACAAGTCAAATCATGTCAGATGTCAGCAGCACTCATACAAGAGCCCAAGAAATTGATTTCCTTTAAAAGGATTTTTGTAATTGCCCTTTATAAGATGACTGTAATGAGAGTGTACATAAAATAGTTTTGCTTAAAACAAACAGAAATCAACAGGAGAGCTCTGTTTTATAAACCATTATTATCATCTTCTTACCCTCTGCATCATTGGGAAGTTAAAGTTCAAAAATAATTTCAGAAGCTAGTCTTTAGTTGGTAGTATGGTATTAGCCAGCAAAACTTCCTTTGGGGTATTTTCAAGTATTACAAATATTTTGCTTTGTGCAAAATATGACACAAAGGTGCTATGACAAACAGATAAGCTGCTGCAC
The DNA here is from genome assembly GCA_013400475.1 of Tricholaema leucomelas. Lineage (NCBI taxonomy): Eukaryota > Metazoa > Chordata > Aves > Piciformes > Lybiidae > Tricholaema lacrymosa > Tricholaema leucomelas. The sequence goes on along the minus strand of WAAF01007269.1, from coordinate 108,067 downwards.
TCAGCATAACTGAAAGTGTTTGTTCAGGACTGTTTGATCTCCTTGAGGAGAAAAATTACATTTGTATTATCCCCATTAGAAATGGCAAAATTACCTTCTGACTCTTTTCTTTGCTGGCCATCATACTGTTCCTGGGAAGAAAAGCCTGTCTTCTCACTGCTGACTTTCCAAGCTTACTGGATGAATGATTATGGAGCCAGTGAACAGTAAAGCTTACTGTATTAATAGGAAGTCAGAATCATAGATCTTACTCAAGCAATTTTATTTTAAAGCATGGAATTGTTCTGTCTTCATAAAAAGCTGAATAAAAACAGAATATAGATGGATTACAGATGTTATTTTTGGTCAGCAAAATACGCCTGTAAGGACAAAAAGAATGTGATTTCCTGTGTCTTGTAAAGGATGTTTTCTGCAGAGTCTAGTGGTGGCACATGGGTTATTAAGTTTTTTCCTATTGTAGATACAGTTTCCCTGTTGTTACAGAGTTGCTCTGCTGCACAAGAGCACACCAAACAACTAATGGTTCTTCCATTTTTGTATTTGGTGACCTCTGAGTCTTCACTCGTTTGTGATTTCCAGTAAGAGTTGTATGATGCTGAAGGCAAGCATTATAATGAGAACAGGTTATTAATCTAACTTCATGTTTACATCAGTGGTCTCCAAACTTTCTGATCACACATCCTAAATAAGTATGTATTTATTTATTAGTGCTGCTGTGCAAATGTATTATGTGTATTACAAAACATATGCAAAAAAAAGGAAATTGAAAAACAAACAAACAAAATACCCCCAAACAAATAGTGCCATTGGAATGGGCTGCCCAGGGAGGTGGTGGAGTTGCCATCCCAGGAGGTGTTCAAGAAAAGACTGGATGAGGCATTTAGTGCCATGGTCTAGATGACTGGATAGGGCTGGGTGATAGGTTGGACTGAATGATCTTGGTGGTCTCTTCCAACCTCAGAAATAACCACTATTGTAAAAATAATACTTATTTAATTAATGGTCACAATCTCCCCGCAGTCCAGTGGATGACTTTGTCCATTCCTTGGAGTGTGAAGACTCCACAGATTTAGACCCTGTATAGGAAATCATATTCCCAACTCTGCTGTCTTCTTATACCATCTTTAGAAATCCCCACATCTTCCAGGCTTCTGAATGAACTCCATGTCCTTGATGTTCATCTAATAGCAAAGGGAGGACATATACCAGGAAGTGTTTGAGAATCTCTTCTTATTAGCTGTGGAAGGACTTTCTCATGTTTGATTATGAAACCAGAATGTGTAGTTGGGCACTTCAAAAATATATTCGCCACTTACTTTATGGAAAAGCTTCCTAAAGAAATGCTTTCTAGTTTTAAATTGTTCATTTTGAATATTGTGAAAATTGAGTAAAAGCTGTTTAAATGGCCTAGGAATTTTCAAATTAAGTGTGACAATTTATTCTGGGTCAGATTATGTATTTCATAGGGGCATTGCTACAGCTGCTTAACAGGGATGATATAAACTGACTTAAAAGGTTACAGTTTCTAATACAAAACTAAGCATCAGTATCCTGAGCTAACACAAGTTTTACTTGTACTAGTTTCAGGGATTTATTCTTCGCTGACTCTTGAGGATACCATTGCTTGAAACTGAGGACAAATGCTAAGATGACCAGAAAATACAGTCATCCTCTATAGAAAGAGTTACTTTCTCAATAACACATTGACTTGAAAATTGGGAAGCAATTACTTAGTTACTGACTTAGGTTAAAGCAGACTGCAGTGTGGTTTGACTTTAGGTGGCAATAAGTATCCATTCCTCTGTTTAATATGCTAATGGAAAGCAAGGTCAGAATAATAAAGAATCGGATGAACAAAAATCCCTCGGAAACAGTATCTGTGTTTAGCTTTCTTAGTTACAGGATACCAGTAGTGAAACACAGGCTGTTATCAGGTGATATGTCACTTAGCAGGAAACTTAGAACTGGAACACCTATAGTGCTACAAGTGTATGTCTCAGTTCTGGAGAAGTAAAACAGCTGCGCAAACTGAAATATTACAGATGAGGCCCGAGGTCACAGGAGTTGTATCACCCATCTGATGCTGCAAAACTGATTAACCAAGTCCCTATACATGGTCCTGCAGGTCTACAAAGTTGACTTTCCAGATGAACAGAATAATGAAGAATAATGATACTACCATGTTCCAAAGATGAGAGATCAGAGATACATTCTGTTTGTTTGACCAGGAAAATCACAGGAGTGCCTGCAGTGGATTGAGGCTTGGATCTTAATGCCATGATACTGTCATAATGAGCTGATAGATCATCACAGAATCAGGACTACAGAATGTTAGGGGTTGGAAGGGACATCCAGGCATCAGCCAGTCCAAGTCCCTGCCAAAGCAAGGATTACCTAGGGCAGATCTTATAGGAACACATCAAGATTGATTTTGAAAGTTTCCAGAGGACACAACTCCTCAGCCTCTGTTCCAGGGCTCTGTCATCCTTGCTGTAAAGAAGTATGTCCTTGTGTTGAGGCAGAACCTCCTGTCTTCCAGCTTGTACCCATTGTTCCTGTGCACCACTAAAAAGAGGCTTGCACTTTCATCTTGACAGACCTCAGGTATTTATAGACATTGATAAGACCCCCTCTCAGCTTTCTCTTCTCCAGACTGAACAGTCCTAGGTCTCCCAGTCTGTTTTATAGCAGAAGTGTTCCAGTTCCCCCAGTCATCCACTGGGCTGTCTTCAGCAGATCCCTGCCTCCCTTAAATTGAGGGCCCCAAAACTGGGCACAGTATTCCAGATGTGGTCTCAGCAGGGCAGTGTAGAGAGGGAGGAGAACCTCCCTAGACCTGCTCGACGCACTTTTCTTGATGCATGCCTGGATGCCATTACCCTCTTGGCCACAAGGCAACGTTGCTGTCCCGTGGATAACTTGCCGTCCACTAGGACCATTGTGTATGGTGTGTCTTACAGTCACCACATGGCTGGCTCAGACCAAATCTCTATCACCAGTAAAACAACCTTGAGGAATATCCAACGAAAATCAACTTAGCCAAGTGACAGGGTAAGCGAGAATGGTAGAGATAATGTAATAACCTTTAAAAAAATTGCAGAAATTATTATAAACTAATGTATTTTAGCTCCTGCTTTGAGAGAAAGTTCAGCTAGATGATCTGCAGTTGTTCTTTGCTACTCAGAGCTTTGTTTACTTCTGTGAAAGGTCAGTACAATGTTGTAGGCCATAAATGCAACCATCAACCAAAACCACACCATAATAACGCCCCCCCCCCCCCCAAAAAAAAAAAAACCACAAACTTGCATATATTACAAAACCCCTAGAATTTTTAAAAACACAGCAGCAATGTGAAGCCTAATGGAAAGATATGGTAGAAAATTTGTGTGTCATCTTTATGGAGCAGACTGGGGAGATACCTGTGCTAGAAGTGTGTATAAAGGGATTACATGAGTTGACAGTCTTCAAAGAGAAATTCTCATCAATGAGATTGAACGAGAATGTCAGACAAATGCTGGAATGTGTGATAAGAAAGACTAGGAATAGATGTTACCACCCAAGATTTCTAAAGGATTTCTCCAGTGAAATTGCTGCCTTTGTACATGAAAATAAGGAGGGTTCTGTGTTCAATCACATCTTAAGACATTCCAGGGGAAAGCCAGAGACTAATGGCATGAGGCCAAATGCCAGTTGTAAGGGGAAATATATATATATATATATAAAAAACATAAGAAATGGGGTGGACAGATGTGCAGTTGAATATGTTATTTCAGGAAGAAGTCAGCACAGTTTTGAAGGACAGTCAAGCTCCACAAATTCATTGCATTTCTCTCAAGGAGTAGCTAAGCAGGTGGACAAGATAAAGCCTACTGGTAGATTGCTGGTGGAGCGCTTGGGATAAAATGACTCTTTGTTCACCAGTGTGGTTAGATGGTCATTCTCCGCTTTATTTCCGTGATGCAGTGACTTATATGCTTTCTTAGAAGAGGCGTGCACAACTAAGATTGGTACATGTGGAGGGTAAAGGGTTACATGTGAAGCATGCATAGGTTGATTTAACCATAACAATCTGAGGGTCAACCTCTGGGGCTGGCTATCCCAGCCCCCTGCAGCTGGCTAGCTCTGCCCACTGCAGGTGTGCGTGGGATGCTCACTGTTTACAGCCTGGCCTCCTGAGCCCAAGGCAGCCCAAGGACACTTCTCAGCATGAGTTGTTCATGTTTATCAACTCGTGTCCTCTGCTAGCAAGAAATTCATCTACAGTAGATAATCAATTAGCCGCTGTGCATTTGTTGAAGGAATAAATAATCAGTCAGGAATCAAAAGTTAGGAGACGGTGTGATGACAAGGTTTGCTTATGACATCAAGTTACTCAAGGTAATAATGATGGGGACCTCAATGTGAACATGAAATTAAATATCTTATGATGCAGAGTGACTAAGTGAGAAAATGTCAAATGAAGTTGGATGTAAATGAAATACAAACCAGTATACCACTTCCTTGGTAGTGCTTTTTTTCCTGACTTGTACATAAGTACTAGCAAATAGATTTCTCTTTGATAGTTCAGAGAAAATGTCAGTTTTGCTCAGCAAAGATCACCATAAATAGAAACATTGAAGATTATGATGGGAATAGAAAACAGAATTAAAGAGAGTCATTATGTTGCTACATTTACCCATGATACACGAGCACTGACTAATATGCACAGTTCCAGTGAAACTATGTCAGAAAGAAGTAAAACTAGAAGTGGTACAGGTGGAGGTAGCAAGTGTGGTCCAAGATGGAGTATATTCCATGGAGAAAATGGCTAAAATGAATTTTTCAGCCTAGAAAATGAATTTTTCAGCCTAGAAGAGTTTTATGTTCTGTAGCTGAAGGATGGCTTCAGACATGGTAGAGAAAACCTGACCCTTATGTGTTTCCAGCCTTTTTCAAGATGACACACCCCCAAAACCAGATCAATGGAAAAAGTGGGGGTGGATAGTAGGAAATTTGCTCACCTGGTTCAGTATTTTCTCTGAGTCAGCATTTTGCAAAATTATGTTAGAAACTGAGAGGATCTGGAGAAGTATTTGAAGTGGGAAGAAAGGGGTAGAAGCGTAAGAGTGATTGTATGAATGAAAAATCATGGCTAACTTGTTTCAAACAATCAGCAGGAGGAGTGTGTCACATCTGTATGCCTGGAGCACTTGCAAAATGTCCTCATCTTTGGAAATAATAAAAAACAAAAAAAATTAAATCAGCCTGCTTGGGGTTTGTGGGATTAGTCCTTTTTCTCCTTTTGCTACCTGAGGTGAGTGCTGGGAAGCAATGTAGAGTAAGGTAGTAGCAGCCTGGGACAGCTATGCTTGTTATTTTCAAAAGAAAAGGAGTTTTATGAAATAGAGGGCTATGAAGAATCAAATTTAATGTATTGCACAAGCAAAGGCTCATCTACTTCCCAAAGAGTATTCCTGATTATATGCAGACTTGTTTCTAAATCCCCACAGTGGGGAGAGACAGGTTTCTTTTTTGGAACATGAACATCAGAGTAGCTCCAATTGTATTGCTTGCTTAGTGGAAAGAAAGATTCTTTCCACTAACCGCAGAGATAAGTAAGATGGGTCTGTGCTGTGCTTTCTTGTGCCTACTAAAGCTGCAAATGGAGTTTAGGGAGAAAACCATTTAATTTTGCTTTCTCAACACAAAGCCTTCTTTTTCTTGCATAATAGTGGTGCAAGCCTGACTTACCCTGTCATTTAAAACAGTCAGTGACCTTTTCGTGCTTTGAGGTGCATGAGTATCTCTTGTATAGTTTGATTCCTCCTTGAAGAGGAATAATGAAGAGCATGACTGCAGCTCAGACATACTGAACCTGCAGGTTTATGATTCCACCTTGGGAAGGAAACAAAGTTGTCATCTGTTTATATGGTTCTTTTTATGTCTCTCAACCAAAGCAACATCTCGATATGTAGAAATAGCAGCTGTGCAATGTATATAGAGAGTGTTTTCACAGCTGAATTCCTGTTACCATAAGGGAAAAATTTTTCTCAGACTGTTTCTGTAAGTTTTTAATGAATTTAGGTTTATCTCTCTAGAGCCCCTGTAGGTAGCTTTTGCTTAGCTAGTTTTTCCCTATTGCAGTGCTTTGGTCAAACCACTTCTCTTGGTGTTTTTATTGTGTCAATGTGAACAATATATTTTTCCTTCATTAAAATGATACCTTTCTGTAATGTACAAAATGCTGATTCCTAAGTCAGATAAACCATTCATGCTAGGCCCCCTTTTGAACGTTGCATTTTGAAGATAGACCTTTGTCTCTCTGCCCTGCTCTTCTTTTTTCTCAGGAGGTCTTCTTTATGCTTCTTTCCTTGATGATAGTTGTAAAGCAACTTGATGATGAGGCTGCAGAAGCACTAAGGGTGTTGTCTGCATCATGGAGCATTAGTACAGTGTTGCATTGTACTTCCCTATTAGTCCATTCTTACCTGCCAGCTCGTGCCTTATGCCATTTGTAGAGCAAAGATTGGATTTCAAAGGGATTTTTAGTCTTTCTTTTTATAGCACCTAGTGCTACAGTGCAAGGTGCTGATGAGAATGGTATTGTAATGGTCACAGCATAGCCCAAGTCCCGTGGACTTTGTTTGGAATGATGCCTGGAGATTTAGACATACAACAGATAGCACTTTCCCAGCTGTTTTTAATTAGACTTAGTTAAATGTAACTTGTTAAAAGAAGCAATGAGGTTAAATGCTTAAATGCAATTTAAATGGTCAATAAACTGTCCCCAAAATAAACTTGAAAAGGACTGAGGAAAAACAGCCCTCTAGTCAGCATGAAAGACTGCATCAGGCAGTGTAACATAAGCACAGAGGTTTGATCCCTCATGTACACAAACATGGAATCATACCAATGTAATAGTAAATAGTGGAACCATGTGCAACTGAAACATGCTTACAGTAGAAGTTTTCTGGATCAAGGAAGTTTGCCATCTCCTGCCATGTGCTATCAATGTATGAAACAGACATCTGCTACTGGGCAAAATGTAGTTGTGGGTTTTTTGGCTACTGAGAGGCTATAAGAATGCCATCTGGGATGTACAAACTTAGATGTCTTTGCCAAGTTATTATTAGAGTAACTATTAAAACAGTATGAGTATTGGGTTTTGTCTTTCAGTACATTGAGCTGACCTTAGTACACCCATAGAACTTGTTAGAGTGCAGAAAATGCCAGGAGGATTGGTTACAAGCTGTGCTGTTTACCAGGATAAAGTCTCTCTTCAAAATCTAGTGCAATATAATCATCCAGTAAGTCTGTCTAGACGTACCAATATCTGGAGAAAGGGATGGATGGTGGGAAGCAGACTGTCATTCCGTACATAGATGTGATAATGCTTGCTCTTCTGCAGCAACACATGAGATTTCTGTCAGGAGTGTTTCCAGGGAAGCTCCAAGCTTTATTCCACTGCTGCTTGAGAATTTGCAGTAGTTTCTTTGTGCACAGTTGACAACCACCACTGATCAGTATGGGCAGATTATTATTAGGGGCAATCCTAGATACAATACAGGCTGGAGGGATGACGAAATTGAAAGCAGCCCTGTTGGAAAGGACTTAGGTGTGCTGGTGAATGAGAATCTGGACATGAGCTGACAGCATGCACTTCTAGACCAAAAAACAAATGACATCTTGTGCCGTATCAAAAGAAATGTGGCCAGGAGGTGGAGAGAGGTAATTCTGCCACTCTGCCCTAGTGAGACCTCACCTGGAGTGTTGCATTCAGTTCTGGGGACCCCAATACAAGAGACACATGAACCTGATGGAGCAGGTGGAAAGTGTCCCTGCCTACAGCAAGGGTATTGAGGCTGGATGATCTTTGAGGTTCCTTCCAACTCAAAAGATTCTATGAACCTGTGCTGTGGATCCCTCAGTGTGAAGCAGCAGAGTCTGTGGTAGTACAGAGAAGGCGGCCTTCAACTCAGATGTTTTTAAGAAGGCCTAGGAATGGTTTACAGCTGCAAGTTAATTTTTTTAACAGTCACTTTACGCAAAATCACTCTTTAGTCTAAAGTGTCTCTTCTTGTGGTGGAGTGTCCTGGTTGCATTTGGTCACTTTTTATTTCCCCCCCGCTTTCTTAGAGGTTTTCAGTTGCTCACTACTGCTCATTTAGAACAGTGAAGCAGAAAGGTTTGTTTTCAATTTTCAAAATTGTTTAGTCCCAGGAATAACTGAAATTTTCAAAGCAAAACCAAGCCAATTAAGATTTGTTTTTTTTTTAAAAAAGGTAATTAGATTTAATTGTTTGTCAATTAACCAAGGGAGTAATTCAGAGAAATACAAATCTCAAATTTCATTGAAATGTAAAGCATTAAAAATAATTTTATATTTAGCAATTCAACATTACAATGATTCTCTGTAATGCTTTATGAAAATAGTTCCGAGCAGTATTCTGACTCTTAGCAGCACAAGGTACATTTATATATGATGTTTCACCATCCAAATTTGCAATTGAAATATATTTTGAAGTACAGAAAACATTGGCCTTGTGAAATCATCCTCAAGTCCCCAAGTTAACTGTCTTTGTCACTGTGGTTGTAGATCACAGAAAAGGTTGTCAGTGAAAAGTCATACTTAACAATCCAATGTAAGCCCGAGAAGAAAGAATACAGAAGAAAATAAAATACAGTAGGGTATTATGACTCACTGTAGCTTCTGTTGGGTTACTATGGCCCATACAAAGTTACCTGCTTCAAAGTAAAAAAAACTTAGGATGATACTCGAAGATGTGGGATGTTCACTCACAGATGGAATGTTTCTGTAAGCGAAAATACTCAGCACATTCAAAATTGGTGAGACACAAAGTATTCTGAACTTCTTCAGGATATAGGTTGAATAGTCCAGAACATGTTGGAGTAAATTGCTATCGATTGTAATGCTCACCCACAAATAGGGAACGTTTTATGTAAGAGTCTTAAAATGTTTTCCCCCTCCTTCTCTGAGACATATACGGATAGCCACAAGTATGTGCTGATACACTGCTTGTTGGTAGCCTCATACAAGCATACTCAGCCAATCACAATCTCAGTGTTTATTTAAGTGAAGACTAAAGCAATACGAAGTATTCCACTGCTCAGTCTCAGATGTCTTGCTGGATGCTGAAATTATCTGGACTAATAACTAGTCTAAAGTATTGAAACACCAAAGTACCCCTCTAGTCACTTCGGGATGTTGGTTGCTGGAAATAAGAGTGCAGTCCCACTAAACAGCACATCAGGAGAGCATGAGTAGATTTCTAGGTACCGCAGATGTAACTGCTGTCCTGTGCATGATGGGCTAGAGCCAGGCTGTGACTGCCATGAGCACTGAATCAACAGTTAAGCTACTCTGGTACAAATTCTAGAATTCAATTTTTTTTTTTATTTAGGAAGAATCTTAAAAATCTTACTTTTTATAGTTAGCTCCTACCTTAATGAGCTGTAATATTGTTATTAAGAAGTGACATCTTGGTGGTATTTAGAACCGAAATGTACCAGCTTCTCTGTTTCCATTGATTAAATGCTATTGCCACAGAAATCTGAACTCAGAAAATGAGATGTTAATCTTCTCAATATTCTAGCCAACTCATAGCTTGTAGACTGTATTGCAAAATATATTGTAATTGAAAAATTACTGAATTGTTTCCATTTCACTAGGTGCTTATGAAGATTTGAATAGAACCATCTTTTATGGTAGGGCAGTATCTTCATTCTTTTGACAATACCATCCTGTTTTTGGCAAAGACCAACTGTTGGTTTAGCTTTCCTAAATTTTCTTAGGCTCTGAAGTCTTTACTCAAGGTTTGACCTCTACATTTTTTTTTCTTTGCCTGTAAAAAAAGGCTGTGAATTAGAGTGTTTCTCTCAGACCGATGAAGTAACTCACTTGTGAGTAGTAGGGAAGTCTGAATCAATGAGGAAAGGCAAGTGTGTGCATTAGATGCTATTGTTTTGATGAAATGTGAAATCTAGAAGCACTGCAAGTCTGGGCAAGCAGGAAGTTCAATGGATCCTCAGTCCCAGGCATTCCATTTGGTATGTTATTTTTACAGTGAACTACACCAAGGAGATATTTCAGTCCCAGCTGTAATAAGTATCTTTACAGACCTTTTTATTGGACAATCCAGTCTTGACTGCTAGTAATGACCTCGATAAGTGCATAATTCTATTGTCTCTGCTCATTTTCTGCCTGTCAGGTAACCTGCATTCAACTTCAGAGAGGCTTCAATTTTCCTTCATGTAATTCTTGTTCTATTGAAATTGATTCAATAATACAGATATATAAGGTGTTGAAATATGATCTTTACATAGCTGAAATGAAGAGAAAGAGATTAATTTCTTCTTATATTATAAAATAATTGGAATTTTATAGGACAAGAGGAAGATCATTTTCTTATTCTTCTTCCAAACAGCACATAGGCACTTTTTTTTTGGAAAGTAATAAAGATGATTCATTTAGTTGATAAAAATCTGTCACTCTGTGTGGAGGAAAAAAAAATGCTTAATTTGATTTACAGTATTTAGAGTACATTCCATTTCAGACCGTACCTAAATTATAAAAAAAGTGTTTAGAATATAATTACAAAGTTGGAGATACCTCATTTAAATTTGGTTGATTCAAATCTTTTCATCTAAATGATCGCAGAATGGCTTAGGTTGGAAGGGACCTCAGAGGTCATCTACTCCAACCTCTTTGCCATGGGTGGGGGCACCTCGCAACTATACTTGGCTGCTCAAGGCCTCATCCAGCCTGACCTTGAATACCTCCATGAAGAAGGCAGCCACAGTCTTTCCTGGGCAGCCTATTGCAGAGTCTTGCCACTCTTGTAATGACTTTACAATAAATCTGAAAAGTGAACTTTTTTATAAAAAAATCATATTTGGAAACACATCTTATGGTCTTTCATAGCTCTCTTGGAATTAAATGGTTCCAATTCTTTCAAACCCTCTTCATCCATCTGCACTTTTCTAGACAGCCTGTAGCTCCCCCCGGCCTTCGACTTACTCATATTTTTTAATGCAGTATCGCAGCAAAGGAATTTCCAGTGAAAGAGAACAAATACTGTTTGTGCTATAATATCATGGGCTGCCCACTCTCTAGGTGGATTTATCTTGGGAAAAAGTTGCAGCCTTGCTCATTTATCACTAACATGAAAACACACCTACGTAACCAATTGGTCCACCATTTTTTTTTCCTTTAAATTAGTTTGATACTTGCTGTTTGGCAAAGTCTGAGATGGTAATGCTGCATGTTTCTGATGTGAAGCTTCATCCCTGGGGATGGCACTGAAGTGTTTTTTTTCAAAAATTAATATGAACATTTTCAGGTCAGACTTTTGGGTTTTCATTTCAATTTGGAACACCTGATTCAGTAGTAGAATAAGCAGGTGGGTTTTTTGACTCAAAATTTAGTATGTTCTTCAGTGCTTTGCTGATTTGGGATCTATAAGGAGCATAAATCCTTGATGTTATGGTGTTGGCTGTATTGTTATCACAGGTTCAAAAAAGTTAGCATAGAAGCATAGAATGGGTGAGATTGGAGGGGACCTTAAAGATCATCTGCTCCAACCTTCCTGCCATGGGCAGGGATGCCTCTCGGCTGGACTGTGCTGCTCAAGGCCTCATTCAGCCTGGCCTTGAACATCAGTAAAAGCTGCACCTCAGATATATGAATAATACTTCAAAAATCTAATTCAGAAATCTTTCTCATATTTGAAATAGTTCAAAGGCATTGTTAAAATTGGCACCCTTCCAGATGGGAAAGGGAGAGCTGGTGACAAGGGATGTGGATAAGGCTGAGGTGCTCAATGACTTCTTTGCCTCGGTCTTCAATGGCAAGGACTCCAACCGTGATGTCCAAGTCACAGACGATGAAAATAAGGACTGGCAGAAGGAAGATCTGCCCACTGTAAGTGAAGATCATGTTTGTGCACATCTGAATGTGCACAAATCCATGGGGCCTGACGAGATCCACCCACGGGTCCTGAAGGAAGTGGCAGATGAAGTTGCTAAACCATTGTCTGTTGTGTTTGAAAGGTCATGGCAGACTGGTGAAGTTCCTGCTGACTGGAAAAGGGCGAACATAACACCCAGCTTCAAGAAGGGGAAAAAGGATGACCCTGGAAACTACAGACCAGTCAGTCTCACTTCTGTGCCTGGAAAGATCATGGAGCAGATCCTCCTGAAGGCTCTGCAAAAGCAAA